>CAWUFW010012863.1:0-513983 GCA_963921515.1 Calotriton arnoldi | reverse complement strand
TGAGACTTAATGTATCTATTACATCCCCCCAATATTGTCTAATTTTTTCACATCTCCATGACAAATGTATAAAGTCAGCATCGGCCTCTCCACAGCGGCGGCATGTAGCATCCTCAAGCAACCCGCACTTATGTAACTTAATCGGCGTGTGGTATGTTTGATGTAAATATCTATAGTGAATTATGCGTAGGTTGCTATTGGGGGTGATTATTGCCGTCAATGCACAGCAGTTTTTCCAGTCTTTCTCATCTAGGGGTGGTTCTAGGTGAGTATTCCAGCGTTCACATGCCTTGTTGGTGCCGCCTGCTATATCATCCTGTAGGAGCTTATAGAGTTTTGAGACCATATGTGTATTACTCGGGTTCGTAAGAATCATTTGTAGTGCTGCCAGTGTAGGCGGTTCATTAGGGAATGTAGGGTATAGGTCCTTTATCACGCCCCTAAGTCTATGGTACGTGAATTTGAACAGCAGTGTTTGGTTTCGGATATACTCGAGATCTGCATCCTCTACGAATCTACCTTCAATGTATAGATCTCCTATGGTCGTGATTCCCACTTGTTGCAGCATTGACATGCCATTACCCGTTTGTGTTACAGACATTGCCGGATGGTGTTGCAAGGGTAACGCAGGTGCGTATAACGGTAGTCTCCCTGTTAATTTCCCCATACATTGCCAAGCAAGATTTGTAGTTTTAATCGTGTTTATTTCGGTTTTGGCTATATGAGGGCGTTGATGTGGCAAAATACATCTTAGGGGTATTGGATGGACGTCCCCATCTTCTACCGCCGTATATGGCAGATATTGCACTGAGAAAAACCAGTAATGCGCATACTGCGCTTGGGCGCATAAGTAATACAGTAAGAAATCGGGCACAGTGAAACCTCCTTTATCATATGGTAATGTCAATGTGCACAATTCAATACGAGCTAGTTTACTAGCCCATATTAGTCTGATGATGCTCGAGGTGATTCTCTTGAATACAGTGGTGGGAGGTGGTATAGGGATATTATTGAATAGGTAGAGTATTTTGGGAAGTATAACCATTTTCACGATGGCCATTCTATCTGCTAAGGACAATGGGAGATGGATCCAGCGTTCTATTTTTTCTTCGATTTTGGTAATGACAGTGCCATAGTTTTCACGAATGACAACCTCTGGGTCCCTGTGGTACCAGATGCCCAAGTATTTAACCAGGTCCGTCTGCCATGCCAACGGGAACTCCACCGGCCCTGGTTTTGTGATGTCTGTGAGTGGGATTATAGTGGATTTAGTCCAATTTATTTGGAGGCCCGAGTGTCTACCAAATTTAATATATTCTCTCAAGAGCGATGATAAGTGAACATGAGGTTCACGTACATACAGTACCATGTCATCTGCATACATTGATATACCCACTGGGCGCTGATGGAATTGTAGTGCGGTAGCTGCATAGTTTTGGCGGAGTTTTCATGCTAAGGGTTCTAGCGCTATAGCGAATAATAGGGGCGACAGTGGGCATCCTTGCCTTGTGCCGCGTTGAATTGGTATTGTGTCTGATACATATTTATTGACCTTTATCCGTGCCACTGGTTTAGTGTAAAGTATCTTGATCCATGTCAACAAGCTAGGTGGAAGCCCCATTTTTTGCATTACCTTGAACAGATATACCCACTCCACTGAGTCAAAAGCTTTGGCCGCGTCTAATAGCACTGCCGCCGCCTCCAACTCAGGGTTAAGCTGATGGGATAGTGCGAAAAGTGTGCGTATGTTATGTGCGGTAGAACGATTGGGTATAAACCCAGATTGATCAGGTAGTATTATGTTTTGCATAAATGGTTGCAGTCTGGTGGCAATTATTTTCGCTAGAATTTTTGCATCTGTATTTATTAACGATAGGGGGCGGTATGAGTCACAATTAGTGGGGTCTTTGTCTGGTTTCAGTAGTGCAATTATTAATGCTTCCCGTAATGTGGGCGGAAGTATGCGTTTATCGTGCGCGTCTCCATACATTTCCACTAAGTAAGGGCAAAGTAGGTCTACATATGCTTTGTAAAATTCCCCAGTGAACCCGTCCGGGCCCGGGGCTTTACCATTAGGGAGTGTTTTAATGGCTTCCGTGACCTCTTCTTCTGTTATTGGTTGCGCCAGATATTCACGTTGGTTATCCGATAGCCAGGCTATAGCTATGTCTTCCAAATATTCGATCGTTTCACTTGCTGTGGCAGTATGCCTAGTGGCGTACAGATCACTATACGTGGACATGAATCCCTTTAAGATATTGTTTGTTGCATACTGTTGATTTCCCTGTGTGTCTTTCACAGTAGTGACGACGTGTGTCTGGCGTGTCGTGCAGATTTTTTGTGCCAATATCCGTCCTGCTCTACCACCCTCCCCATATGTGCGGGCTAATTGCCGGTGCAATAAATATTTAAGTTCATTGTCTGCTAGTTCACGGTATTCTGAGAGTGTTTCCCTAATGTCACCCAACAGAGTTGCATTTTGCGTGCGCTCGAGCTCCGTTTCTAATTGCCTAATTTTATTTTCGCAGGTATTCAGTTGAGTGCGCAGGTCACGCAGTATGCCAGCATTTGTGCTGATGCAGACTCCACGTATCGTGGCCTTAAAGGCCTCCCAGAGTACACTCATGTCCTCCACTGAGCCTTTGTTCAGTTGGAAGTAATCTTCTATTGCCTGGTGAATCGTGGAGTTATATATGGGGTCCAGCAGGGCTTTCGCGTTGAAGCGCCATATAAATGGTGGTGGTGTATAACTCGGTAGGTCTATTGAGAGAATGATCGGGTTATGATCCGATAACGTTTTGGGGAGATGTTGTACTTCGCGTACCCATGTACAGGCAATCTTAGTTGCCAGCCAATAATCAATGCGGGACCAGCTATTGTAAATCATGGATGCATGCGTGCCTTCCAGTCTGTGTGGGTGCTGAAATCTCCACACGTCTAACATTTCAAATTCGGCCATACCATCTTTTACTGCCCTCACTGCCTGTTTATGTGACTCTGTAGTGGTTCCCGATCTATCCTGTGCATCATTTAATGAAAGATTAAGGTCCCCACCCCAAATTAACTCCATAGGTGGCAGTTCTCTTAGTTTGCTCCAAATCTCTCTAAAAAACTCTGAGTCATCAACATTTGGGCCATAGATGTTTACTAGTCCTACTTTTGTGCCCCTTAAATGTCCCGTAACAATTATACATCTGCCTTGAGTATCAGGTATCGTTTGGTCAATAATAAATTGCGTACCCTTCTTAATAAGTATCAGAACGCCTCTAGCGTATGAGGAATATGAGGATGACAGTATCGTTTCAGCCCATCTGCTGCCTAGTGTACATTTGGCCTCACTCGCTAGGTGGGTTTCCTGTAACATAGCTATGTCAACTTTGTGCCTATCCAGGTATGCGAAAACCGGTCTTATTTTTCGTGGGTTATTGAGGCCTCGAACATTCCATGTTAGTATATTTAACTGGGATGTGTGTATTCTATTTTCCATCCTTAGCTATATACCTGATCGTGACAGATTGCAACATAAAGGTGCTTGTATCTATATTTTGGCTCAAGGTAGGGCATTTGGCTTCCCCATACATTATACCATGTATGTCTGTATAGCTACATCTATGTGGATATCTTGTACCTGAAAAAACAAAACAACTTTTCCCCTCCCCCCTTAACCCCCCTCCCACTTTAGCATCCCAATCATGCCAAAGACATTCCCAGAACCATAAACTAAGAAACATCAGAACTGTATCGGGGTATACCCGCAGGGGGGTCGCTAGGTGCTCATATACTCATCCGCAAAGCGGATGTGGCCAGAATAATTGTTATCACATTGGCTTACATCTAAGTCAGAGTTGCAGTTAGATCTCACATAGTAACCTGTAAATTATCTCTAATCACAATATCTGATATATACATATCAACCATGAACGAAAAGTACCAAAACAATCCGTCTTTTGCATAGTTCACTGACTATATTTTCTCTGAGTTATCGGAATATTAATAGTCAATCCCCGTTGATCATCACTTATGTAGTGTGTTAGATCAATACAGCACATCTAAGGTCTAGTTGGCAAGTAATTTGTCCAATAGTATATTGTCTCAATGTTCATATGTGAGTGCTATTATCTCATCTGCATACATATATCGTAGATCCTACCTCATATCTTCGGAGATGGGTCTTCTGGTGCTCACCCTATATCTAAGGTGTGTTAACATGCAGCTTACGTAGTATACCTCCGCTCTCGCTACACCTTATTACATGTGACCATCTGAGTCTAAAGATGAGTGTGCATGCTCCGGGGACTTGCGACGTGGAGAGAGTTCTTTTCAGATAGTCTTGTGCAGCTTTCGGCGTTGCGAAAATCCTGGCTTGGCCCTCATGAACTATCCTCAATCTTGCTGGATACAGCATTGCATAGTCTATTTCCATGTCTCGCAGTCGTTTTTTGACCGACAGAAATTCTCTACGCGCCGCTTGCACGGAGATAGTAAAGTCCGGGTAAAAAGCGATGTTGTTCCCTTGATATTGTAGTTTCTGCTGTTCGCGCGCCAATCTCAAAATTGTGTCACGGTCCCTATAATTCAAAATGCGGGCTATAATGGGACGTGGAGGTGTGCCTGGAGGTGGCTTTGTCGCCAGTGTTCGGTGTGCCCGTTCGACAATCAGCACAGGCGAGAATTTTTCTGCCCCAAAAAGATCTTGTAGCATATCTTCCACATATTGTTCTAGTCGTCCAGTATTCGTAATGCGTACATTATTTCGGCGCGATCTTGCTTCTATATCTTCATTTTTGTTTTTAACACTCTCTAGTTGTTTTGCAATGTCGGCACATTGATTCGCCGTGTCACTTGATACATCTTCAACTGCTGATAGTCTCTGCTCCGCCTCGTCCAGGCGTTCCCCTTGTTTATCTATTTTGGCCGCCATGTGATCCACTCTAATAGTCAGAGTATCAATTTTACCGTCTATTGCCTGAAGGCTCTGCTGGATTGCTTGCAGTGCTGTCTCCATAGCTGTATTTGTGGTGCGATCGCTATCAAGCTCCGTATCTCAGTGGGCAGAGGTAGATTTGGTAGTGTGGCGATTGTCAAAGGACAGTTTCGGCTGCTGCTTATCTGTCTTGCCCATGATTTCCACAGACAAGCGTATTAAATCTTGTGAAAGATCAACAGATTGCTGAAGGGAGGTGCTTCGCAATATATCGTGCGCAGGCACTGGGTGAAGTCTTAATAACTAGTTTAAGGTCGCATGAGTAATATTAAGAATGGTATTCCTTATGATGCAATGCTAATGAGTGTACCAGCAGATGGTTGTTTTTATTTATTGTAGTAGTATTTACCCCAGCACTTTACTCACAGCCATTCCTTGCCAATGATGGTTAATATGTGCTGTAGTGGGGTCTGTTTGTGGTTAATATCCGTAATTAGCTGTTTTGTGGTGCGTTTAGATCAGAAATGGCTCCACTTGAGCAACCACAGGAGCACGCGTCGTACATATATATGCTATCCGCTTCTGACCTTGTGCGCAAATTGTAGAGTGTTGTAGCAGTTATCTCTTGCCAGTTTATGGGGTTATTGCGGCAGGTAGTCCCGCATCAGAGCGCTGGTGTACATACACAGGCAAGCATGCATGTCGAGGCCCCTTCGTGTTGCCGTTACGTTTCTGTGAGAACAAAATGGCCGCGCCCCTGTAACAGGATCCACTTTCGCTTTTGGGCGCTCTGCCGTTCGCAATCTCAACCTACAACACTTCGATATTTACAACATCTCCGCTTTCAACATCACACTTGGAAGTGCCCAGGTCGCGCAGATCAATTAACGATCAAACCAGTGCTGAGCCTCCGGTCGGTGCACCGAAACGGGAACACCCGTAGTCGCCCGCCTGCAGCGCTGCTGTCTGATTGCTAGCGCATCTCGAGGGCGCCTATCTTCCGAAATGTGAGTTCGATACTCTTTGCTCGTGTCCTTATTAACGCCAGACATGCAGCACGCTGTACGTGTTCTCACCTCCGTATGTATCAGTCAATTCCCGCAACGCTGCTTCAGCTTACTTAGTGCTACGCACCGCCATCTTGTCTCTACCAGAGAACTCCAAGCTGCGCACATTTTGGTCGACTTTACTCCGAGTGCAGCACCGCTACATATCAGTGGGGTACAGCTACTGCTGCTAGGCACCTTCCGTCATTATTCTTATCGTTGTTAGCAGCTGAGTCATTGCCAAGTCTGCAGATTTTTAGCTATTTAATGTTCTGGCCGGCGGAGCAGCACTACGGTGCAGCCATTCCGCAGTGCGCCCTCTAGCGCCCCCCCGCAAACTGAGATCATTGACCTCAATTTGATTAAGGAACATTCTAGCGCAACAGCAGTCAGCAAAAAGTGGAGAAGGAATATATTTAAATATATATATATATATTTATACACATGTACATATGTATACATGTATGTATACAATATATATTCACTGAAAAAACCATAGGTTTTAGGGACAGTTATAGTTAGTTGGACATTTCACTTGTACAAAACCATAGAAATTCCCCCTTTATAGTCAGTTCAGCTAACTATAACTCGCGCCCCCGCAATGCACTGCTGATGACGTCACATATTACATCACTCATGACATGGTCAGTGACATCACTGATGACATCACTGATGACATCATGCAGTGACTGTGTGTTTCTGTAAAGTTAAAATATGTTTAATATATATAGGCAAAGGCGTATTGAAGAATGACTGGGTGTATAAGTGTCTCAATGGATGATTGAGTAGGTGCGTGACTGACTCTACAAGTGAGTGATTAAACGTATCTTACTGAATGCATGAGTTACTGACTAAACTGTGTGAATGTCTGTATCCGTCTGTCTGTTGGTGTATAAGTGGATGAATGGATTTGCGAATAGCTACATGAGTGTCTATATGGGTTATTGATTGGTTCTCTGAGTATCTGTATGGGTGCCTGAGTGTTTGTGTGGGTGGGGTGTGTGTGACTCTGTACATAGATGTGTGAGTGGGTGATTCACTGGGTGCATGATTTGAAGAGTGCATCTGTGATGGACTGCTTGGGTGGGTGAGTGTGTGTATGGGTGTGTTAGTGAGTGAATGTATATCTCAGTGGTACATGTGCGAGTAACTACATATGTAAAAGGCAGTATATATGTGTGTTAGAGTATTTAAAAGGCTATAAGTGAGAGTGTGTGATTGTGAGAGTGCCTGTATGGATGTGTGTGTGCTTGTATCAGTTATTGTATAAGAGCGTAAGAATGTGCTAGTATTTGTATGAGTAAGTGAGCTGGTGTGTGTATAACTGTATAGGTGAGTAAATGGGTGTGTGATTATTTTTTGCATGACTGACTAAGTGTGTGAGTACCTCTATGGATGAGTGGCGGTGTGTGAGTGTTTATATAGGTGTATGAGTGCATATGATAGTTCTGTGACCGTAAGTATGAGTGACTGTACGGGTGAGTGTGTAGATGTGTGTGTGTAGACCTAAGAATCAGTGAGTGGGTATGTAGTTATTGGTATTGGAGTGTGTATGGTTTTGAGAATGGCAGTCTGTAATTTAGAGTGGGTGTATCAAAAGTTATATTAGGGTGTGAGAAGATGCATAAAATTAACACATGGATGATGTCCTTTGAGATGTCATTTGAGATGTCATCAGTGATGTCATCAGTGATGTCACTGACCATGTCATGAGTGATGTAATATGTGACGTCATCAGCAGTGCATTGCGGGCGCGAGTTATAGTTAGCTGAACTAACTATAACGGGGAATTTCTATGGTTTTGTACAAGTGAAATGTCCAACTAACTATAACTGTCCCTAAAACCTATGGTTTTTTCAGTGAATTTCTAAGGTTTTTTAAATGCTAATTTCTAACTATAACGTGTCTGAAACCTATGGTTTTTTCAGTGAATTTCAAAGGTTTTTTAATTGCTAATTTCTAACTATAACGTGCCTGAAACCTATGGTTTTTCAGTGAATTTCAAAGGTTTTTCAAATGCTAGTTTGTAACTATGCCTACAGAAGTAGGACATGTGAAGAAAGAAGAAAAAACACACAGAAAGAAGCAAAAAAATGTCGAAAGAAACAGAAGTCCACAAAGACGAAGAAAAATCCAGGAAGAAGCAAGACATGTGCAGAAAGAACCAACAGAGGAGCAGAAAGAGGCCTTGTTGCAAAAATCATCCTGTGCCCACAACTTTTCCAGACGTGTACTGGTGGTAACTGACTCTGACTAACCAGGCCTAGAGCCAGTGCTATGGTAAAAGACACTTAGAATACAGTTAAAACACCTACATACACGAGGGAACACTATGCGTTGGGGTACCCCTGTGATTAGCATGACCTCCTCTGTAAGTCCCTAGTACATAATAGGGCAGGGGGATTAAAACTACCTCTTAAAATGCGCTGCAAGGCGCGTGTGCACAGTGGTGAAGGGAGGGGGGGGCTAAGGTGACATGTGTGCAAACGCGCCCCGTGGTGCGTTTTAAGTTGCGGGATTAAGTCCCCTTGAATCCTGAGGGTCCCTGGGGCCAAACTAGCCCCCCAGGTACCTACAGTTAGGACCACAGAGCTGAGTTGCAGAGAGGCGGTCCGAGGCCACGCACCTTTTTTCACCTCTCTGCAACGCAACTCTGTTGTGCTTACTGAAGGTACCTGGTGGGCTAGTTGGCCCCCAGGGTCCCTCAGGATTCAAGGGAAATTAATTCCCCAACTTAAAACGCACCACAGGGCGTGTTTGCGCACATGTCACCTGAGGCCCCGCCCCCTCCCTTCACCACTGTGCAAACGCGCCCCGTGGCGCGTTTTAAGTTGGGGGATTAGGTCACCTTGAATCCTGAGGGGTCCCTGGGGCCCAAATAGCCCACCAGGTACTTCCAGTAAGCACCACAGGCCTGCGTTGCAGAGAGGTGGTCTGAGGCCACGCCCCTTTTACACCTCTCTGCAACGCAGCTCTGTGGCGCTTACTGGAGGTACCTGGTGGGCTAGTTGGACCCCAGGGACCCTCAGGATTCAAGGGGACTTAATACCCAAACTTAAAACACGCCACAGGGCGTGTTTGCACAAATGTCACCTCAGGCCCCGCCCCTCCCTTCACCACTGTGCAAACGCGCCCTGTGGCGCGTTTTAAGTTACAGGATTAGGTCACCTTGAATCCTGAGGGTCCCTGGGGCCCAACTAGCCCACCAGGTACTTCCAGTAAGCGCCACAGCCCTGCGTTGCAGAGAGGTGGTCCAAGGACACGCCCCTTTTTACACCTCTCTGCAACGCAGCTCTGTGGCGCTTACTGGAGGTACCTGGTGGGCTAGTTGGACCCCAGGGACCCTCAGGATTCAAGGGGACTTAATCTCCCCACTTAAAACACGCCACAGGGCATGTTTGCACACATGTCACCTCAGGCCCCGCCCCCTCCCTTTACCACTGTGCAAACGCGCCCCGTGGCGCATTTTAAGTCGGGGGATTAACTCCCCTTGAATCCTGAGGGTCCCTGGGGTGCAACTAGCCCACCAGCTACCTCCATTAAGCGCCACAGAGCTGCGTTGCAGAGTGGTGTAAAGGCGCGTGGCCTCAGAACACCTCTCTGCAACGCAGCCCCTGGCGCATACTGGAGGTTCCTGGTGGGCTAGTTGGCCCCCAGGGACCCCAGTATTCAAGAGGAATTTGTTCCCCTCTGCAAACGCGCCAGGGGCGCGTTTGCAGAGTGCTGCCAAGGAGGGGCGTGGCCTCCGGCGCGATGCCGGATTTTCTTTTTTTTAAAGGGGGCTGTGTGGCCCCCCTTTTTTTAAAATTATTTTGGGCCCTGGGGACCCCATCCCCCAGGGCCAGACCCCCTTTTTTTTTTTTTTTTTAAAAGAGCTGGAAGGGGACCGCGTGGGCCCCCCTCCCGTGGCCAATTTTGACCCCATCCCCCGGGTCATTGCCACCTTTTAAAAAAAACAAATGTCATGGAGGGGGGCTGCGTTGCCCCCCTCCTCAGGCCTCCTTAGGCCTCGGGGACCCCATCCCCCGGGGCCGGCCTTTTTTTTTATTTCCTTAATTTGGGGGAGGGGGGCCGCGTGGCCCCCTCCCGGGCCACTACTTGCCCCGGGGACCCCATCCCCCGGGGCTGGCCCTATCCTTTGGGGACCGTGGGGGGACCCCAACTCCCCCACGGTCCCGCCAGCTCCCGCGTCCTGCGGGAGCCGGCATTGCTTTTCCACATGGGGAGCTGCTAACATGCAGCTCCCGTGTGGAAAAGCAATTTGCTTTGAATTTTGGAAGAGAGAGCAGGTTTCCCTGCTCTCTCTTCCAAAATTCAAAGCAGTTTGCTATGACAGGACGGGAGCCCCGAGGCTCCCATCTTGTCATAGCAAACTACAGTGTCCCGGGGGTAGGCACCCCGGGACACTGCAGGAGCCGGCCCTGGGGGGTGGCGGTCCCCAGGGCCACCACAGGCTCCAGGAGGGGGCCGCGCGACCCCCCTCCCAACATCTACAAAGTCCCAGGGAGGTGGTGGTCCCCGGGGCTTCGGGGGTCCGAAACGGACCCCCACATTTGTTTAATTAGTGCCCCGGGGAGGTGGCGGTCCCCAAGGCGTGTGGGGGGGCTGGAGCCCCCCCATACAGGTAATTATTATTTAAAAAAAAGAAGCCCTGGGGAGTGGCGGTCCCCGGGGCTGCGGGAGGGCCCAGAGCCCTCCTGCACCATTTTTTTTAAAGCCCCGGGGGGTGGCGGTCCCTGGGGCTTGGGGGGCCTTAGAGGCCCCCCCATGTAATTATTTAATAAACCCCTGCATGCCCCCGGGGGTCAATTAACCACGAAGCGCGGGAGCCAGCGCTTCGTTTTAATTTTTTATCGGCAGGATCCGCGCACCCAGCGCGCTTTTTGCCGATTTTTAAAAATAGGACCCCCTGAGCAGGCCTAGGGGGTCAGGGTGTTTCTACCCTGCCCCTTTTTGCGTTTTTTGTCTGTTTTCGTCTTTTCTTCTACCGAGGCACAAGATGGCTGCCAACACTTCCTGGTTTGGAGTGTTGACAGCCAATTAGCATACAGCTCGTGATCGGGAGGGTGCGCGGATCCTCCGCTGCCATAGATATATATGTGTTTTTACTTTTGATTTTCTCAGCAACTACTGAACGGATTTACACCATTTAACAAAAAGGGTTCTTTCTGAACAAAGAACTACCTCTTTGCCAAATTTGGTGTAATTCCGTTCAGCAGTTCAGGCTGTAGCCGTGTCTAAAGTTTCCTATGGAAAATTGCATGGGGAAAACACATTTTGGGACCCCCTTTTTTCTCGGCCCCCGCTTGCCGAATCACCCCGAAACTTTCAGGATAGGAGCGGACCGGAGCGGGCCATAAGTTTTGAGAATTTCGCGAAGATTCGTCAACCGGCGCCAAAGGTATTGGAAATAGAATGTTGCGAATTTCCTATGGAAAATAGGTCCTAACTATAACTATCTACTGGCGACCGCCAGTAGATAATATATACATATGTATATATGTATGCATATGTATACATGTATGTATGTATGTACATAATATATATATATATATATTTTTTTTTACTGAAAAAACCACAGGTTTCAGGGACGTTATAGTTAGTTGGACATTTCACTCGTACGAAACCAGAGAAATTCGGCCGTTATAGTTAGTTGAGCTAACTATAACTTGCGCCCCGCAATGCACTGCTGATGACGTCACATATTACATCATTCATGACATGGTCAGTGACATCACTGATGACATCTCAAATGACATCACTGATGACATCACTGATGACATCATCCAGTGACTGTGTGTTTTATATATATATATACCAAGGTGTATTAAAGTATGAGTGGGTGTATGAGTGTCTGAATAGATGAATTAGTAGGTGCGTGAATGACTGTATAAATGAGTGATTAAACGTGTTTTACTGAATGCATGGGTTAGTGAGTAAACTGTGTAAATGTCTGTATAAGTCTGACAGTTGGTGTGTAAGCGGCTGCATGGGTTGGTGAGTAGGTACATGAGTGTCTATATGGGTTATTGATTGGTTGTCTGAGTATCTGTATGGGTGCCTGAGTGTCTGTGTGGGTGGGTGGGGGGTGTGTGACTCTGTGCATAGATGTGTGAGTGGGTAATTCACTGGGTGTATGGGTTCAAGAGTGCATCTGTGAAGGGCTGTATGGGTGGGTGAGTGTGTGTATGGGTGTGTTGGTGAGTGAATGGATGTCTCAGTGGTACATGTGTGTGTAACTACATATGTGAAAGGCAGTATATGTGAGTGTTGGAGTATATAAATCACTATATGTGAGAGTGAGTGATTGTGAGAGTGGCTGTATGGATGAGTGTGTGCTTCTATCAGTGATTGTATAAGAGAGTAAGTATGTGTTAGTATCTGTATGAATAAGTGAGGTGGTGTGTGTATAACTGTATAGGTGAGTAAATGGGAGTGTGATTGATTCTTTGCATGATTGACTAGGTGTGTGAGTACTGTATTGATGAGTGACTGCATGTATGAGTGACTGTATGGGTGAATGAGTGGATGTGTGTGTAGACCTAGGAATCAGTGAGTGGGTATGTAGTTACTGGTATTGGTGTGTCTATGGTTTCAAAAATGGTAGTCTGTATTTTAGAGTGGGTGTATCAAAGGTTATGAGGAGGTGCATCAGATTATCACGTGGATGATGTCATCTGTGATGTCATCAGTGATGTCACTGGCCATGTCATGAATGATGTAATATGTGACGTCATCAGCAGTGCATTGCAGGGGCGCTAGTTATAGTTAGCTCAACTAACTATAATGGACGAATTTCTCTGGTTTTGTACGAGTGAAATGTCCAACTAACTATAACGTCCCTGAAACCTGTGGTTTTTTCAGTGAATTTCTAAGGTTTTTTAAATGATAATTTCTAACTATAACGCCCCTGAAACCTATGTTTTTTTCAGTGAATTTATAAGGTTTTTTAAATGATAATTTCTAACTATAACGTACCTGAAACCTATGGTTTTTCAGTGAATTTCAAAAGTTTTTTAAATGCTAATTTCTAACTATGCCTACAGAGGTAGGACATGTGCAAAAAGAGGAAGAGAGGCGCAGAAAGAAGCAAGAGAAATGCAGAAAGAGGCAACAGAAGTCCAGAAAGACGAAGAAAAGTGCAGAAAGAAGCAAGAGATATGCAGAAAGAACCAACAGAGGTGCAGAAAGAGGCCTTGTTGCAAAGTCATCCTGTGCCCCCAACTTCTTGCTGACTGATACTGGTGGTAACTGACTCTGACTTACCAGGCCCGGAGCCAGTGCTATGCTGAAAGGCAATGAGAATACAGTGAAAACACCTACATACACTAGGGTACACTATGGGTTGGGGTACCGCTGTGATTGGCATGACCTCCCCTGTAAGGCCCTAGTACATAACAGGGCAAGGGGATTAATACTACCTCTAACTCAGAGGTGCAGAAAGAGGCAACAGACGTGCAGAAAGAGGGAAGAGAGGTGCAGAAAGTAGAAGAGATTTGCAGAAAGAGGCAAGAGAAGTGCAGAAAAAGAAAGAAATGTGCAGAAAGAAGCAACAGAAATGCAGAAAGAGGCAAGAGAGGCGCAGAAGGAAGCAAGAGTGGCTTGCACACCATTAGTACCAATTTAACACCCACATTTAGCAATAAGTAACAGGTGACCATTCTAGGTTTGCAAAGGGCCTTCCACCACGCTGTAACACTTGTCGCTGCATTTTTGGTAACGTTGAGCCGTTTGAGCTAGAAACAAGGCTTTTTTTGTTCAAATCTGCAGATTGGGGAGCAGATGATGAATTATGTGGCTAATTGGGGGATGAAGTCCACTTGTGTCCTGAGGTCCTCAGGACATAAGAGGACCTCATTGCCCCACCAGCAATGCGCCAAGAGGCGCGTTTGCAGAGTGGTGTAAAAAGAGGCGTGGCCTCAGACCACCTCTCAGCAATCCCACTGTGTGGGGCTTACTGGAGGTACCTGGTGGGCTAGTTGGCCCCCAGGGACCCTCAGGAATGAAGGGGACTTAATCCCCCATCTTAGAATGCGCCAGGGGGTGCGTTTGCAGAGTCATGCAGGGAGGGGGCGGGGCCTCCGGCGAGTTGGCGGTTACTTTTTATTTTTTTTTATTTTATGGGAGGGGGGCCACTTCTGGCCCCGGGGACCCCATCCCCCGGGGCCTGCCCAGCCTTTACTAATTTTTACAAATTTTTGGGAGGGGGCCGCGTGGCCCCCTCCTGAGGCCAGTTATGGCCCTGGGGACCCCATCCCGCGGGGCTGTGCCTCGATCTTTAAAAAAAAATTATTACTATTATCTTTTTTTAATTAGGAAGTGGGGGCGCGTGGCCCCCCTTCCCTTGGCCACTTCTGGCCCTGGTGACCCATCCCCCGGGGCATGGCCTCTCGTTGGGAACTGTGGGGGGAGCCCCAATGCCCCCACGGTCCCAGCCGGCTCCCCGCCTCCTGCGGGAGCTGTCATTGCTTTGGGCAAGGGAGCTGCTAACATGCAGCTCCCCTTGCCTAGAAGCTCGGCTTTGCTTTTGGAAGCGAAAGCAGGTTTCCTGCTCTCGCTTCCAAAAGCCAAGCAGAGTTTGCTATGGCAGGGCGGGAGCCGAGCTCCCGCCCTGCCATAGCAAACAGCAATGTCCCGGGGGTGGGCACCCCGGGACATTGCAGGAGCCGGCCCTGGGGGGTGGCAGTCCCCAGGGCCATCAAAGGCTCCAGGAGGGGGGGCGCGGCCCCCCTCCCAACATTTAACATAGCCCCGGGGAGGTGGTGGTCCCCGTGGCCGGGGGTCTGTAACGGACCCCCACATTAACATAATTTGTGCCCCGGGGAGGTGGTGATCCCCGGGGCAGTGTGGGGAGGGGCAGAAGCCCCTCCCCACACTTATCTAAATTGAATTGGAGCCCCGGGGAGGTGGTGGTCCCCGGGGCAGCGTGGGGGGGCAGGAGCCCCCCCACGCTTTTTTGGGAAAAAAGCCCCGGGGAGATGGCGGTCCCTGGGGCTGCGGGGGGCTGCGTGCCCCCGCACATTATGAGGAAAGCCCCGGGGAGGTGGCGGTCCCCAGGGCTTGGGGTGGGCCCGCGAGGCCCCCCCCACCTGTATTAAAACAAAGCCCCGGGGAGGTGGTGGTCCCGGGTGCCCCCCACACATTATGAGGAAAGCCCCAGGGAGGTGGCGGTCCCTGGGGTTGTGGGGGCCCCCACGGGCCTGGTTTGGAGTGTTGGCAGCCAATCAGAGTGAAGCTCGTGCTCGGGAGGAGTCGCGACTCCTCCTCTGTGCTCAGATATCAATATTTTTATTTCTTGAATTTCTCAGCAACTACTGAACGGATTTACACCATTTAAAAAAAAGAGTGCTTTCTGAGCCGAGAGCTATCTTTTTGCCAAATTTAGTGTAATTCCGTTCAGCAGTTCGGGCTGCAGCCGTGTCTAACGTTTCCTATGGAAATTAACATGGGGAAAACGCTTTTTGGGAACCCCTTTTTTCTCAGCCCCGCTTGACAAATCACCCCAAAACTTTCAAGACAGGAGCTGACCGGAGTGGGCCATTCGTTTTGGAAATTTCGCGAAGATTCATCAAACGGCGCCAAAGATATTGGCAAAAGAAAAACGCTTTTTGAATAGAAACAAGGTCCTAACTATAACTACCTACTGGCGACCGCCAGTAGGTTATATATATATATATATATATATATATATATATATATATATATATATACGATTTAGGAGACCACCTTTCCATAAGAAAAATATTTTTTTGTTTTACTTATACCTATGGCGCTGTTTGACGAATCTTCACGAGAAAAACGTTCATCAACCTCAGCTCTATCCCAGAAAGCTTTAGGGTGATCTGTCCAGCAGAGGCAGAGAAAAGAGGGGGTCCTAAAACACGTTTTCCCCATTAGATTTTTCCTTTAGGAAAAATTAGACACGGCTACAGCCAAAAGGGCTGAATAGAATCACAGCAAATTTGGCAGAAAGTTAGACCTGATTTGGTGCTAATCCATTCAGTAGTTTTGAAGAAATGAGTGGTCAAAAATAATTGTATATATCACATCGCTGTGGATCTAACAGATCAAAATATTTGATCTGATTAGCTGCCACCACATCAACAAAGATGTTTTAGGATTCAGGAACGCAGTCCCCTGTCCTGTCAAAAATGTTAAAAAACATATGGGGGACTCCCCTAGGCGTGGTGTCACTGGGGCCAAAAATGTAAAAACAATTTATCAGTGCTGCAGATCCACAGTTGGTCCTCAGATCCCTGTCTCTGATAAAAAAATATGGGCTCCAGCTGTTTTAAATCTTAGCCCCTCATGGTGGGCCAGAGCCCAGTAGTCGGCGGTTTCATTTGTGTGCGGCGTGCAGCCTCTTTATCCAAGCCTTTTCAGGCACAGGGGACCCCTATCCCTAGGGCTACTTTTTATTAAATGGGCAGGGGCATGCAGTTCTGCTCCACAAGCATTTTTCAGGCCCCAGGGGCCCCATCCCTCTGGCCAAGTTTTCAGTTTTGGGGAGGGGGTATGAGGTTCCCCTCTCCAAGCCTCTCAAAGGTCCCGGGGAAAAGCATTCCCTAGAGACAGTGGTGTTTTTGGGAGGCAGGGAGGTAGATTTGTCCCAAGGACCCCAACCCCCAAGGCCCGATAACGATGCACTGTACACTGTTGTTCCATGCTCGGGAGAGGGCTGGCGAGGAATAGAAACTTTATTTCCTGTCTGCACTCTCCCAGGCAGGAACACAACTTTGCTACCACCCTGGCCAGAGCAGAGAAAAATACTGTTCCCGTCCGGGTGGGAGCAAAGAAATGGAACCAGCTCCTTCCAGCACCACAATGGGTGTGGGCTGGGGAGTTGGTTGGGGCCGTGGGGCACTGGGGCTCCCCGTGGCCCCCTACAAGTAGCCATACTGTGGGTGTCCCGGTAAGGCACCAAGTCACCCACTTTGAAAAATTGCCAGCTCCCACTGGCACCCACAAGGGTGCTAGCTGGGAAGCCGGCAGCGGCTTCTAGGGCCTTGAGGCTCCCCCAGCACCCCCCAACAATTGGGTATGCTGTGAGTGCTGTGGATGGGCACTGAAACACCCACTTTTTAAAAAAAGACAACAACAATTAATATATAATCAACAGGGGCTTACCATTTATTATTTATTCACTGATCTATGTAAGGAGTATCCTACAATGCCCTAGGGCTTTTTTCACTTATATTTTTTATTCCTGGTGGTGCCCCTAGAAGTGAGAGGGGCACCACCAACCATTTATTTTACAGTTGTGGGGCGCTGCAGGAAGTGCAGCAGCCCTCAAGTAACATTTTAAAAAAGCACTGTAAGTCTCCTGGGTCATTGAATCCATGACCCCAGGAGAGCTTACTATATTTTTTTAAGCACTTCAAGCTGGAGCTGTTTGCTCTTCAGCTGGAGTGCAGATCCCACTTGTGGTTGGTTCTAAGGCTGCCCTTTGTGGCCTGAAAAATGTTTGGAAAAAAAACCTCAAAGTCGTGTTGGTGTTTTTTCTCAATAAGGCTTTATTAAAAATAATTTATGGGGGGCGTGGCCGGGCAAGATGGCCGAGCGGACGTAATCCGTCTCGGCTCCCGGACCGCCGGCGAACTCGGAGAGACTCAGGGAGGCTACAGGGACTAGAGGACCCATAAAAGACTCCTGACGGTAGCGGAAGACACCGGGACCGCTGCGAAGCCTTGTGCGGAGCCCGAGATAGCCGGATGACGGCGCGGTGAGACTCGCTCCGGAGCTGCGGTGGGCGCCACAAGATGGTGGCCGCGAAGTGAAGGCGAGCCCTGGGACAATTCAGGGGATACAGCAGCTCCATCGGAGGTCCCTGACGATCCGCTATGGTCCTGTGGGACGAGAGGAGCTGTGGCTGACTGGTGGGGCCCTGTTCGGCTCTCCCGGAGGCAAGAGTGAGGTGGCGCGTCTCCCGGCTGGGATCTGCCTGACCCTGACATGGCGGACGGTATGGAGCGCTGAGTTGCTGTGAGGGACAGGCCCGCGAATGCAGGCGGCGGCGATCAAGGCAGGTACTGCTGCAACGGCTACCGGGAAACACAAGATCACCCAGTGATTGCCGGGCGCTCGGCGGCCCCGGGAGTGGGGATCCTCGGAGAGGACTGGGTGCTGCGCATGAAAAGGAGAGGAGCCGTGATGCCCTATGAGCGAGTGATCCTCTGGACTCCATGAGCAATGGTCGGCTAGGAATGAGCCGGAGGTGTGAGAGGGGGCTCTGAGACCACGTCCTTGAAGGCACAGGCCAGAGAACTTTGATCCCCCAAAATGTGGAAAGCGAGGAGGGAGCGCTGTCCTGGGGCAAGAGACAGGGCATGAGGGCAGAAGTGGCGGCAACCAGCGGGAGAGTCAGATATGGCGGCCCTGATATAACTTGGATGAGGAATTGAGAGGCCAAGTGGAGAGCTGCTGCGCATCAGGGTGGTCTCCACGGAGCACGGGGGACCCCTCAAGGAAGCTGGTGTACATGAGCTCAATGTAAGAACCACAGAAGAGGGTTCAGGGCCCACAACGGTGTGAGAGTGCAAGTTGGAGGATCCCCCCGGCCGGGGGACACTTGAAGAGTGGAGTGGGCCCACTACAAATTCCAAGGTCTGGGCTAACTGTGGCGGGAAAGAGGAAAGCCTGAGTGGGAGCACACCGAAGTTCGCAGACAAGAGGCTTCGGGGGAGAGCCGGAGGGGGAGCCGTATGCCTCCCAAGAAGGTGACGTCCAGAGCATCCACGAAAGTCACCGATTTTTCGCGGGCTCGGATAAACGCAACTCCGACGGCCCCGTAGACACCACTGTGGCCATGGCGATTATGAAGGCAGAGATGATGGCGATGTTTCAGGATTTTAAAGCTGACCTGAGGAAGGATTTGGGCCAGGACATTAAAGCTAGCATGGAACAGCTCCGGTCCGACCTCACCGAAAAATTAACCTCCCTACAAAACGACGTTGACTCGGTGGGCACACGTGTATTAGATTTGGAAGCACATCAACAGACCCAGGAGAAGCAAACAGCGGAGATCCAGGAAGAAATGCAGGCGCTTAAAGAGCAACTACAGCAATCTCAACTAAAAACAGAGGACTTGGAAAACAGGTCTCGAAGGGACAACGTTCGTATTCGAGACCTGGAAGAAGGAGCGGAGGGACCGGACCTGCCTGCGTTCCTGGAGGGACTATTTGCAGAAATATTGGGCTCACACCCCCCTAAAATTAAGTTGGAACGTGCGCACCGGGTGGGGCCCGCACCACAGGGAGACAAGCGGCGACCTCGGGATGTGCTGGTCAAATTTCATTCTTTCAAAGTGAAAGAGGCAGTGCTTGCTGCAGCCAGAGCTTCCGATAAAGTGTCCTTTCAGAACTTTACCTGTGCATTATTTCAGGATCTTGCGCCTGCAACCCTTGCCCGACGACAAGCTTTCCGACCCATCACTACCAAGCTGCGCACGGATAACATCAGGTACAGGTGGACCTACCCCTTCGGCCTCAGCTTTGAGTATAGTAATAAACAACAGCATGTCACAGAGCTTCAGAGGGGACTTGAACTCTTGGGCTTGCCTTTGGAAAATTTGGAGTCAACGGAGAACAGAACCTCGGGCTCTCAGGGAGGGGAGCGAAGACCATCCACTTGGGTCATGGGCACACACAGAGGCCGCCGTTGATGAGAGTCTACAATCTGTGGGACGGGTGTCCGGTATAGCAAAGGATGGATTTGACACAGGTCCCGTTTGTGGCAAGGGGCAATGAGGGGGTGGCCACATTACTCAGAGAACTTGCACAGGAGGGATGCATGAATAGGATCAAGGATATCAGGGCGGGCTCCAGGGGCTTTCCAGGCAGACTTGAGACTGATGTGAGGGGCCCATGAATGCCCCGATTGATCACCCGCACCATGGGGAAATGGGAGGAACCCCACGGAGGGAGGCGTGTCAATAGGGTTGAGAGACAATCGAAGCGTAAAGTCTATACCCTGGTAGTACTCTATATATAGGTGATACTTGTGAAGCTCCGGACGACGGCGGGAGGGGACCATGGCCCTACCGCCCTCCCGTATACAGGGGGGCAAGAAACCCCAGGTGGGAGTAATGCCTATACGTGTTAAAGTTTTTGGTTGGTTTTTAGTTTGTTGTTGTAGTTTCGGGGATTACTTTGGGGTGTTGGGGAGGGGGGGGGGTCCATGGTGGTGGCTTTTTAATGTCCACGGAGGTAGGTTTCATTCAATCATGCCAAATCACATGCTCACAAAAGGGGGGCTGAGACAGAGGGGGAATGAGAGGTATGAGAGTGCAGGCGATGCCTGGGATGTTGAGATCAGGGTTGTTCCTCGGATGAAATGAAGGTAACTATAGGCACTTGGAATGTAAAGGGCCTCAACTCCCCGCAGAAACGCCAACGGATATGGAAATATATCCTAGACCATACGCTAGACATCATAGCCCTGCAGGAAACCCATTTGACTAGAGCAGATGAGATGCGGCTGCGACACAAGCTCTACCCGATGATATACAGATCCTCAGCGTCAACTAAACACAGGGGGGTGGCACTTCTCTTTCACGCGTCAACGAGGTTCCAGCCTCTAGATGTACAACACGATAAGGACGGCCGCTGGATTATGGTGAAGGGGCGCCTCCGGGGACGCCTCTGCACGTTCGTTGCGGTTTATGCCCCTAACACGGGCCAGGCTGCTTTCCTGCACCACACTCTCGATAAATTGGTGGATTTTGCAGAAGGGTCTTTAGTCCTTATGGGCGATTTTAATTTGACTTGGCAATGAGACATAGATAGCACCCACACCCATAGAGTAGGGACGAGCTCATTCCCCCCGGACATACGTCAGAAGATTATAGATAGGGGATTATTAGATGCTTGGCGCACGGTCCATCCCACCACCCGGGACTATACTTCTTATTCCCACGTACATAGGACATACTCCCGATTGGATTATGTTTTTCTTAGCCAATCATTACAAGGCGGGCTAGAGGATGCAAAAATTTTCCCCCTTTCGATCTCCGACCATAGTCTCTTAGCGGTATCTTTAGAATGGGGAATAGGGCAAGGGACTTTATCCAGATGGTATTTTCCCCCTGCCGTGACAAGGGACAAAGAGACGTGCTTGAAACTCAGAGAACACATCAAAGACTTTTTGTCCTGAATCAACCGGAGGACACCTCTGATTATGTTAATTGGGATGCCTTCAAGGCTGTACTCCGTGGGCAGTGTATATCGTTGAATGCGGCTCTGAATAAACGACGAGCAACAGAAAGGGTGAAATTAGAGGCAGAACTGCAGGCAAGTGAGCAAGAACACAAAGCACGCCCTACCCGACAAACATTACGAGCACTGACGGCTCTGAGAGGGAAGCTCCGCTCTATCTATTCTAATCGGGCAGAATTTACACTGCTTAAATTGCGCCAACTTTCATACTCACAAGGGAATAAAATTGGCAAGCAGCTAGCTAGGCAACTCAAAGATAAGAGGGTTAAGGAATACATAGGGGGGATACCGGGAGGGCAGGGCAATACCACACATGCTGATGACGAAAAAGCGGCTATTTTTGGAGGCTTTTATGAAAAACTATATTCTGGGGAGCAGCTAGATCCAGAGGCTCAGCGAGACTACCTTAGCAAACTAACGTTCCCACAAGTATCTGCGGTGAATAACGAGAACCTGTCCGCACCTATCTCTGTGGAGGAAGTGATGGCGGCCATTAAAGCACTCAAACTACATAAGGCACCGGGTCCAGATGGCTTCACCGCTCTTTTTTATAAGACCTTTGCGACGGAAATCGCCCCACCCCTCACGAGCCTCTTTAATGCAATGGTGACGGAGGGGAAGTCCACAGGATCGCTTTCAGAGGCGGTGATCACAGTGATACCCAAACCCGGGAAAGACCATAGCTCCTGTGCTTCTTATCGGCCCATAGCCCTTCTTAATCTCGACGCAAAACTTTATTCCTCTATCTTAGCCCGAAGACTGAATGACATTTTACCCGACCTCATACACCCGGATCAGTCTGGGTTTATAAAGGGACGCCAGACGCATGATAATACGTGTCGTATTATCCACTTAATTGAAAAAGCACATAAGCGTCAGATCCCGGCGATCCTGGTGGGATTAGACGCCGAGAAGGCATTCGACAGGGTAGATTGGGCCTTCCTCTTTAGTACCCTGGAGGCCTTTGGTTTCTCGTCCGCTTTCACCACCATGTTGCGGGCTAACTCTCAACATCCTCGATCACGGGTGATGGTTAATGGGCAGGCATCAGCACCATTTGAGCACTCTCGGGGCGCCAGGCAGGGCTGCCCTCTCTTGCCACTGCTGTTCGCTCTAAGTATTGAACCACTTGCTATCACGATTCGGGCCCATCCGGAGATACACGGGATTCCATTTACTGGCGAACAACACAAAATTTCACTATTCGCAGATGACGTGTTATTGTCACTCACTGACCCAGATACCTCTCTGCCTCCCCTACAGGATGAGTTAGCGAGATTCGAGGCTATAGCAGGCTTTAAAATCAATATGGACAAATCGCAGATACTCAATCTCACTTTGTCCAGCGCGGAAGTGGATAGTCTGAGGCCGCTGACATCTCTCCAATGGGCTACATCCTCTCTGACGTATTTAGGGGTGCGCCTCACCGCGAAAGTAGAAGGGTTATATGTAGCTAATTTCCCCCCTATTTTAACGCAAATACAAAGTGAACTTATCAAATGGAAGCCCCTTTTCTTGTCTTGGTTGGGCCGCATACATGCGATAAAGATGACACTGTTGCCCAAATTACTCTACCTCTTTCAAGCTCTTCCTATACCAATAGAGGGGGCGTTCTTCAAGCGCGTCAAATCTTTACTTCTCAATTTTGTCTGGCAGGGACGTAGAGCCCGCTTTTCCTTCTCCATCCTTAGACGTTCCAGGGAGGAGGGGTTGTGTAGGGCTCCCAGATGCCCAACTATACTACAAAGCCGCACAGCTTAGGGTTCTAGTGGAATGGGTTCAACGCGACTCCGATAAACACTGGCTCCATATGGATCGTAGTGTGACCGGACGGACCATATGGGACCATATGGGACCTTATATGGCGCTCCAAACAGGAGCGACCGCCAAACGTATATCTTAGCACACCTACACGTACTACACTTCAGGTTTGGGATTCGGTGTCTAAGGATGGAAGATGGACTACTTTTCCGTCTCCCTTTACGCCCCTACATTTTAACTCAGCCTTCCCGCCGGGTTTGCAACCTGGCCCGTTTGATGCGTGGAGGGAGGGGGGATGTTTAGCCCAGACACACCTCTTCCACAATTATGACCCCCGCTCTTTTGAAAACTGCAGGAGGGATTTTGGACTGCAAAGTAATGAACACTACCATTACACGCAACTGATGCACTGGGTCCAGACACCACACATACGGGAGGCCGCTACTAGACCCCTCACGAAATTTGAAACCTTTCTTACGAAAACCACGACGATGAGAGGCACGATCTCATTCCTCTACCGACTCTTGCTATCAACCCTACACTCGGTGCGCCCACGTTATATGGCAAGGTGGGAGGGGCTTCTGGGGAGACATATTTCGGACGAGGAGTGGACCCATCTATGGTCGGATGTTAGGAAATTCAATCACTCCATAACGCTTAGGGAGGCACACCTCAAGACCATGATGGATTGGTACCTCCATCCATCGCGACTTAAACAGATGTACCTAAATACATCTGATAGGTGCTGGAGGGGTTGTGGGATGCTAGGGGATTTCCGTCATATCTGGTGGGACTGTCCGACTATTCGACCATACTGGGAAGAAATACTTGCTCAAATCAAGCTGATGCTGGGATACCCTATTCCGACAACGATAGGGGGTATTCTGTTGGGCCTGCGCGATCCCTCCTTGGAGCTCCAGACTAGGGCAGACAAGGCAATTATGTGGTTGGGCATAGGTGCCGCGAAGACCACTCTAGCTGCGGCGTGGAAACAAAAGGAGGCGCTGGCGCTGTCTCTTTGACACTCTAGGTTATGGCAACTGCTCAGTATGGAGCGGATGGCTGAGGTGTATGGGGACACATTAAAAAAATGTGAGTTCCGCTGGGGCCCGTTGGTCTCATTTCTCTCCAAGGGCCTGCCGTCTGCTGTCTGTCCGGCCTCCGTTAGAGAGCTACATCTATTCCAGATCTAGAAGTAACTCACTGCCGAGTTTACTGACCTTGGATAGCTTCCACCAGTTGCCGCCGCCTTGGGGGGGGGGAGGATGGGGGGGAGGGGGTAGGATGTGTTATTTTTATGTTTTTGGCTTTCTTTTTCCTTTTGGCTTTGTTTGCTCCGCAGTTGGGGGCACCTTATTATTTATAGCGGACATCGGTTTTTAGGATTCCACAGGCGAAGGATATCTGAGGATGTCTCTTAGGCGAAAGAGAAGCAGTCAGCTCTTTCCTATTGTTCCACCATGCAGTACGGATGGGGGCACTGTTGACCACCTGCTTAATATGACACTGTATATTTCATTTGCTTCCATCTAGGGAATGGTGGGAGGCGGTTGTTGTTTACTAATAAAGAGATATGCATATTCGGCAGTACTGCTTGGGGATGGGCAGGGAAGCGGCATCTCCGATGTAAAGCTGTACGATGTTTTCTTTGTGCAAATACCAATAAAAATAAGTTTGACAAAAAAAATAATTTATGACAATCATTTTAATTAAACATTGCAATGTGTGAATTTAAAAAATATACATATGATTATAGTTGTTTGTGACTTTTTGACAAATACAATAGGTCTGCTTTATTTTTTGTTGTGCTGGCCCCTTGACAAAGCCAATAAGCCTGTTTTTTAATATTTTGGTGACATAGTCAGTAGGTCTGTCTTACCTAAAATGGTACCTTTTATATTGTTACATGACATAGTCAGAGGTGTGCTCCCCCAAGCGTTGGGCACAGGGCCTGGCTGCAGGCCAGGTCCTGCACCCAACCCCACACCACTCATGGCCAAACACTGTGCACAGCAGGGAAGAGCGCCCCCCAAGGGGTTGTGCGATGGGCAATGGACATCTTACGTTACGTTAAAAAAAACATAGAAATTCACTGAAAAACCAAAAGTTAAACTGACGTTATAGTTAGGAATTGTAATAATATCTTACTTTATATATTTTTCAAAACTTAGAAATTCACTGAAAAAACAAAGGTTGAAGGGATGTTATAGTTAGGTAAAAATGTCAGTTAAACATACCATATTAAACTAACAAAACCACTGAAATTCACCTGTTATAGTTATCTCAAGTAATCATAATTTGTGTCCTAACATAACTATAACTCATCCCCTTGCCATGCACTGCTAGTTACCGCGCACATTATATCACTCATGACATGTTTTATTACATCCTTGATAACATCACTGCAATATCTGAAACATCATTGATGAAGACACTTGAAAGGGACGCGAGTGCATATCGTAAATAATGCTCCCCCCGCCATGGGAGCTGACACCCATGGCAAGGGGAGCATTACTTTTTTTATTTTCAAAAAGAAAATCCAGTTTTGGGATTTTCTTTTTGAAAATATAAAAAGAAAACCGTTTTTTGCAGGGTTTCATTATAGATGACGGCGGTTCCTGTCAATGCATTATAAATGACCGCTTGAAGTCATTTACTCTATCCCCATGGCGGAACAACGGGTTGTCTGTAAAAATATAAATCAGGCCCTTAGTCCCCTGCCCTGAAACAGTTTTGAAAACATTATATAAGGTGGCAGGGTAAGGATACCCTGTCCCCCTAGACCTTGTGGAGGGTCCTAGAGGTACCCCCCTGGGGCTACAATTTTTAAAAAAAACAATATGGCAACTGCCATTTTTTAAAAGAAAATATGACCCCCAGGGATCAATGTATTATATTCATTGGGAAGGGAGTATGTGTGGGGCTCCCTTCCCAAGCCGATTATGGCCAGGGGACAGATCCCCTGGGGCCAACATGTTTATGAAACGAGAGGGGGGTGCGGCCCTCCTCCCTGAGATGATCTCGACCACGGGTACTCCATCCCCCATAGTCCAGCATTAAAATTAAATGAGAGGGGGCATGCACCCTCCTTCTGCTAGCCTTTTAAAGCCCCTGGGACTCCATTCCCTGAGGCAGGCTCAATCACTGTGGTGTCCCAGGATGGGACCCCGGGGCCCGTAGAGGCTTGGGGAGGGGGCCACATGCCCCCCTCCCCTTAAAATAGAAAACAGTAAAATAAATGAGTATGGTTCAGTGGAATGGGGCCTGCAAAGGATGGGAGAGGGGAGCTATGTGCCTCCCTCCCCAATAATTTGTTTTTTAAAGGATGTCCCAGGTTAATATAACTTTATTAAACATTTTTGCAATAATCACTATTATTAAACATGGGGGTTGACTACCCATGGAGAGGGAGTTGGACTTTACATTTTTTTAAACTTAGAAATTCACTGAAAAAACATGGGTTAAAGATACATTATAGTTAGGTAAAAATGTCAGAGACAATGTAAAATTTTGAACTAAAAAAACAACTGAAAATCACCAGTTATAGTTATCTTTAGTAACTACAACTCGTGCCCTAATGTAACTATTACTCACTCCCTTGCCACGCACTGCTAATTACCACACATATTATATCACTCATGATCTCTGACTTCATTTATAGCATGACTGAACATCTGAAATGAAGTCATTGGTGACAAGCCCCCTACTCTGCTTCCCAGAGCCTGATTCATGGCTTTGTGTGTTCGTTCCTCTCCTTTTTCTAAGCCCTGCATTCCTCAGGGATGCTGCGCATGCCAAGATGTTAGTGGTGGTTCTTGGGAGGGTGGTGCCTGAGTGAGCGTGTTTGGGGATAGCTACTGTGAAAGAAGTGTGAGGTGAATATGAGGAAAGAGTTGAGTGTAAAAGAAGAGGTGAATGTGAGTTGAGAATGGAGAGTGAGTGTGCGTGGAGGAAGTGAAGAGTCAATGTGAGTGGAGAGCAGAGTGTGAGTGGTGACTGGAGTGTAGAGTAAATGGAGAGTAAGTGGATAGAGTGAGTAATAGGTGGAGGTAGAGTGTAGAGTGAAGTGTAGATTGAGTGTAGAATAGAAGTTGAGGAGAGAATGAGTGTAGTGTAGAGAGTGGGTGTAAGAGGAGAGTGGAAAGACAGTGAGTGGATAGCAGCGAATGAGTTTAGAAGAGAGTGAGTGTAAAGTGAGTGTGATAGAAGAGTGATTGGAAAGGATTAGAGTAAGTGGAGAGTGGAGAAGAGAGACCGAGGGCATTATTAGGATGTCGGGCGGTTGGAGCGATTTTGGCGGGGGGAAAGACTGCCGCCTCCGACAGGCTCAAGGAGCCCGTTGGGGTGGCGGTCGTATCCTAATCCCTACATTGGAGACAGGGCCAGTGGAGCCACAGCCGTAGGGGTTAGGATGTCAGTTTCTGACAGCCTTTTCATGGCTGTCCGACCGCCATGAAAAGGCTGTCGGAAAGTGACTTTGGGGGGGCCTTAGCAGGGCCCCCGTCCCTTGTAGGCCTCCGCTATGTGGCCTGGGGGGCACATGTGGTGCCCCCCAAATATCCATGCACCGAGTGCCAGGCCCCATATGGAGCCTCGCACATGGTGCATGGATGTTTAAAAACAACCCTTTTTCTATTGCGGCTTGTGCTGTGGCCCTTTTCTGGGCCGCAGCACAAGCCACAATGGAAAAAGGGATGTTTACGACCGCCTGCAAGGCGATCGTATCGTAATTGGGCTGTTTGGACCGCTGACTCCTTGTCGGACTGTCTCAAGCCCAAAACAATGGCGGTCGGACGCTCGTCTAACCGCCATCGTAATGAGGCGGCGTCTGACCGCCATCGTAGTGAGGCCCCACATGTTGAGTGGAAACTGAGTATCTTAGTAGAGCTTCAGTACAGAGTGAATGTGAGTCGAGAGGGAGTAGACAGTAGGGAGTTTAGAGTTGGTGAAAGGGTGAGGAATGATTCAATAGCAGTGGAGTGTGAGTGGCAGGAGAGAGTGTGAGAGAGAAATGAATGAAAGTCAGTGTAATAAAAAAGAACTGTAAAAGGGTTAGAGCGCCAAGAGGTGCACCCCTAGCAGGCCCAGTTAGACTCTCGATGGGCACAGAACGCAGGTGCCTGAATGCAAATTTTTCTGGCAGCCCTTCCACTACCAGATGCCTAAAACAACCATATCTGATAGAAGGAGCTGCAGTAGTTCTGCATTGCGCAAGAGGGAAATACCAGGAAAGTGTCACATCTACTAAGATATGACACAGTCCTGCTCTCTGCCAAGTGCTGGCACACAATTAGGCTGCATAGCGCCATGCACACACCTCTGCATGATAGTGCGAGTATGTGTGTGTGATGTCTGACAAAGATTTTGTGCTGGAAGGGTACCCTTTTTGTGCAAAATACAATGTCTAGACAAACTTTAAAATGTTTCCCATTTTGGTTGCATGCTGTACAGTGCAGCACACATGCCAAGTGAGAAACAAATTTGGAAAAATAACACAATTTCTTCAAGTTAATGCCACTCTCAAAAAAAGTATTATTTTTTATAGCAAAACACTCTCTACTAATTAGATAGTGCTGTGCATCAAAAGCCATGGATGGTTGCTTGGAAACGCCCACCCACCACCCATGGAACGCTCCCCTGACGCAAAGTATAGGTAATCAGCACAAAGCACCGCTTTGCTTTACTTTCAGGCAAATATCCAGTAAATTCAAAATAAACATTTTGTGCTGGTTTGCTTTACTTTTGTGATGCAAACCAAGTGAAAATGTTAGTAATTCTGCCCCTGATTACACAGACAGGGAATTGGGAGTCTCAGATATGAATTGGGAGCCCCCAAGCTTGTGCAGAGAAATGTATGCTTTCAATCTTGCAGAGAACAGTGTGCACGGTGGGGAAAAAGAATGCCCATTGCTTGAATCTGTGTTTCTCTCTTGAATATAGGTGTGAAGTGGCCCCATTTTTATTGCTGATTTGTACACTGTGATTTGTATTTGTCGTGTCTCCAGACTTCCCCGACCGCAAAGGGACCTCAGGACACAGATAGGGGTTTGCAGTCTCTTTATTCGTTGTGCTTTCGTGCTCGTAGGCACGTCCTCCTACTTCTCTGGTCTCCTCGAACTGCCCTGCCCCCTTCCCTGACCGGAAGTGGTGTTCGGTGGCTGGTCCCTCCCTTTGGTCTTGTGCAGGGTCCTAGTGCCCTCTGCACCTCGATTCAACATCTCCCCCTTTTGTGGAAAAGAAAAATAGAGAGAAAGAGAGAGAGAGAAAGAGAGAGAGAGAGAGAGAGAGAGAAATAGAGAGAGAAAACATTGGCAGGACACAGGACAGAAGAAACACTGTTTGCTTGCTGCCCCCATTACTATACTTCCTCGAAAAGTCTCTTTGGCTTTCTGCTCACTCTCTTTGGACAAAACATTTCTGTTCCTTTATTCGCTATTTCTTCAACCTGGTCTCGTCTCTCGCTGCTGTATGATGTCCCGTCCATGCTGTCCATGGCTTCCTTTTTGACATGTTTTGTGTTGCTCTTAGGTGCTGCCTCTCCTTCTTCCCTATCTGATGTCCGTAGTCCATTGAAGTGTGAGCTGTTTCTGGTGATTAGGTGGGGGCCTGCTGCAGCCGTTATCATGGGCCCCTTTATGTTTGTTATAGTTAGCGGTTCACTTGAGAAAAAGCTGTCAGACTTTCTTGCTTGTTGTTGACGCACCAGCACTGAGTCTCCTTGCTTCAGCTGTGATGGCATGGCATGTCGTCGTGTGTCTGTACACTGTTTAATTTTTCTTTTTGCCTCTTGATCCCTTGCAGTGATGCAGCTGTGATCGGGTGGGGTTTTGCCTCCAGCTGGGGCAATCTCGTCCTGCTTGTTCTTCCCAACACTAGTTCTGCTGGGCATCATCCCGTGGAGCTGTGTGGGGTGTTTCGGTAGGCTCTTAATATTTGGCACAGTGCCTGGCCCACTGAAATCTGTGCCAGTTTGGCACGTTGGACTGCTTTCTTGATGTTTCCCGTGAACCTTTCCACCATGCCGTTTGCTTACAGCCACAGAGGCGTTACCTTCCTGTGATGTATGCCCAGGTACACCATGAATCTGTTAAACTCCTCCCATGAGAATGGTGGCCCATTGTCTGAATTCATTGTTTGTGGGGAGCCCCATGCTGCAAATATGTCCTCCAATATCGGCAACGTCGCTGTAGCTGACGTTGATGACACTTGTCGGACTATGGGAAATCTGGAGTATTCATCAATTACTACTAGCAGGTAGTTGCCAGTTTCCAGGGGCCCATAGAAATCAGCTGCCAGTGTTGTCCACACTGCCCCTGGTAGGTTGGACATGTGTATTTGTTCTGGCTTTGCTGGCCTTCCCGTTATTTGGCATTGGTGACAGTTCATTATTGTGTCTTCCACCAGTCGATCCAACCCTGGAAACCATACTTTTTCCAGTTGCATTTTTTTTTTTTGCTATGCCTTTGTGGGACTCATGCGCTTGATTCACCGTCTGCCGTCGTAGCTTCGGTGGTATTATTATCCTTGTTCCTAGCAATAGAACTCCCTTTTCTGTTTCCGATAACTCTTCTTGTATGTGTTTGAACGCTAACATTTCCTCCCTTCTTACTCCTTCTCCCATGGGGCTGCTGTTCTTTACATGGCTCCACCTTTGCTGTTGTGTTGTTATTTTAACCTCTTGCAGTGTGGCATCACTGGTCGTCTCTCGCTCCAGCTCTTCAATTGTTATTGGAGCTGGGGTGTTTTGTCTAACACGAAGTTTAAGTACTCCTCCGCCATGGACGTGATCTCTGGTGCCCGTGGTAGAGGATGCCGTGATATGTAGTCAGCTGGGTTGTGTTCCTTTCCAGGTTTATGCACTATCTTGAAATCATAGTCCATAAGTCGTATACCCCACCTCTCAATGCGTGGTGGTATTTTTGTGTTGGGGTTTCCATAGATTGTTACTAGTGCTTGGTGGTCAGTTACAATGGTGAATGGTTTCCCATATATGAATATGTGGTAGTGCTCACATGCCCATACTACTGCTAAGCTTTCCTTCTCTGGTTGCGAGTATGCCCTTTCTATGTCCGATAAGCTCTTACTTGCATACGCAACAATTTGCCTGGACGAGTCTCTTCCGGGTGTGTGTTGCACTAGAATGGCTCCTAGCCCCACTTGGCTGGCGTCAACATTGAGCTCAGTGCATAGCGACGGGTGGAAATAGGCGAGGTGATCCACTGCTGTGACTGCATGTCTAATGGCTTCAAACGCCCTGTCGCATTCAACGGTCCATAGAAATTTCTGGCCCTGCTTTGTTAATTCCCTCAGTGGGGTGCTCATTGTGGTAAAGTCCTTTATGTATCAAGCACAGTAGCTCGCTAGCCCAATAAATGACCTCACTTCTGCTACATCTGCTGGAGGTCTTGCTTTTGCAGCGTTTCCACTTTACTGGGATCTGGCCTCATTCCTGTTTTTGAAAATATGTGTCCAAAGAACACTAGTTCTCCCTTCCCCAGCTCACATTTGTCTCATTAGGGTCAGGCCGGCTTGTTCCAGTTGGCTGCAGACCTCTCGTAGGGCCTTGTCGTGCTCCTCATCTGAGCTTCCAAATACCAGGATATCATCCCTGTAGTTTAGGCTGTTCTTTATGGGCCCGATCACCTGTCTCACTGTTTCTTGAAATATTTCTGCCACTGACGATATTCCAAAGCTGAGTCGCTTGTAGCGGAAAAGACCCATGTGAGTGGAGAATGTTGTGATGTATTGTGGATCAAGCTCCAGTTGATGATACCCTTTGCATGGGTCTAGCTTTGAAAATCTGCATGCTCCAGTGAGACAGCTGATCATGTCATTTAAGTGAGGCCCTGGGTGTCGTTCTCTCTCAATTGCCATGTTTGGGATTCGCATGTTAATGCAAATGCACATTTTTGATGAGTTCTTTTTAGGTACTGCGACTATCGGAGATACCCATGGAGTTGGACCATCTGCCGGCTCTATGATGTCTTGCGCCAGTAGGCTTTTTATCTCCTCTTCCACTTGTGGTTGCAGGTGTAAGGGCACTCTTCTGTGATGCTGAGCTACTGGCTTGACTGCTTCATTGATGTGCAGTGTTATTTGTGTGTCTCTCAGTTTTCCTGGTCCTTGTAGGATTGTCGGGTGTTCTCTCAGAATGTTGTGTCATTCTGACATGTGATATGTCATGGCTAGGAGACCCATCACCTGTGCGGTGACGTTGCTTAGTAGACATGGTGCTGGGATGCTCCGCGTAGGACATATACTTCTTCCTTTAGCGATCTGTCTTTGTATGTTAGTGTCTCTACGTTGACACTACTGTGTGTTCACCACTGGTTTCCTTGAGCCCCATGTGAAGACATCAACAGTGGACGGTGATAGTGGCTGTTCCTGTCTCATCTTATCATGATGTTGCATGTGGCACCACTGTCTAGTATGAAGCTTGTGCTGTGATTGCCTACATCAATGTTCACCGTCGCTGTTTTCTTTATCTGTTGTTTGTCCACTAGTTGGATGTGCTCGGTGTGCGACTCTGTGTTGGTACGTCCGACATCAGATATAACCGTTCTGTGGCCTCTTGTGGATTGCGCCATTCGGCTCAGCTGACGGACTGCGGTTTTGTGTGTCCATGTGTCGTGCGTATCTGCTGGTCGCTGTCCATTGTTTTGCTGGTCTCCCTCGCTCAATTTTGAATTGCCCGCTCATGCAGGCACTCGCAAAGTGGTTTTCCCTGTTTCATTTTCGACACTTGTGGCCTATCGCTGGGCAGGCCCCAGTATGTGGTAATTCGAGTCCACAACGATAGCACGTTCTTTATTGTTTCTGCTTCCGGGGCGGCAGTGTTTTATCACGTTTTCTGGCATTCCCAGCCATGCGATTGGCCTGTTCCACTGTCCATGCTCTCCCGTTTTCCATTTGTCTGGTATGTGCTGTTGCTCTGGCCTCTGCCCAGGCCAGTGTCAGTATTTTTTTCAATTTGTAGGGTTCTTTTACTATTCGGGCACGAAACTCCACTGACTGACAGCTTTCGATGATGCGCAGTTGTATTGCCTGCTCGTTGTCAAATTTATCGAATTCCCAGTATGCGACCAGTTTGCGCAGTCTGGTTGCAAAGTCATCGAGGGACTCCTCTGCCAGTTGGAATGTGGTGTTGAATGTGTATCTCTCGAAATCCACGTTTCTCTGAGGGTCAGATTTGTCAGTGAGACACTTCATTAGTCCTTTATAGGTTGATATTTGTTCTGAAGGGAATGTTACCAGTAGGTCTTCAACCTCATCGCCCATGAAGTTTAAAAACAAGTCTATGTTTTGTTGGTATGTGTACTCTTTGCATGTCGCATGCGTGTAGCGTTCGAATTGTCTAAACCATCTCTCCCAGTGAATGCCTTTCGTCTGGGAGTCCAAGAGGCTAAAAGGCAGTGGTCTGCGGAAAATTGCATTTGTGGTGGCGCTTTTACTACCATCCTCCGTCATGGTGGTGCTTGCACAGTGCTGTTCCTCCTTTTTATTATTTAATTATCCACTCTATTCCTTTATCTACATCTTTCTTCCTTTTCTTCTTTTATTTTTGCCCTTTTCCTTGTCTTTTTTTCACTATTGCCTGACTTTAAAATGGCCGCCTGGCCTTCCTTGATGCTTATTGGCTGTTTTGCCTGACTTCAAAATGGCCGCTAAGATCCCGCGAGAGCCACTATTTCCTATGGTCCCTGACTCTAAGATGGCCGCCGGAGCTTTTCCCTCTGTTATTGGCTGTCCAGCCTGGCTTTAAGATGGCCACCGAGTTCTCACGAGAATTCAGCTTGAAATCTTCGTGGGAGGCTCGGGGCTTTCAGATTGCTCGGCGGGTATCTGCGGTCACACAGGTGAGTACCGCTTGTTGGTGGGCAGTCGTGGGGGGGTTTTCTTACCGCAGCTCACGTCGGGTGGGCTCCCAACCTCGTAACCTTCTTGTGCTTGGCAAGCGGACCAGGGTGGGCTCCTGGCTCTGTGATTCTTCATTCGACCGGGGTGGACACCCGATGTTGCATTTTTTCGGCAAGCGGACCTGGGTGGGCTCCTGGCTCCATGACTCTTCTTGCGGCCGGGGTGGGCACCCGACGTCACGTTTTTTTGTTTCGGCAGGCGGACCAGGGTAGGCTCCTGGCTCCGTTTTTTTCTTTTTCTGTTGCAGGGACACAGGCACACACGCTTGGTGGTGATCTGTTAATCCCACCTTCGTGTCGCCAGATGTGTCTCCAGACTGCCCCGACCCCCAAGGAACCTCAGGACACAGATAGGGGTTTGCAGTCTCTTTATTCATCGTGCTTTCGTGCTCGTAGGGACGTCCTCCTACTTCTCTGGTCTCCTCGACCTGCCCCGTCCCCTTCCCTGACCGAAAGTGGTGTCTGGTGGCTTGTCCCTCCCTTTGGTCTTGTGCAGGGTCCTAGTGCCCTCTGCACCTCAATACAACAGTATTGAGACCCAGCTGTTGGAGAGCGCTAGGTTGAGGGGGATTGTAATTCTTCCCACAAACAGTGGGTTTGTGAATATGTTGCATAGTATTATAAAAGTGTTTATGGGCTACAGTATATTTCTGCCTTTTTAAAGAAGTGACCCGTAGTGTGACCAAGTTTACTGTTGTATCTTAATGCATCCTCCCCAGTGTTCCAAGTCCCTGCTGCTCAGCCTGCATGAATGTGGTGTAGTAGAATGCTGGAGTGCTTGGTGATGTAGTGGAATTCTGGAGTGTCTGGTGAGGTTGAGAGTGTCAGTTGGGGTGTCGGCTGAGCAGCAAGGAGGCTGTTCCTGGTGGGGCTTACTCAACAGCTTAGCTATCTACTTATTTACTTGTAACTAAGATCTAATTAACCTTTTTCTTCTACAACCTACACTACGGCTACTGGACCTTTAGAGTGCAAAAACACGGGCAAGTATTGCTCTGGATTGGAGACTACACCTGGCAGCCCACTGGTGAAGGCTTGGCTCACAGCTGGGAGGTCTCCAGAGGGGCAGAGCAGTCTGTAGCAACTTCTTTTGCTGTCTGGTGACCGTAGCTCTGAATCAAAACAATTTGCTGTATATTGGAACTAACAGCTCCAATAGTTTTGGACTTTAATATACAGCTTAAAAAGACTTAAAAGACATATGAAACTTCAAGAGTATTCTGAGATCTGGATAATTCTGAACAGACCCAAGTGCAGATGAGCTTTCCTTCCGCATGATACCATTGGCCACATGGATCAGTGCTAAACTAAAATCTAGCACCTAGCACTAAGGAGCCACAAAACTGGGGTAAGTTCTCTTTAGGGTTGCCACCTTTCCCAGAGAAAAATTCTGGTCATCTGTTTAAGTTTTAATAATCTGCAAAGGCCGGACATGATAATTCAGTAGAACCTCATATAAAATTGACTATATTCATTTTTTAACATGGCCTTTCTTTACTTTAATTTTCAGCCAGGGGTCATTACGACAGCTGTACAAACATTTTAAAGTTTTTTCTTATATTTATTGTTTAAAGTGTGCACTGATAAGGGAAACAAATACCGGATGTAGGTGATTTTTCCACTTTTTGTACAGGAAGGGACATTAAAATGCTGGTCATGCCCGTGTAAAACTGTAGTTCTGTGGCATCAAAGGTGCTAGCCACTTCTGGTAACATTAACCACCTTCTCAAGTTCTCAGTACTGGCATGAACTTCGTTTGGTTAATAAAGAGTGTGGGCTCACTGAGTGTGCTACTAAAATTCCTTTATATATGACCAATGTTGCCTTGTTATCTTTGATGCCTGAAAATGATCATCCATTTGCTGAAGTATTTGAGAAACGTAAATTTAATATTTTGCCACCATATCACCCCAAAGAGCGCTATCAAACTTGAACTAGTCGCAGTGATGCCAAGTGGATGTATGAAGTCTTTGTCCAAGTCAGAAAAAAAAGTATTATGACCGGATTGATGCATGCCCGTTTTTTTAAAGACACAACCAGTATTTTAATGCCCCTGTGGGGGAAACATTTGGAAAATCACTGAAAGGCCGTATTTATTCCTCTTAAAGTAAATATAAAAATAATGCACTTTACATGTGTTTTAGAGCTGCCTTAATGATCCATGACTGCTAGTGAAAAGTAAACAAAGACAGCAAAGCCATGTTAACAATCATTGGAAAGGCCAATAGGTCTCGCCTATGTAAGATCAATTGGCTTTGGTGGAGTGGAATGGAGTGGAGCAGCATTGTGTGGCGGGGAGTGGCATTGTGTGGCATGGAGTGGAGATGCATTGGGATCACTGACATAATATCGATTACCAAATTATCCACATACACAAATATGAACACATAAATATCGATGTCAAAAATATCGACATCCTATATTTATAATGTAAAGTATAAAAATATCGAAAAATAATATCGATGTAAAAAATATCAATGTACAAAATATCGTTTTTTTTAATATATAAAAATGAATGTTAAATAAATTAAATAATAAAATTAACTTTAAAAAGTTATTAGGCTGTAATGTACATTTTAACGAATATAATAAATAAATGTAATTAAAAAAATTTAAACATACATATATAACGGATCGGTAAAAATTACTATTCCCACTCCAGTGAGTGCAACAGTAGAGAAAGTGATGGATAGCGGAGGGGTAAAAGTTACTATTCCCACTCCAGTTAGTGCAACAGTAGGGAAAGTGTTGGATAGCATAGGGGAAAAAATTACTATTCCCACTCCAGTGAATGCAACAGTAGGGAAAGTGTTGGATAGCGGATCGGTAAAAATTACTATTCCCACTCCAATGAGTGCAACAGTAGAGAAAGTGTTGGATAGCAGAGGGGTAAAAGTTACTATTCCCACTCCAGTTAGTGCAACAGTAGAGAAAGTGTTGGATAGCGGAGGGGTAAAAGTTACTATTCCCAGTCCAGTTAGTGCAACAGTAGGGAAAGTGTTGGATAGCGGAGGGGTAAAAATTACTATTCTCACTCCAATTACTGCAACAGTAGGGAAAGTGTTGTATAGCGGAGGGGTAAAAATTACTATTCACACTCCAGTGAGTGCAACAGTAGGGAAAGTGTTGGATAGCGGAGAGGGACAAATTACTATTCCCACTCCAGTGAGTGCAACAGTAGGGAAAGTGTTGGATAGCGGAGGGGTAAAAATTACTATTCCCACTCCAGTGAGTGCAACAGTAGGGAAAGTGTTGGATAGCGGAGGGGTAAAAATTACTATTCCCACTCCAATGAGTGCAACAGTAGGGAAAGTGTTGGATAGTGGAGGGGAAAAAATTACTATTCCCACTCCAGTGAATACAACAGTAGGGAAAGTGTTGGATAGCGGATCGGTAAAAATTACTATTCCCACTCCAATGAGTGCAACAGTAGAGAAAGTGTTGGATAGCAGAGGGGTAAAAGTTACTATTCTCACTCCAGTTAGTGCAACAGTAGAGAAAGTGTTGGACAGCGGAGGGGTAAAAATTACTATTCCCACTCCAATTACTGCAACAGTAGGGAAAGTGTTAGATAGCGGAGGGGTAAAAATTACTATTCCCACTCCAGTGAGTGCAACAGTAGGGAAAGTGTTGGATAAAGTAGGGGAAAATATTACTATTCCCACTCCAGTGAATGCAACAGTAGGGAAAGTGTTGGATAGCGGATCGGTAAAAATTACTATTCCCACTCCAATGAGTGCAACAGTAGAGAAAGTGTTGGATAGCAGAGGGGTAAAAGGTACTATTCCCACTCCAGTTAGTGCAACAGTAGAGAAAGTGTTGGATAACGGAGGGGTAAAAGTTACTATTCCCACTCCAGTTAGTGCAACAGTAGGGAAAGTGTTGGATAGCGGAGGGGTAAAAATTACTATTCTCACTCCAATTACTGCAACAGTAGGGAAAGTGTTGGATAGCGGAGGGGTAAAAATTACTATTCCCACTCCAGTGAGTGCAACAGTAGGGAAAGTGTGGGATAGCGGAGGGGTAAAAATTACTATTCCCACTTCAATGAGTGCAACAGTAGGGAAAGTGTTGGATAGTGGAGGGGAAAAAATTACTATTCCGACTCCAGTGAATACAACAGTAGGGAAAGTGTTGGATAGCGGATCGGTAAAAATTACTATTCCCACTCCAATCAGTGCAACAGTAGAGAAAGTGTTGGATAGCAGAGGGGTATAAATTACTATTCCCACTCCAATTACTGCAACAGTAGGAAAAGTGTTAGATAGCGGAGGGGTAAAAATATTATTCCCACTCCAGTGAGTGCAACAGTAGGGAAAGTGTTGGATAGCGGAGAGGTAAAAATTACTTTTCCCACTCCAGTGAGTGCAACAGAAGGGAAAGTGTTGGATAGCGGAGGGGTAAAAATTACTATTCCCACTCCAATTACTGCAACAGTAGGGAAAGTGTTAGATAGCGGAGGGGTAAAAATTACTATTCCCACTCCAGTGAGTGCAACAGTAGGGAAAGTGTTGGATAGAGTAGGGGAAGAAATTACTATTCCCACTCCAGTGAGTACAACAGTAGGGAAAGTGTTGGATAGCAGAGGGGTAAAAATTACTATTCCCACTCCAATGAGTGCAACAGTAGGGAAAGTGTTGGATAGTGGAGGGGAAAAATGTATATTCCCACTCCAGTGAATACAACAGTAGGGAAAGTGTTGGATAGCGGATCGGTAAAAATTACTATTCCCACTCCAATGAGTGCAACAGTAGAGAAAGTGTTGGATAGCAGAGGGGTAAAAGTTACTATTCCCACTCCAGTTAGTGCAACAGAAGAGAAAGTGTTGGACAGCGGAGGGGTAAAAATTACTATTACCACTCAATTACTGCAACAGTAGGGAAATTGTTAGATAGCGGAGGGGTAAAATTACTATTCCCACTACAGTGAGTGCAACAGTAGGGAAAGTGTTGGATAGCGGAGAGGTAAAAATTACTATTCCCACTCCAGTGAGTGCAACAATAGGGAAAGAGTTGGATAGCGGAGGGGTAAAAATTACTATTCCCACTCCAGTCAGTGCAACAGTAGGGAAAGTGTTGGATAGCGGAGGGGTAAAAATTACTATTCCCACTCCAGTGAGTGCAACACTAGGCAAAGTGTTGGATAGCAGAGGGGAAAAAATTTATATTCCCACTCCAGTGAGTGCAACAGTAGGGAAAGTGTTGGATAGAGGAGGGGTACAAATTACTATTCCCGCTCCAGTGAGTGCAACAGTAGGGAAAGTGTTGGATAGCGGAGAGGTAAAAATTACTATTCCCACTGCAGTGAGTGCAACAGTAGGGAAAGTGTTGGATAGCGGAGGGGGAAAATTACTATTTCCACTCCAGTGAGTGCAACAGTAGGGAAAGTGTTGGATAGCGGAGGGGTAAAATTACTATTCCCAATCCAGTGAGTGCAACAGTAGGGAAAGTGTTGGATAGCAGAGGGGTAAAAATTACTATTCCCACTCCAATGAGTGCAACAGTAGGGAAAGTGTTGGATAGTGGAGGGGAAAAATTACTATTCCCACTCCAGTGAATACAACAGTAGGGAAAGTGTTGGATAGCGGATCGGTAAAATTACTATTCCCACTCCAATGAGTGCAACAGTAGAGAAAGTGTTGGATAGCAGAGGGGTAAAAGTTACTATTCTCACTCCAGTTAGTGCAACAATAGAGAAAGTGTTGGACAGCGGAGGGGTAAAAATTACTATTCCCACTCCAATTACTGCAACAGTAGGGAAAGTGTTAGATAGCGGAGGGGTAAAAATTACTATTCCCACTCCAGTGAGTGCAACAGTAGGGAAAGTGTTGGATAGAGTAGGGGAAAATATTACTATTCCCACTCCAGTGAATGCAACAGTAGGGAAAGTGTTGGATAGCGGATCGGTAAAAATGACTATTCCCACTCCAATGAGTGCAACAGTAGAGAAAGTGTTGGATAGCAGAGGTGTAAAAGTTACTATTCCCACTCCAGTTAGTGCAACAGTAGAAAAAGTGTTGGATAGCGGAGGGGTAAAAGTTACTATTCCCACTCCAGTTAGTGCAACAGTAGGGAAAATGTTGGATAGCGGAGGGGTAAAAATTACTATTCTCACTCCAATTACTGCAACAGTAGGGAAAGTGTTGGATAGCGGAGGGGTAAAAATTACTATTCCCACTCCAGTGAGTACAACAGTAGGGAAAGTGTTGGATAGCAGAGGGGTAAAAATTACTATTCCCACTCCAATTACTGCAACAGTAGGGAAAGTGTTGGATAGCGGAGGGGTAAAATTACTATTCCCACTCCAGTGAGTGCAACAGTAGGGAAAGTGTTGGATAGCAGAGGGGTAAAAATTACTATTCCCACTCCAATGAGTGAAACAGTAGGGAAAGTGTTGGATAGTGGAGGGGAAAAATGTATATTCCCACTTCAGTGAATACAACAGTAGGGAAAGTGTTGGATAGCGGATCGGTAAAAATTACTATTCCCACTCCAATTAGTGCAACAGTAGAGAAAGTGTTGGATAGCAGAGGGGTAAAAATTACTATTCCCACTCCAGTTAGTGCAACAGAAGAGAAAGTGTTGGACCACGGAGGGGTAAAAATTACTATTACCACTCAATTACTGCAACAGTAGGGAAATTGTTAGATAGCGGAGGGGTAAACATTACTATTCCCACTACAGTGAGTGCAACAGTAGGGAAAGTGTTGGATAGCGGAGAGGTAAAAATTAATATTCCCACTCCAGTGAGTGCAACAGTAGGGAAAGAGTTGGATAGCGGAGGGGTAAAAATTACTATTCCCACTCCAGTGAGTGCAACAGTAGGGAAAGTGTTGGATAGCGGAGGGGTAAAAATTACTATTCCCACTCCAGTGAGTGCAACACTAGGCAAAGTGTTGGATAGCAGAGGGGAAAAAATGTATATTCCCACTCCAGTGAGTGCAACAGTAGGGAAAGTGTTGGATAGAGGAGGGGTACAAATTACTATTCCCGCTCCAGTGAGTGCAACAGTAGGGAAAGTGTTGGATAGCGGAGAGGTAAAATTACTATTCCCACTGCAGTGAGTGCAACAGTAGGGAAAGTGTTGGATAGCGGAGGGGGAAAATTACTATTTCCACTCCAGTGAGTGCAACAGTAGGGAAAGTGTTGGATAGCGGAGGGGTAAAATTACTATTCCCAATCCAGTGAGTGCAACAGTAGGGAAAGTGTTGGATAGCAGAGGGGTAAAAATTATTATTCCCACTCCAATGAGTGCAACAGTAGGGAAAGTGTTGGATAGTGGAGGGGAAATAATTACTATTCCCACTCCAGTGAATACAACAGTAGGGAAAGTGTTGGATAGCGGATCGGTAAAAATTACTATTCCCACTCCAATGAGTGCAACAGTAGAGAAAGTGTTGGATAGCAGAGGGGTAAAAGTTATTATTCCCACTCCAGTTAGTGCAACAGTAGAAAAAGTGTTGGATAGCGGAGGGGTAAAAGTTACTATTCCCACTCCAGTTAGTGCAACAGTAGGGAAAATGTTGGATAGCGGAGGGGTAAAAATTACTATTCTCACTCCAATTACTGCAACAGTAGGGAAAGTGTTGGATAGCGGAGGGGTAAAAATTACTATTCCCACTCCAGTTAGTGCAACAGTAGGGAAAGTGTTGGATAGCGGAGGGGTAAAAATTACTATTCCCACTTCAATGAGTGCAACAGTAGGGAAAGTGTTGGATAGTGGAGGGGAAAAAATTACTATTCCGACTCCAGTGAATACAACAGTAGGGAAAGTGTTGGATAGCGGATCGGGAAAAATTACTATTCCCACTCCAATGAGTGCAACAGTAGAGAAAGTGTTGGATAGCAGAGGGGTATAAATTACTATTCCCACTCCAATTACTGCAACAGTAGGGAAAGTGTTAGATAACGGAGGGGTAAAAGTTACTATTCCCACTCCAGTTAGTGCAACAGTAGGGAAAGTGTTGGATAGCGGAGGGGTAAAAATTACTATTCTCACTCCAATTACTGCAACAGTAGGGAAAGTGTTGGATAGCGGAGGGGTAAAAATTACTATTCCCACTCCAGTGAGTGCAACAGTAGGGAAAGTGTTGGATAGCGGAGGGGTAAAAATTACTATTCCCACTTCAATGAGTGCAACAGTAGGGAAAGTGTTGGATAGTGGAGGGGAACAAATTACTATTCCGACTCCAGTGAATACAACAGTAGGGAAAGTGTTGGATAGCGGATCGGTAAAAATTACTATTCCCACTCCAATCAGTGCAACAGTAGAGAAAGTGTTGGATAGCAGAGGGGTATAAATTACTATTCCCACTCCAATTACTGCAACAGTAGGGAAAGTGTTAGATAGCGGAGGGGTAAAAATATTATTCCCACTCCAGTGAGTGCAACAGTAGGGAAAGTGTTGGATAGCGGAGAGGTAAAATTACTTTTCCCACTCCAGTGAGTGCAACAGAAGGGAAAGTGTTGGATAGCGGAGGGGTAAAATTACTATTCCCACTCCAGTGAGTACAACAGTAGGGAAAGTGTTGGATAGCAGAGGGGTAAAAATTACTATTCCCACTCCAATTACTGCAACAGTAGGGAAAGTGTTGGATAGCGGAGGGGTAAAAATTACTATTCCCACTCCAGTGAGTGCAACAGTAGGGAAAGTGTTGGATAGCAGAGGGGTATAAATTACTATTCCCACTCCAATTACTGCAACAGTAGGGAAAGTGTTAGATAGCGGAGGGGTAAAAATATTATTCCCACTCCAGTGAGTGCAACAGTAGGGAAAGTGTTGGATAGCGGAGAGGTAAAAATTACTTTTCCCACTCCAGTGAGTGCAACAGAAGGGAAAGTGTTGGATAGCGGAGGGGTAAAAATTACTATTCCCACTCCAGTGAGTACAACAGTAGGGAAAGTGTTGGATAGCAGAGGGGTAAAATTACTATTCCCACTCCAATTACTGCAACAATAGGGAAAGTGTTGGATAGCGGAGGGGTAAAATTACTATTCCCACTCCAGTGAGTGCAACAGTAGGGAAAGTGTTGGATAGCAGAGGGGTAAAAATTACTATTCCCACTCCAATGAGTGCAACAGTAGGGAAAGTGTTGGATAGTGGAGGGGAAAAATGTATATTCCCACTCCAGTGAATACAACAGTAGGGAAAGTGTTGGATAGCGGATCAGTAAAAATTACTATTCCCACTCCAATGAGTGCAACAGTAGAGAAAGTGTTGGATAGCAGAGGGGTAAAAGTTACTATTCCCACTCCAGTTAGTGCAACAGAAGAGAAAGTGTTGGACAGCGGAGGGGTAAAAATTACTATTACCACTCAATTACTGCAACAGTAGGGAAATTGTTAGATAGCGGAGGGGTAAAAATTACTATTCCCACTACAGTGAGTGCAACAGTAGGGAAAGTGTTGGATAGCGGAGAGGTAAAAATTACTATTCCCACTCCAGTGAGTGCAACAGTAGGGAAAGAGTTGGATAGCGGAGGGGTAAAAATTACTATTCCCACTCCAGTCAGTGCAACAGTAGGGAAAGTGTTGGATAGCGGAGGGGTAAAAATTACTATTCCCACTCCAGTGAGTGCAACACTAGGCAAAGTGTTGGATAGCAGAGGGAAAAATGTATATTCCCACTCCAGTGAGTGCAACAGTAGGGAAAGTGTTGGATAGAGGAGGGGTACAAATTACTATTCCCGCTCCAGTGAGTGCAACAGTAGGGAAAGTGTTGGATAGCGGAGAGGTAAAAATTGCTATTCCCACTGCAGTGAGTGCAACAGTAGGGAAAGTGTTGGATAGCGGAGGGGGAAAATTACTATTTCCACTCCAGTGAGTGCAACAGTAGGGAAAGTGTTGGATAGCGGAGGGGTAAAATTACTATTCCCAATCCAGTGAGTGCAACAGTAGGGAAAGTGTTGGATAGCAGAGGGGTAAAAATTACTATTCCCACTCCAATGAGTGCAACAGTAGGGAAAGTGTTGGATAGTGGAGGGGAAAAATTACTATTCCCACTCCAGTGAATACAACAGTAGGGAAACTGTTGGATAGCGGATCGGTGAAAATTACTATTCCCACTCCAATGAGTGCAACAGTAGAGAAAGTGTTGGATAGCAGAGGGGTAAAAGTTACTATTCTCACTCCAGTTAGTGCAACAGTAGAGAAAGTGTTGGACAGCCGAGGGGTAAAAATTACTATTCCCACTCCAATTACTGCAACAGTAGGGAAAGTGTTAGATAGCGGAGGGGTAAAAATTACTATTCCCACTCCAGTGAGTGCAACAGTAGGGAAAGTGTTGGATAGCGGAGAGGTAAAAATTACTTTTCCCACTCCAGTGAGTGCAACAGAAGGGAAAGTGTTGGATAGCGGAGGGGTAAAAATTACTATTCCCACTCCAATAACTGCAACAGTAGGGAAAGTGTTAGATAGCGGAGGGGTAAAAATTACTATTCCCACTCCAGTGAGTGCAACAGTAGGGAAAGTGTTGGATAGAGTAGGGGAAGAAATTACTATTCCCACTCCAGTGAGTACAACAGTAGGGGAAAGTGTTGGATAGCAGAGGGGTAAAAATTACTATTCCCACTCCAATTACTGCAACAGTAGGGAAAGTGTTGGATAGCGGAGGGGTAAAAATTACTATTCCCACTCCAGTGAGTGCAACAGTAGGGAAAGTGTTGGATAGCAGAGGGGTAAAAATTACTATTCCCACTCCAATGAGTGCAACAGTAGGGAAAGTGTTGGATAGTGGAGGGGAAAAATGTATATTCCCACTCCAGTGAATACAACAGTAGGGAAAGTGTTGGATAGCGGAGGGGTAAAAGTTACTATTCCCACTCCAGTTAGTGCAACAGAAGAGAAAGTGTTGGACAGCGGAGGGGTAAAAATTACTATTACCACTCAATTACTGCAACAGTAGGGAAATTGTTAGATAGCGGAGGGGTAAAAATTACTATTCCCACTACAGTGAGTGCAACAGTAGGGAAAGTGTTGGATAGCGGAGAGGTAAAAATTACTATTCCCACTCCAGTGAGTGCAACAATAGGGAAAGAGTTGGATATCGGAGGGTAAAAATTACTATTCCCACTCCAGTCAGTGCAACAGTAGGGAAAGTGTTGGATAGCGGAGGGGTAAAATTACTATTCCCACTCCAGTGAGTGCAACACTAGGCAAAGTGTTGGATAGCAGAGGGGAAAAATTTATATTCCCACTCCAGTGAGTGCAACAGTAGGGAAAGTGTTGGATAGAGGAGGGGTACAAATTACTATTCCCGCTCCAGTGAGTGCAACAGTAGGGAAAGTGTTGGATAGCGGAGAGGTAAAAATTACTATTCCCACTGCAGTGAGTGCAACAGTAGGGAAAGTGTTGGATAGCGGAGGGGGAAAATTACTATTTCCACTCCAGTGAGTGCAACAGTAGGGAAAGTGTTGGATAGCGGAGGGGTAAAATTACTATTCCCAATCCAGTGAGTGCAACAGTAGGGAAAGTGTTGGATAGCAGAGGGGTAAAAATTACTATTCCCACTCCAATGAGTGCAACAGTAGGGAAAGTGTTGGATAGTGGAGGGGAAAAAATTACTATTCCCACTCCAGTGAATACAACAGTAGGGAAAGTGTTGGATAGCGGATCGGTAAAAATTACTATTCCCACTCCAATGAGTGCAACAGTAGAGAAAGTGTTGGATAGCAGAGGGGTAAAAGTTACTATTCTCACTCCAGTTAGTGCAACAGTAGAGAAAGTGTTGGACAGCGGAGGGGTAAAAATTACTATTCCCACTCCAATTACTGCAACAGTAGGGAAAGTGTTAGATAGCGGAGGGGTAAAAATTACTATTCCCACTCCAGTGAGTGCAACAGTAGGGAAAGTGTTGGATAGAGTAGGGGAAAATATTACTATTCCCACTCCAGTGAATGCAACAGTAGGGAAAGTGTTGGATAGCGGATCGGTAAAAATGACTATTCCCACTCCAATGAGTGCAACAGTAGAGAAAGTGTTGGATAGCAGAGGTGTAAAAGTTACTATTCCCACTCCAGTTAGTGCAACAGTAGAAAAAGTGTTGGATAGCGGAGGGGTAAAAGTTACTATTCCCACTCCAGTTAGTGCAACAGTAGGGAAAATGTTGGATAGCGGAGGGGTAAAAATTACTATTCTCACTCCAATTACTGCAACAGTAGGGAAAGTGTTGGATAGCGGAGGGGTAAAAATTACTATTCCCACTCCAGTGAGTACAACAGTAGGGAAAGTGTTGGATAGCAGAGGGGTAAAAATTACTATTCCCACTCCAATTACTGCAACAATAGGGAAAGTGTTGGATAGCGGAGGGGTAAAAATTACTATTCCCACTCCAGTGAGTGCAACAGTAGGGAAAGTGTTGGATAGCAGAGGGGTAAAAATTACTATTCCCACTCCAATGAGTGAAACAGTAGGGAAAGTGTTGGATAGTGGAGGGAAAAAATGTATATTCCCACTCCAGTGAATACAACAGTAGGGAAAGTGTTGGATAGCGGATCGGTAAAAATTACTATTCCCACTCCAATTAGTGCAACAGTAGAGAAAGTGTTGGATAGCAGAGGGGTAAAAATTACTATTCCCACTCCAGTTAGTGCAACAGAAGAGAAAGTGTTGGACCACGGAGGGGTAAAAATTACTATTACCACTCAATTACTGCAACAGTAGGGAAATTGTTAGATAGCGGAGGGGTAAACATTACTATTCCCACTACAGTGAGTGCAACAGTAGGGAAAGTGTTGGATAGCGGAGAGGTAAAAATTAATATTCCCACTCCAGTGAGTGCAACAGTAGGGAAAGAGTTGGATAGCGGAGGGGTAAAAATTACTATTCCCACTCCAGTGAGTGCAACAGTAGGGAAAGTGTTGGATAGCGGAGGGGTAAAAATTACTATTCCCACTCCAGTGAGTGCAACACTAGGCAAAGTGTTGGATAGCAGAGGGGAAAAATGTATATTCCCACTCCAGTGAGTGCAACAGTAGGAAAGTGTTGGATAGAGGAGGGTACAAATTACTATTCCCGCTCCAGTGAGTGCAACAGTAGGGAAAGTGTTGGATAGCGGAGAGGTAAAAATTACTATTCCCACTGCAGTGAGTGCAACAGTAGGGAAAGTGTTGGATAGCGGAGGGGGAAAAATTACTATTTCCACTCCAGTGAGTGCAACAGTAGGGAAAGTGTTGGATAGCGGAGGGGTAAAATTACTATTCCCAATCCAGTGAGTGCAACAGTAGGGAAAGTGAAGGATAGCAGAGGGGTAAAAATTACTATTCCCACTCCAATGAGTGCAACAGTAGGGAAAGTGTTGGATAGTGGAGGGGAAATAATTACTATTCCCACTCCAGTGAATACAACAGTAGGGAAAGTGTTGGATAGCGGATCGGTAAAAATTACTATTCCCACTCCAATGAGTGCAACAGTAGAGAAAGTGTTGGATAGCAGAGGGGTAAAAGTTACTATTCCCACTCCAGTTAGTGCAACAGTAGAAAAAGTGTTGGATAGCGGAGGGGTAAAAGTTACTATTCCCACTCCAGTTAGTGCAACAGTAGGGAAAATGTTGGATAGCGGAGGGGTAAAAATTACTATTCTCACTCCAATTACTGCAACAGTAGGGAAAGTGTTGGATAGCGGAGGGGTAAAAATTACTATTCCCACTCCAGTTAGTGCAACAGTAGGGAAAGTGTTGGATAGCGGAGGGGTAAAAATTACTATTCCCACTTCAATGAGTGCAACAGTAGGGAAAGTGTTGGATAGTGGAGGGGAAAAATTACTATTCCGACTCCAGTGAATACAACAGTAGGGAAAGTGTTGGATAGCGGATCGGTAAAAATTACTATTCCCACTCCAATGAGTGCAACAGTAGAGAAAGTGTTGGATAGCAGAGGGGTATAAATTACTATTCCCACTCCAATTACTGCAACAGTAGGGAAAGTGTTAGATAACGGAGGGGTAAAAGTTACTATTCCCACTCCAGTTAGTGCAACAGTAGGGAAAGTGTTGGATAGCGGAGGGGTAAAAATTACTATTCTCACTCCAATTACTGCAACAGTAGGGAAAGTGTTGGATAGCGGAGGGGTAAAAATCACTATTCCCACTCAAGTGAGTGCAACAGTAGGGAAAGTGTTGGATAGCGGAGGGGTAAAAATTACTATTCCCACTTCAATGAGTGCAACAGTAGGGAAAGTGTTGGATAGTGGAGGGGAAAAAATTACTATTCCGACTCCAGTGAATACAACAGTAGGGAAAGTGTTGGATAGCGGATCGGTAAAAATTACTATTCCCACTCCAATCAGTGCAACAGTAGAGAAAGTGTTGGATAGCAGAGGGGTATAAATTACTATTCCCACTCCAATTACTGCAACAGTAGGGAAAGTGTTAGATAGCGGAGGGGTAAAAATATTATTCCCACTCCAGTGAGTGCAACAGTAGGGAAAGTGTTGGATAGCGGAGAGGTAAAAATTACTTTTCCCACTCCAGTGAGTGCAACAGAAGGGAAAGTGTTGGATAGCGGAGGGGTAAAAATTACTATTCCCACTCCAGTGAGTACAACAGTAGGGAAAGTGTTGGATAGCAGAGGGGTAAAAATTACTATTCCCACTACAATTACTGCAACAGTAGGGAAAGTGTTGGATAGCGGAGGGGTAAAAATTACTATTCCCACTCCAGTGAGTGCAACAGTAGGGAAAGTGTTGGATAGCAGAGGGGTATAAATTACTATTCCCACTCCAATTACTGCAACAGTAGGGAAAGTGTTAGATAGCGGAGGGTAAAAAATATTATTCCCACTCCAGTGAGTGCAACAGTAGGGAAAGTGTTGGATAGCGGAGAGGTAAAAATTACTTTTCCCACTCCAGTGAGTGCAACAGAAGGGAAAGTGTTGGATAGCGGAGGGGTAAAAATTACTATTCCCACTCCAGTGAGTACAACAGTAGGGAAAGTGTTGGATAGCAGAGGGTAAAATTACTATTCCCACTCCAATTACTGCAACAATATGGAAAGTGTTGGATAGCGGAGGGGTAAAAATTACTATTCCCACTCCAGTGAGTGCAACAGTAGGGAAAGTGTTGGATAGCAGAGGGGTAAAAATTACTATTCCCACTCCAATGAGTGCAACAGTAGGGAAAGTGTTGGATAGTGGAGGGGAACAAATTACTATTCCGACTCCAGTGAATACAACAGTAGGGAAAGTGTTGGATAGCGGATCGGTAAAAATTACTATTCCCACTCCAATGAGTGCAACAGTAGAGAAAGTGTTGGATAGCAGAGGGGTATAAATTACTATTCCCACTCCAATTACTGCAACAGTAGGGAAAGTGTTAGATAGCGGAGGGGTAAAAATTATTATTCCCACTCCAGTGAGTGCAACAGTAGGGAAAGTGTTGGATAGCGGAGAGGTAAAAATTACTATTCCCACTCCAGTGAGTGCAACAGTAGGGAAAGTGTTGGATAGCGGAGGGGTAAAAATTACTATTCCCACTCCAGTGAGTGCAACAGTAGGGAAAGTGTTGGATAGCGGAGGGGTAAAAATTACTATTCCCACTTCAATGAGTGCAACAGTAGGGAAAGTGTTGGATAGTGGAGGGGAAAAAATTACTATTCCGACTCCAGTTAATACAACAGTAGGGAAAGTGTTGGATAGCAGAGGGGTAAAAATTACTATTCCCACTCCAATTACTGCAACAGTAGGGAAAGTGTTGGATAGGGGAGGGGTAAAAATTACTATTCCTACTCCAGTGAGTGCAACAGTAGGGAAAGTGTTGGATAGCAGAGGGGTAAAAATTACTATTCCCACTCCAATGAGTGCAACAGTAGGGAAAGTGTTGGATAGTGGAGGGGAAAAAAATGTATATTCCCACTCCAGTGAATACAACAGTAGGGAAAGTGTTGGATAGCGGATCGGTAAAAATTACTATTCCCACTCCAATGAGTGCAACAGTAGAGAAAGTGTTGGATAGCAGAGGGGTAAAAGTTACTATTCCCACTCCAGTTAGTGCAACAGAAGAGAAAGTGTTGGACAGCGGAGGGGTAAAAATTACTATTCCCACTTCAATGAGTGCAACAGTAGGGAAAGTGTTGGATAGTGGAGGGGAAAAATTACTATTCCGACTCCAGTGAATACAACAGTAGGGAAAGTGTTGGATAGCGGATCGGTAAAAATTACTATTCCCACTCCAATCAGTGCAACAGTAGAGAAAGTGTTGGATAGCAGAGGGTATAAATTACTATTCCCACTCCAATTACTGCAACAGTAGGGAAAGTGTTAGATAGCGGAGGGGTAAAAAATATTATTCCCACTCCAGTGAGTGCAACAGTAGGGAAAGTGTTGGATAGCGGAGAGGTAAAATTACTTTTCCCACTCCAGTGAGTGCAACAGAAGGGAAAGTGTTGGATAGCGGAGGGGTAAAAATTACTATTCCCACTCCAGTGAGTACAACAGTAGGGAAAGTGTTGGATAGCAGAGGGGTAAAAATTACTATTCCCACTCCAATTACTGCAACAGTAGGGAAAGTGTTGGATAGCGGAGGGGTAAAATTACTATTCCCACTCCAGTGAGTGCAACAGTAGGGAAAGTGTTGGATAGCAGAGGGGTATAAATTACTATTCCCACTCCAATTACTGCAACAGTAGGGAAAGTGTTAGATAGCGGAGGGGTAAAAATATTATTCCCACTCCAGTGAGTGCAACAGTAGGAAAGTGTTGGATAGCGGAGAGGTAAAATTACTTTTCCCACTCCAGTGAGTGCAACAGAAGGGAAAGTGTTGGATAGCGGAGGGGTAAAATTACTATTCCCACTCCAGTGAGTACAACAGTAGGGAAAGTGTTGGATAGCAGAGGGGTAAAAATTACTATTCCCACTCCAATTACTGCAACAATAGGGAAAGTGTTGGATAGCGGAGGGGTAAAAATTACTATTCCCACTCCAGTGAGTGCAACAGTAGGGAAAGTGTTGGATAGCAGAGGGGTAAAAATTACTATTCCCACTCCAATGAGTGCAACAGTAGGGAAAGTGTTGGATAGTGGAGGGGAAAAAATGTATATTCCCACTCCAGTGAATACAAAAGTAGGGAAAGTGTTGGATAGCGGATCGGTAAAAATTACTATTCCCACTCCAATGAGTGCAACAGTAGAGAAAGTGTTGGATAGCAGAGGGGTAAAAGTTACTATTCCCACTCCAGTTAGTGCAACAGAAGAGAAAGTGTTGGACAGCGGAGGGGTAAAAATTACTATTACCACTCAATTACTGCAACAGTAGGGAAATTGTTAGATAGCGGAGGGGTAAAAATTACTATTCCCACTACAGTGAGTGCAACAGTAGGGAAAGTGTTGGATAGCGGAGAGGTAAAAATTACTATTCCCACTCCAGTGAGTGCAACAGTAGGGAAAGAGTTGGATAGCGGAGGGGTAAAAATTACTATTCCCACTCCAGTCAGTGCAACAGTAGGGAAAGTGTTGGATAGCGGAGGGGTAAAAATTACTATTCCCACTCCAGTGAGTGCAACACTAGGCAAAGTGTTGGATAGCAGAGGGGAAAAATGTATATTCCCACTCCAGTGAGTGCAACAGTAGGGAAAGTGTTGGATAGAGGAGGGGTACAAATTACTATTCCCGCTCCAGTGAGTGCAACAGTAGGGAAAGTGTTGGATAGCGGAGAGGTAAAATTACTATTCCCACTGCAGTGAGTGCAACAGCAGGGAAAGTGTTGGATAGCGGAGGGGAAAAATTACTATTTCCACTCCAGTGAGTGCAACAGTAGGGAAAGTGTTGGATAGCGGAGGGGTAAAATTACTATTCCCAATCCAGTGAGTGCAACAGTAGGGAAAGTGTTGGATAGCAGAGGGGTAAAAATTACTATTCCCACTCCAATGAGTGCAACAGTAGGGAAAGTGTTGGATAGTGGAGGGAAAAAATTACTATTCCCACTCCAGTGAATACAACAGTAGGGAAAGTGTTGGATAGCGGATCGGTAAAAATTACTATTCCCACTCCAATGAGTGCAACAGTAGAGAAAGTGTTGGATAGCAGAGGGGTAAAAGTTACTATTCTCACTCCAGTTAGTGCAACAGTAGAGAAAGTGTTGGACAGCGGAGGGGTAAAATTACTATTCCCACTCCAATTACTGCAACAGTAGGGAAAGTGTTAGATAGCGGAGGGGTAAAAATTACTATTCCCACTCCAGTGAGTGCAACAGTAGGGAAAGTGTTGGATAGAGTAGGGGAAAATATTACTATTCCCACTCCAGTGAATGCAACAGTAGGAAAGTGTTGGATAGCGGATCGGTAAAATTACTATTCCCACTCCAATGAGTGCAACAGTAGAGAAAGTGTTGGATAGCAGAGGGGTAAAAGTTACTATTCCCACTCCAGTTAGTGCAACAGTAGAAAAAGTGTTGGATAGCGGAGGGGTAAAAGTTACTATTCCCACTCCAGTTAGTGCAACAGTAGGGAAAATGTTGGATAGCGGAGGGGTAAAAATTACTATTCTCACTCCAATTACTGCAACAGTAGGGAAAGTGTTGGATAGCGGAGGGGTAAAAATTACTATTCCCACTCCAGTGAGTACAACAGTAGGGAAAGTGTTGGATAGCAGAGGGGTCAAAATTACTATTCCCACTCCAATTACTGCAACAGTAGGGAAAGTGTTGGATAGCGGAGGGGTAAAATTACTATTCCCACTCCAGTGAGTGCAACAGTAGGGAAAGTGTTGGATAGCAGAGGGGTAAAAATTACTATTCCCACTCCAATGAGTGCAACAGTAGGGAAAGTGTTGGATAGTGGAGGGGAAAATGTATATTCCCACTCCAGTGAATACAACAGTAGGGAAAGTGTTGGATAGCGGATCGGTAAAATTACTATTCCCACTCCAATGAGTGCAACAGTAGAGAAAGTGTTGGATAGCAGAGGGGTAAAAGTTACTATTCCCACTCCAGTTAGTGCAACAGAAGAGAAAGTGTTGGACCACGGAGGGGTAAAAATTACTATTACCACTCAATTACTGCAACAGTAGGGAAATTGTTAGATAGCGGAGGTGTAAAAATTACTATTCCCACTACAGTGAGTGCAACAGTAGGGAAAGTGTTGGATAGCGGAGAGGTAAAAATTACTATTCCCACTCCAGTGAGTGCAACAGTAGGGAAAGAGTTGGATAGCGGAGGGGTAAAAATTACTATTCCCACTCCAGTGAGTGCAACAGTAGGGAAAGTGTTGGATAGCGGAGGGGTAAAAATTACTATTCCCACTCCAGTGAGTGCAACACTAGGCAAAGTGTTGGATAGCAGAGGGGAAAAATGTATATTCCCACTCCAGTGAGTGCAACATTAGGGAAAGTGTTGGATAGAGGAGGGGTACAAATTACTATTCCCGCTCCAGTGAGTGCAACAGTAGGGAAAGTGTTGGATAGCGGAGAGGTAAAATTACTATTCCCACTGCAGTGAGTGCAACAGTAGGGAAAGTGTTGGATAGCGGAGGGGGAAAAATTACTATTTCCACTCCAGTGAGTGCAACAGTAGGGAAAGTGTTGGATAGCGGAGGGGTAAAATTACTATTCCCAATCCAGTGAGTGCAACAGTAGGGAAAGTGTTGGATAGCAGAGGGGTAAAAATTACTATTCCCACTCCAATGAGTGCAACAGTAGGGAAAGTGTTGGATAGTGGAGGGGAAATAATTACTATTCCCACTCCAGTGAATACAACAGTAGGGAAAGTGTTGGATAGCGGATCGGTAAAAATTACTATTCCCACTCCAATGAGTGCAACAGTAGAGAAAGTGTTGGATAGCAGAGAGGTAAAAGTTACTATTCTCACTCCAGTTAGTGCAACAGTAGAGAAAGTGTTGGACAGCGGAGGGGTAAAAATTACTATTTCCACTCCAATTACTGCAACAGTAGGGAAAGTGTTAGATAGCGGAGGGGTAAAATTACTATTCCCACTCCAGTGAGTGCAACAGTAGGGAAAGTGTTGGATAGAGTAGGGGAAAATATTACTATTCCCACTCCAGTGAATGCAACAGTAGGGAAAGTGTTGGATAGCGGATCGGTAAAAATTACTATTCCCACTCCAATGAGTGCAACAGTAGAGAAAGTGTTGGATAGCAGAGGGGTAAAAGTTACTATTCCCACTCCAGTTAGTGCAACAGTAGAAAAAGTGTTGGATAGCGGAGGGGTAAAAGTTACTATTACCACAACAGTTAGTGCAACAGTAGGGAAAATGTTGGATAGCGGAGGGGTAAAAATTACTATTCTCACTCCAATTACTGCAACAGTAGGGAAAGTGTTGGATAGCGGAGGGGTAAAAATTACTATTCCCACTCCAGTGAGTGCAACAGTAGGGAAAGTGTTGGATAGCGGAGGGGTAAAATTACTATTCCCACTTCAATGAGTGCAACAGTAGGGAAAGTGTTGGATAGTGGAGGGGAACAAATTACTATTCCGACTCCAGTGAATACAACAGTAGGGAAAGTGTTGGATAGCGGATCGGTAAAAATTACTATTCCCACTCCAATGAGTGCAACAGTAGAGAAAGTGTTGGATAGCAGAGGGGTATAAATTACTATTCCCACTCCAATTACTGCAACAGTAGGGAAAGTGTTAGATAGCGGAGGGGTAAAATTATTATTCCCACTCCAGTGAGTGCAACAGTAGGGAAAGTGTTGGATAGCGGAGAGGTAAAAATTACTATTCCCACTCCAGTGAGTGTAACAGTAGGGGAAAGTGTTGGATAGCGGAGGGGTAAAAATTACTATTCCCACTCCAGTGAGTGCAACAGTAGGGAAAGTGTTGGATAGCGGAGGGGTAAAAATTACTATTCCCACTTCAATGAGTGCAACAGTAGGGAAAGTGTTGGATAGTGGAGGGGAAAAAATTACTATTCCGACTCCAGTTAATACAACAGTAGGGAAAGTGTTGGATAGCAGAGGGGTAAAAATTACTATTCCCACTCCAATTACTGCAACAGTAGGGAAAGTGTTGGATAGGGGAGGGGTAAAATTACTATTCCTACTCCAGTGAGTGCAACAGTAGGGAAAGTGTTGGATAGCAGAGGGGTAAAAATTACTATTCCCACTCCAATGAGTGCAACAGTAGGGAAAGTGTTGGATAGTGGAGGGGAAAAATGTATATTCCCACTCCAGTGAATACAACAGTAGGGAAAGTGTTGGATAGCGGATCGGTAAAAATTACTATTCCCACTCCAATGAGTGCAACAGTAGAGAAAGTGTTGGATAGCAGAGGGGTAAAAGTTACTATTCCCACTCCAGTTAGTGCAACAGAAGAGAAAGTGTTGGACAGCGGAGGGGTAAAAATTACTATTCCCACTTCAATGAGTGCAACAGTAGGGAAAGTGTTGGATAGTGGAGGGGAAAAAATTACTATTCCGACTCCAGTGAATACAACAGTAGGGAAAGTGTTGGATAGCGGATCGGTAAAAATTACTATTCCCACTCCAATCAGTGCAACAGTAGAGAAAGTGTTGGATAGCAGAGGGGTATAAATTACTATTCCCACTCCAATTACTGCAACAGTAGGGAAAGTGTTAGATAGCGGAGGGGTAAAAAATATTATTCCCACTCCAGTGAGTGCAACAGTAGGGAAAGTGTTGGATAGCGGAGAGGTAAAAATTACTTTTCCCACTCCAGTGAGTGCAACAGAAGGGAAAGTGTTGGATAGCGGAGGGGTAAAAATTACTATTCCCACTCCAGTGAGTACAACAGTAGGGAAAGTGTTGGATAGCAGAGGGGTAAAAATTACTATTCCCACTCCAATTACTGCAACAGTAGGGAAAGTGTTGGATAGCGGAGGGGTAAAAATTACTATTCCCACTCCAGTGAGTGCAACAGTAGGGAAAGTGTTGGATAGCAGAGGGGTATAAATTACTATTCCCACTCCAATTACTGCAACAGTAGGGAAAGTGTTAGATAGCGGAGGGGTAAAAAATATTATTCCCACTCCAGTGAGTGCAACAGTAGGGAAAGTGTTGGATAGCGGAGAGGTAAAAATTACTTTTCCCACTCCAGTGAGTGCAACAGAAGGGAAAGTGTTGGATAGCGGAGGGGTAAAAATTACTATTCCCACTCCAGTGAGTACAACAGTAGGGAAAGTGTTGGATAGCAGAGGGTAAAAATTACTATTCCCACTCCAATTACTGCAACAATAGGGAAAGTGTTGGATAGCGGAGGGGTAAAAATTACTATTCCCACTCCAGTGAGTGCAACAGTAGGGAAAGTGTTGGATAGCAGAGGGGTAAAAATTACTATTCCCACTCCAATGAGTGCAACAGTAGGGAAAGTGTTGGATAGTGGAGGGGAAAAAATGTATATTCCCACTCCAGTGAATACAACATTAGGGAAAGTGTTGGATAGCGGATCGGTAAAAATTACTATTCCCACTCCAATGAGTGCAACAGTAGAGAAAGTGTTGGATAGCAGAGGGGTAAAAGTTACTATTCCCACTCCAGTTAGTGCAACAGAAGAGAAAGTGTTGGACAGCGGAGGGGTAAAAATTACTATTACCACTCAATTACTGCAACAGTAGGGAAATTGTTAGATAGCGGAGGGGTAAAATTACTATTCCCACTACAGTGAGTGCAACAGTAGGGAAAGTGTTGGATAGCGGAGAGGTAAAATTACTATTCCCACTCCAGTGAGTGCAACAGTAGGGAAAGAGTTGGATAGCGGAGGGGTAAAAATTACTATTCCCACTCCAGTCAGTGCAACAGTAGGGAAAGTGTTGGATAGCGGAGGGGTAAAAATTACTATTCCCACTCCAGTGAGTGCAACACTAGGCAAAGTGTTGGATAGCAGAGGGGAAAAAATGTATATTCCCACTCCAGTGAGTGCAACAGTAGGGAAAGTGTTGGATAGAGGAGGGGTACAAATTACTATTCCCGCTCCAGTGAGTGCAACAGTAGGGAAAGTGTTGGATAGCGGAGAGGTAAAAATTACTATTCCCACTGCAGTGAGTGCAACAGCAGGGAAAGTGTTGGATAGCGGAGGGGGAAAAATTACTATTTCCACTCCAGTGAGTGCAACAGTAGGGAAAGTGTTGGATAGCGGAGGGGTAAAATTACTATTCCCAATCCAGTGAGTGCAACAGTAGGGAAAGTGTTGGATAGCAGAGGGGTAAAAATTACTATTCCCACTCCAATGAGTGCAACAGTAGGGAAAGTGTTGGATAGTGGAGGGGAAAAATTACTATTCCCACTCCAGTGAATACAACAGTAGGGAAAGTGTTGGATAGCGGATCGGTAAAAATTACTATTCCCACTCCAATGAGTGCAACAGTAGAGAAAGTGTTGGATAGCAGAGGGGTAAAAGTTACTATTCTCACTCCAGTTAGTGCAACAGTAGAGAAAGTGTTGGACAGCGGAGGGGTAAAAATTACTATTCCCACTCCAATTACTGCAACAGTAGGGAAAGTGTTAGATAGCGGAGGGGTAAAATTACTATTCCCACTCCAGTGAGTGCAACAGTAGGGAAAGTGTTGGATAGAGTAGGGGAAAATATTACTATTCCCACTCCAGTGAATGCAACAGTAGGGAAAGTGTTGGATAGCGGATCGGTAAAAATTACTATTCCCACTCCAATGAGTGCAACAGTAGAGAAAGTGTTGGATAGCAGAGGGGTAAAAGTTACTATTCCCACTCCAGTTAGTGCAACAGTAGAAAAAGTGTTGGATAGCGGAGGGGTAAAAGTTACTATTCCCACTCCAGTTAGTGCAACAGTAGGGAAAATGTTGGATAGCGGAGGGGTAAAAATTACTATTCTCACTCCAATTACTGCAACAGTAGGGAAAGTGTTGGATAGCGGAGGGGTAAAAATTACTATTCCCACTCCAGTGAGTACAACAGTAGGGAAAGTGTTGGATAGCAGAGGGGTCAAAATTACTATTCCCACTCCAATTACTGCAACAGTAGGGAAAGTGTTGGATAGCGGAGGGGTAAAAATTACTATTCCCACTCCAGTGAGTGCAACAGTAGGGAAAGTGTTGGATAGCAGAGGGGTAAAAATTACTATTCCCACTCCAATGAGTGCAACAGTAGGGAAAGTGTTGGATAGTGGAGGGGAAAAAATTTATATTCCCACTCCAGTGAATACAACAGTAGGGAAAGTGTTGGATAGCGGATCGGTAAAAATTACTATTCCCACTCCAATGAGTGCAACAGTAGCGAAAGTGTTGGATAGCAGAGGGGTAAAAGTTACTATTCCCACTCCAGTTAGTGCAACAGAAGAGAAAGTGTTGGACCACGGAGGGGTAAAAATTACTATTACCACTCAATTACTGCAACAGTAGGGAAATTGTTAGATAGCGGAGGTGTAAAAATTACTATTCCCACTACAGTGAGTGCAACAGTAGGGAAAGTGTTGGATAGCGGAGAGGTAAAATTACTATTCCCACTCCAGTGAGTGCAACAGTAGGGAAAGAGTTGGATAGCGGAGGGGTAAAAATTACTATTCCCACTCCAGTGAGTGCAACAGTAGGGAAAGTGTTGGATAGCGGAGGGGTAAAAATTACTATTCCCACTCCAGTGAGTGCAACACTAGGCAAAGTGTTGGATAGCAGAGGGGAAAAATGTATATTCCCACTCCAGTGAGTGCAACATTAGGGAAAGTGTTGGATAGAGGAGGGGTACAAATTACTATTCCCGCTCCAGTGAGTGCAACAGTAGGGAAAGTGTTGGATAGCGGAGAGGTAAAATTACTATTCCCACTGCAGTGAGTGCAACAGTAGGGAAAGTGTTGGATAGCGGAGGGGGAAAAATTACTATTTCCACTCCAGTGAGTGCAACAGTAGGGAAAGTGTTGGATAGCGGAGGGGTAAAATTACTATTCCCAATCCAGTGAGTGCAACAGTAGGGAAAGTGTTGGATAGCAGAGGGGTAAAAATTACTATTCCCACTCCAATGAGTGCAACAGTAGGGAAAGTGTTGGATAGTGGAGGGGAAATAATTACTATTCCCACTCCAGTGAATACAACAGTAGGGAAAGTGTTGGATAGCGGATCGGTAAAAATTACTATTCCCACTCCAATGAGTGCAACAGTAGAGAAAGTGTTGGATAGCAGAGAGGTAAAAGTTACTATTCTCTCTCCAGTTAGTGCAACAGTAGAGAAAGTGTTGGACAGCGGAGGGGTAAAAATTACTATTCCCACTCCAATTACTGCAACAGTAGGGAAAGTGTTAGATAGCGGAGGGGTAAAAATTACTATTCCCACTCCAGTGAGTGCAACAGTAGGGAAAGTGTTGGATAGAGTAGGGGAAAATATTACTATTCCCACTCCAGTGAATGCAACAGTAGGGAAAGTGTTGGATAGCGGATCGGTAAAAATTACTATTCCCACTCCAATGAGTGCAACAGTAGAGAAAGTGTTGGATAGCAGAGGGGTAAAAGTTACTATTCCCACTCCAGTTAGTGCAACAGTAGAAAAAGTGTTGGATAGCGGAGGGGTAAAAGTTACTATTCCCACTCCAGTTAGTGCAACAGTAGGGAAAATGTTGGATAGCGGAGGGTAAAAATTACTATTCTCACTCCAATTACTGCAACAGTAGGGAAAGTGTTGGATAGCGGAGGGGTAAAAATTACTATTCCAACTCCAGTGAGTGCAACAGTAGGGAAAGTGTTGGATAGCGGAGGGGTAAAAATTACTATTCCCACTTCAATGAGTGCAACAGTAGGGAAAGTGTTGGATAGTGGAGGGGAAAAAATTACTATTCCGACTCCAGTGAATACAACAGTAGGGAAAGTGTTGGATAGCGGATCGGTAAAAATTACTATTCCCACTCCAATGAGTGCAACAGTAGAGAAAGTGTTGGATAGCAGAGGGGTATAAATTACTATTCCCACTCCAATTACTGCAACAGTAGGGAAAGTGTTAGATAGCGGAGGGGTAAAAATTATTATTCCCACTCCAGTGAGTGCAACAGTAGGGAAAGTGTTGGATAGCGGAGAGGTAAAAATTACTATTCCCACTCCAGTGAGTGCAACAGTAGGGAAAGTGTTGGATAGCGGAGGGGTAAAAATTACTATTCCCACTCCAGTGAGTGCAACAGTAGGGAAAGTGTTGGATAGCGGAGGGGTAAAAATTACTATTCCCACTTCAATGAGTGCAACAGTAGGGAAAGTGTTGGATAGTGGAGGGGAAAAAATTACTATTCCGACTCCAGTTAATACAACAGTAGGGAAAGTGTTGGATAGCAGAGGGGTAAAAATTACTATTCCCACTCCAATTACTGCAACAGTAGGGAAAGTGTTGGATAGGGGAGGGTAAAAATTACTATTCCTACTCCAGTGAGTGCAACAGTAGGGAAAGTGTTGGATAGCAGAGGGTAAAAATTACTATTCCCACTCCAATGAGTGCAACAGTAGGGAAAGTGTTGGATAGTGGAGGGGAAAAAATGTATATTCCCACTCCAGTGAATACAACAGTAGGGAAAGTGTTGGATAGCGGATCGGTAAAAATTACTATTCCCACTCCAATGAGTGCAACAGTAGAGAAAGTGTTGGATAGCAGAGGGGTAAAAGTTACTATTCCCACTCCAGTTAGTGCAACAGAAGAGAAAGTGTTGGACAGCGGAGGGGTAAAAATTACTATTACCACTCCAATTACTGCAACAGTAGGGAAATTGTTAGATAGCGGAGGGGTAAAAATTACTTTTCCCACTCCAGTGAGTGCAACAGTTGGGAAAGTGTTGGATAGCGGAGAGGTAAAAATTACTATTCCCACTCCAGTGAGTGCAACAGTAGGGAAAGTGTTGGATAGCGGAGGGGTAAAAATTACTATTCCCACTCCAGTGAGTGCAACAGTAGGGAAAGTGTTGGATAGCGGAGGGGTAAAAATTACTATTCCCACTCCAATTACTGCAACAGTAGGGAAAGTGTTGGATAGCGGAGGGGTAAAAATTACTATTCCCACTCCAGTGAGTGCAACAGTAGGGAAAGTGTTGGATAGCAGAGAGGTAAAAATTACTATTCCCACTCCAATTACTGCAACTGTAGGGAAAGTGTTGGATAGCGGAGGGGTAAAAATTACTATTCCCACTCCAGTGAGTGTAACACTAGGCAAAGTGTTGGATAGCAGAGGGGAAAAAATTTATATTCCCACTCCAGTGAGTGCAACAATAGGGAAAGTGTTGGATAGCGGAGGGGTACAAATTACTATTCCCACTCCAGTGAGTGCAACAGTAGGAAAAGTGTTGGATAGCGGAGAGGTAAAAATTACTATTCCCACTGCAGTGAGTGTAACAGTAGGGAAAGTGTTGGATAGCGGAGGGGGAAAAATTACTATTTCCACTCCAGTGAGTGCAACAGTAGGGAAAGTGTTGGATAGCGGAGGGGTGAAAATTAATATTCCCACTGAAGTCAATTCAAAATTAAAAACAAACAAAATATCAACTACAATACAAAAGATGTTAAAAACAAAAAAAATATATATAAAAATATCAAAAATTACAAAACATAGAAACATATTATAATGCTAAAAAAATCTAAAGATTACCTACAAAGATTATTTTATAAAAATTTTAAAAATAATTTACAAACAAATAACTAGATTTAATAGAAATTGATTATAATCAAAAACATTGTTACATAAATTTAATATTTTTTATTTCCTACCCTATAACACCACACAATTCATAACCCACATCTAAACTTCTAAAAAAGTGTACCTCCATAATTAACATAATTAATTATCAAATGAACAAATATTAATTAAAAAACTAATTAAAACAGAGGAAAATTAATTTACTCACCAAAAGTTACCCCTATAAAACCAAACTCCACACAGAAAATAAAAATAGACAAATACCATAAATATTTATCGATTAATGAATGAATAATAATGAGCAACTAATTATTAAATAATGAAACCTAAAATACTTTCCACCCTCTACCCCAATAAACACCACAACACACACCTAAAAACCATTACACAATTTCCATAACTAATTGTACATTATTAAATTAATATCAATTAACAACTTATTAATTAATTTAAAAGAATTTAATTTCCACCCTTTACCACTATTAACAATTAACAATTAATGATTAATTAATTATAAATAAATTACTTTCCACCCTATTCCCCTATAAATCCCACCACCCAGTCCTAAAAAATGACACTATTAACATAATTAATTACCAATTAACTAATTAGTTAATAATAATTAACAAGCAATTGATAAATAATTATTAATAAATTAGTTCCCACAGTGAACACTATAAATTTTAAATTAAATAAATATTAATATTTAAAAATTATTATTAAATTTATTAAAATTAAGTTACTTCCCAACCTATTCCCCTATAAACCCACAACCCGCTCCTACAAAAATGACACAATTAACATAATTACCAATTAATTAGTAATAATTAACAGCCAACTAATGAATATTTAATAATAAATTAACTCCCACAATTAACACTATAAAATCTAAATTAAATAAACACTAATAAATAAAAAATATTAATTAATTTATTATAATTAAATTACTTCCCACCCTATTCCCCTATAAACCCACACCCCTCTATAGTACTACAAATCGCAAAATGCAACTAAAATTAATAACTACTAAAAATTGAACACATATATTAAAAAACAAAAGCAATACTTATACAAAAAAATAGATCACATACTTTTAAAATACATACTAAAATACATAACACTAATTTAAAAATCGATATTTTAAACAACTATATTTTTGAAAACAATATTACTAACTTCGATATTTTCAAAAACGATATTTCTTACCTTAAAGTCGATATTCTTGACCACAATATTCTTGCTGTCGATATTTCTGTATCACGATATTTCCAACTCGATATTTGTGTATGTCGATATTTAAAACTCAATATTCTGTCTGTGCACCAATGCATGGAGTGGCATTGTGTGGAATGGAGTGGCATTGTGCGGCAAGCAGTAGCATTGTGCGGCGTGGCGTGGCATTGTGTGGTGTCATGGAGTGGAATTGTGAAGCATTGTGTGGCATGGTGTGGAATTGTGAAGCACTGTGTGGAGTGGAACTGTGTGGCATTGTGCGGAGTGGAGTGGAATTGTATGGAAGGGAGTGGAGTGGAATTGAAATTGTGTGGCATTGAATAGAGTGGAGTGGACTTGTGGGCCATTATGTGGAGTTGAGTGGAACTGTGTGTCATTGTAGAGTGGAGTGGAATTGTGTGGGATTGTGTGACTTGGAGTGGAATGGAACTCTGTGGCATTGTGTGGTGTGGAATAGAGTGGAATTGTGTGGTGTGGAGTGGAATTGAGTGTCATTGTGTGGTGTGGAGTGGAGTGAAATTGAGCATCATTGAGTGGAGTGGAATCATGTGGCATTGTGTGGCGTGAAGTGGAGTGGAACTGTGTGGCACTGTGTGGCATGCACACAAATTTCTGTTACCCTCTCTCTCTACGATCTAAAATGTACTACCACTATCACATTTCACCAGAGCTGCTCAGATGGTTGTATTAAGCTTGTTGCGATGCTCGGGACAGGCAGATCCTGTGAATTTTTTTCATTGCATTTTTTTAAAAATGCAATAAGACGTGATGTTAAAAATATGAGGGTAGCATTAGAAATTTAAATGTGAGGAGCTTGCATTTTTTGCAGATGTTAAACAGCCCACATCATCAAAGACGTGGAATGATTGCACACATATTAAATTAAAGCAATGAAATGCAACGTGTCAAACGTACGAGTTGCACACTGAAGATGTTAAGGCATACATGCCATTAGACCCGATTCAAGCGAGGGATTCCTGATTTTGTAAGCCAAAAATCCTCTCCTTCAATAGAAGTCAATGGGAGAAATACATTCTCCTGATTCTTTTTTTTTTAATCTCCCACTTTCCTCTACTAAAATGTTGGCATGTATGGTAAGGAAACAGCAGCATCTGCTGATTAATGTGGCACCATACCGGTTTCAAGATAAGGTAGAGCATGAGCATGGCAGCAAGTATGTGAATAGACAAGACAGGAGAGTTTACCGGGGCATTTTAAGAATGGTAGGTGAATTCTGTAAACTGAATGAGAAAATATGGAGAGGGGTAAGGGGGGGGGCTAAAAAGCACCAGAGACAAAGGGGTGATAGATGGAGTAGAAATAGTGCTTCAATTGCAGCGTGAGCAGCGGAGGACACTAATCGAGAGGAAGTAATCTGTGCAGTCCATTATTCACAGAAGAAACAGGAAGCGATGCCCGGCACGCACTGGCCAATTTAGAAGCAACAAAAAAGAGTTACAATGAATGGTAAATAATGGGTGAGCTCCAAGCCCTTTATTGTAAACAATAGTAAACAATACCCTGCTCAGAGGACAGCACATGCGCTGTTGTCAGGCGAGACTTAAAAACGCATACGGGGGCAACGGGACCCACCTCTAAGGTGTTCCGTCTCCCAACCGCATTATCCTGCAGAATCCTGCCGCGAAAACTGCCCTGTCTGCTGCAGGGGCTTGGGGACTGAAACCTGCTGTGATTGTGAGGAGCTGGTGCGGTCACGCCTTGGAGCGGTGTCTGCTCGATCCGGGCCTGTGGAGGCCACTGACTGCATTGCTGCCTGCTTCCGTATCCTGGTCACCGGGGGACCTCCGCCGGCAGTGGCGGCTGCAACTTAACGAGATGGAGTGTAAACAAAAGAAAATAAATAATTTAAAAAAACATTTATCTGCAGTCCGGCTGCCGCCTCTCGGGCCTCTTCGCCCGCTTCCAGGGGTAGGAACCAGGAACAGGAAGCACCCAGGCTTCCAGACTCCGGTAGCCAATCACGACGCTGCTGAGCAGCGTCGTGATTGGTCTGAGCACCGTGGTTCAGCAATCCAGATGGACTGGGGGCCTGGGCATGTTCTTCACCCAGGCTGTAGTACAGCCTGGATGAAGAAGATGCAAAGTGCGCAGGACTGTTTGGTCGGCCCAAGAGGGCTGGCCAAACAGTCCTGCGCACTTAAGTGAGTGCCTACCACTCCTCCCCTGTTCCTGTGAGAGCCGGCCCCGCCCCTAACCAGAGAGCCACAGAAAAATACAATGATAATAACGTTTTTTTTAATCATTTTATTTTTCCTTTTTTAACTGCTCACAGAGCAGTGGGGCGGCGCTCCTCCTCCTTAGTGGAGGAGCCGCCGCTGGTCACGGGTCTTGGCGTGCCTTTGGCTGATGGTGGGCAAGGACGCTGTCTGCCTTGCGGCACAGGAGCGAGCTGCCTGACTGAGTGTGCCTGTGTCAAACTCAGACCTCGTAAGTGTGCTGATTGGGTCTGGTTGGCTGCCCGCTACCTACGCCGGTGAGATCCTTGGACCTGACAGGCGATTATATTACAGATCCTGTGAGGACTGCGGCCTGAGGTGAGCAGTTGAGTGGCTCCCTGGAGTAGGAGGGCAGTGAGAGTGACGTTAGGTGCCCGCTGCGGTGCTGGACCACAGGAAAAATGGCCTAATGCTGTTGATCCTCGCATAAGATCTACTGTGAATGGGCGTGAGGCCCTAATTGGGAGGCAGAGACTTAACCAGATCCTCAGAAAGGAGACCAGTGGCTGACTGGAGGATTGCCTGCTGCAAGGGGGGAACGGTGTGCACTGAAGGAGGCCACTGCTGAGTACTGCTGATCTGAGGGGAGCGCGGCCCTGGGAGGGGGGCGATCCTCTTGAACTAACTGGGTGCTTTGGGGCCAGGCCTTTGAAATTCTCACTCTGGCACGCAGCAGTCCATCCCTGCCGCCTGAGCCTTGACTTGGAGCCTGGCTGTGAGACCTGTGAGCACTGCTGTTTATCATTGGCCCTTCTGAGCTGAGGATCACTTTGGGAGATGCTCTGCAGCGAGGGGACTACCCTGCTGGCCTGATAACGCCTGTGCTCCTGTGGGTGTGGTGCTTAGCTGCCTGTGACAGTTCTCCAGATTGAGCTCCTTGGGGGCTTATAATCCAGCCAGGGACTCCTGGTAGGTTCCCATTTGGCCTCTGGGCGCTTGCTTGGACTGTGTGGCGAGGCATCACCACAGCAGACCAAATCAATGGTTAGGTCTGAGAACATTCATGGCTGCTGGGTCCCGGCTTGAGGGCTGCAGCTGTAGCAATTGGACAGTGACCTCCACTGGTTGGCCTCCTACTGTACTGTGCTCCGCTTGCTTTGTGGGTGCATTTCGCTTGTTTGAAGGCACGTCTACCCCTGCTTTAACCTTCTTCTGCTGTTTCACTGGTGAAGCTCTCCTGGAGGTGGACTCAGAGCTGACACTCTGTGCTGACCTAGCTCTACCATGGGGAAGGACCGGCCCCAAAGACAGGTGCAGGGCAACACCATCACCCAATACACCACTCCCCGTCAGGCCACACATAAGATTACTAGACAGGGCCCTCTGAGTATATCTGTTAGGGTGGTTCTGTGTTTAGGTTTTAAGGTTCAATGCCATCTTGACGTGTGGGGAGGTAAGTAGATTGGCCATTTGGGGCTCAGATTTAATGGTTGTCCCGAGCAAGTATAGGCTCCTCTCTTGGAACCTGTGAGGACTGGGGTCCTACAAAAAACGTTAAAGGGTCTTATCTTTCCTCAAGCGGCATGGTGTAGGCATAGCGTGCTTACAGGAAACCCACCTGACTGACACTGAGGCCATGAAATTGGGGAAGAAATGGAGGGGCCAGGTATTTTATGCCAATTATTCATCCTTCTCTAGAGGGGTGTTGGTTTTGTTTGCCCCTGCAGTACCTTTTGCGTTGACTTACATGGAAGCAGATGTGGAGGGGCGGTATCTGGTTTTGCAGGGTAGATTGAATGGTGGTGAAGTGGCTTTTGTCAATTCCTATGGACCAAACACAGATGATGAGTTCAGTGTGGTATGTGGTCTCCCCAGCGGCTGATACCAATTTAATGTGGGTGGGGGACTTCAGTTGCATTATGGACTGTGCATTTGACCATAACCCTCCCCGGGCACACACCAAACCCAGGATGACATCCACGCTGCAAGACGTTATGGGGCATTTGGGGTTGTGCAGTGTAGGAAAGTGCCCCTTTTTGCATGGTTACCCCCACTTTTTAACCTGATATCTGATGCACTTTGACTGAGTGTGCACTGGGTCCCTGCCAATCAGGTTCCCACTGCCTGTGTTCTTTCCCAAAACTGTACCTTTGTTTCCACAATTGGCACACCTCTGGCCCACATGTAAGTCCCTTGTAAAAGGTACCAGTGGTACCAAGGGCCTTGTGATCAGAGAGGGTCTCTAAGATCTGCAGCATGTATTGTGCCACCCTCAGAGACCCCTCACCAAACACGTACACACTGCCATTGCAGACTGTGTGTTTTGGTGCAGAGAAGACCTAAGAGTTGACATGGCACACATCCCTGTCTGCCATGCCCACAACCACTGCCTGTGGCATAGGTAAGTCACCCCTCTAGCAGGCCTCACAGCCCTAAGGCAGGGTGCACTCTACCACAGGTGAGGCCATACCTGCATGAGCAATAAGCCTCTACAGTGTCTAAGTATATTGTTAGACATTGCAAGTGCAGTAAAGTCATATTGAGTACTTGGGCTGGGAGTTTGTCATTTCAAACTCCACAGCTCCATAATGGCTTTACTGAATGCTAAGACGTTTGGTATCAAACTTCTCAGCACAATAAACCCACACTGATTCCAGTGTTGGATTTATTACAAAATGTACTCAGAGGGCATCTTAGAGATGCCCCCTGAAAAACGACCAGCTCACTCATGTTCAGCTGACTGGTCTGCACCAGCCTGCCACATTCAGTCATATTTCTGACCCCCTGAGGTGGGAGCCCTTGTGCTCTCGTAGGTCAGTAACAAAGCCTGCTTGGGTTGGAGGTGCTTCTCACCTACCCCCAAGCAGGAACAGCATTCATGGCGGTGAGCCTCAAAGGCTTCCTGCCCTTTGTTATGCTGACCAAGGCCTCTCCGGCTAGTGGAGATGCCCGCCTCCATGACCAAGCCCCACTTTTGGCGGCAAGGTCAGCAGGAAAATTAGTAATCAGGAGAGGTGTGTCCACCCTCTACCAGGACCACCCCTGAGGTGCCCTGGACTGAGGCGACCCCCTCCTTAAAAAATCCTCAATCTTGAAAGGAAGGATTTTAGCCAATCAGATTAGGGGATGCCCCCTCCCCAAAGGGAGGGGACATACAAAGGGTGTAGTCACCCTAAAGGCAAGTAGCCCATTGACTACCATCTGCCAGCAACTGTAACGCCCCTAAATTCAGTATTTAGGGGCACCCCTGAACCTTGATCCTCAGATTCCTGCGACCTGAGAAAAAAAGAACGAAGAAGATGCCGTACAGACAAGTCTTAAGACGACTACTGATTGGGCGCCAGCCCTACCGGCCTGTCTCCTGCTCAAAGACCCTGAGAAGAAGAAGACGCTTGTCTTGTGGCCACCAACTTCCAGAACCCGAGGAAGACTGTCCATGTTTCAACAAAGACCAAATCTTCCAAGGACATCTCCCCCAGTCTCCAGTAACTAACATTGGGCCCAGTGACCTCTGCACCCGGCCGCCCCAGTGCCGCTGGTGGTGCAGTACCTACCTTGATCTGACTCTTTCCCAGTGTTGGTCCAAACTCCTGAAGACTGGATGTGTAAGTTGAGTCCTTACCTGTACCTGCATATAACTGTTTTCCTTCCATAGGATTGCATTGCATTTTCTGCCTATTACACTAAGGGGCCGATTCCGATGTCGGACGGACTCAGGTCCGTCCGACATCGTCCAGGAGCTGTAACCGACCGACCTGCTGTCATCGGTTACGGCCCTGCAAGTACGATGCGACCGAACCCTGTTCGGTCGCACTCGTATACTTCACAATGGGAGCATGCATTCCGAGCGGAATGCATGCTTGCATAGTGAAAAGCAGGGGTGCAGTTCATCCCTGCACCCTGTGGCCGGCACCCCAAGGTGCCTGCCACCGGGTGCAGGGATCAACAGAGGGGCACCATAGGTGCCCCCAGGCCGCCATTCGGCGGCCTCGCACCCATGGGGGCCCTACTGGGGGCCCCCAAAGACAGTTACCAACTGCCTTTTTGTGCCGGAAAGACCGGCACGAAAAGGCAGTGAAATACTGCCATCGTACTCCCTCGGTCGTGAAGAGGCGGCCGGGGGAGTACTGAAGGATTTCCGGATGGCGGTCGGGCTCTCTGAGCCCGTCGTAAGCCATCCGGAAATCCGAGTCGGATTCCTTTCCGACCGAGCCCATCGGAATGGCTCGGTCGGAAAGGAATCCGGCCGGCACGTTCCGATTCGGTCGGAAGGGCTCCGACCATCGTTCGGTGCCCTTCCGGCCGAAATCGGAATCGGCCCCTAAATGTCTATCTTTTACATTTGCTAAGTTTGCTACTGTTTGATTGACATTGCCAAGGTATTTTTAGACTACAGTAAAGTATTTGACTGCCTTTACAACACAATAACAACTGCATTTGAAAAGTATTGCTATTCTTGAAACTGTTACTTACCTGCAACTGAGTTCCTATTGGTTCTAAAATAAAATAACAAAGTAATAACTTTTTATACAAAACCATTTGTCTTGGATTCAGTCTTTGAGTGTGTGTATTCATTTCTTGCCTGAGTGTGTACAACAAATGCTTAACACAGCCCTCTGATAAGTCTAACTGCTCGACCACACTACCACAAATAGAGCTTTTAGTATTATCTACTTAAACCTCTGGGGATCCAATGGACTCTGTGCACACTATTCCTTACTTTGGTATAGTATATACAGTCAGCTTCCTAAAGGCGACATTTGGAGGGAGTTCCACCTGCAAAGTGGGAGTTTACCTGTTTCTCTCCAACTCACTGTACTTTATATAAATCTTTTTATTAACTTTTACATCATACAGGTTGCACGGGTAATAAATGCATTTTGAGTTCAATACAAAGCTAAGCGACAATCCAAAGACATCAATGTGTGTAACATTTCTCAATGTGTTGTAATATTACATTCACCTCTCACACAAACGATTTAGACTAAAAGGTCACATGCATCACCAACAACCCTTTCCAGACCCCGTGTCTTGTCTAGTCTTCTAAATCCCCTGAACTCCCTCCGGCACTTTTAGCAGACGTGATCTCATTTTATTGTCTACTCATTTGGCCCCCAGCGTACTGGGATGACTCATCTGTCCTATCTGTGCTATCTTTCTGATCATGCTCTGGTGACATGTTTGCTTGACTGGGGGGGCGGCCATTGATCTCCGTCCATGTGGAGGTTTCCACCTGAGATATTGCAGGATACTGTGGGCAGGGATACGCTGGCTTGGGCCCTGACTGAATATTTTGAGATCAATTGGGCCTCTACTCAGAACCAGGTAATGGGAAGCAATGAAGGCTGTCTTGCGAGATTGTTGTGTGGGCCTTTCCTGCGGGGCTCGCCAGGAATTACAGGCAGAGCTTCTTCGGAAAGAGGGAGATTTAGCAGAGCTACAGAGGCTCCTCCCCAGATGACGTGGAGGGTCGCCAAGATGAGGTGGAGATTCAGTGGCAGGTGACTTCGGTCAGAAATCGGCTTGAGGGTTACAACCTGAGGTCATACCGCCAGTTGCTATATAGGGAGGGGGACAGCTCTGGGCAGCTTCTGGCCTGGGTGCTCCATCGGGAGACACCACGGGCCCCTATCTTTCATCTTTGGACCCCTCACGGGTGGGATGTGTATATGCAAAGCGATATAGTGAAGACCCTTAGGGATCACCTAGAACAGGAATATGCCTGCCCGCGGCTCTCGGATCCAGAGCCAATTTGTTGACTTATTAGCAAGTTTACCGGTTCCACGTCTGGGGCTGTGGCGACTCAGTAATTGGACACAGACCTCACTTTAGAAGAGGTTAGGATGGCCCTCCCGTGCCTTCTGGGAGGTAAGACCTCGGGGAGTGACGGCTTCCCTGCCGAGTTTTATCAAGCCTTCACCCCAGACCTCGCGCAATGGCTGCTTGAGGCCAGTGGTGGCTGGTGGAATTTGAAACTGGTGGGGCGTAAGCAGAACGAATCAACGTATGCGAGCAAGCCTGACGGCATTAAGGGGGGTTCGGGGGGGTTCTCCCCCCGTGAAGAATTTTTTAAAAAATTGGCATCTTTTTGGTGCGATTTTCAGCACTATTTCTGTGATAAATGGACTAAAATTCAGTTCTTCTAGGCATTCATAAAAGAAAACTCATACATTATTTCAGAGAATTTCTGGGTTGCCAAGCAAGTCTGACTTCTGAAGACGGCTAGGGTACTAAGCAAGACTGCTTTGGCTCTGCCCTTTCCAATAGAAAACACTAGTTAGCGATGTGAACAAGTTCTATGGACAATGCTGGGGTCTAGTGAGAGACCCTCTCCTGAGAAAGAAATTTAAAAAGATTGGCAAATGGTGCATTTTAAAGCAAATGAATGCAGCGATAAAGCAAGGCTTATTAAGCAGTGGGAACGTATAGTCTTGAAATATTAAACACATTAAAAACTGCCCCGTATCTTCTTGCATTAATTTGTTCAACAGTTACTGTAATATGTAAATTGTTCTGCATGACAACTTTAGCCCTTTAAAATGTATGCTTGCCCAGTGTCTTGCACTGCATGCAGCATTAACTTTGGAAAAATATGCTCTAACCAGACTTCGGAAGCACCCACAGCTGCTGGCTGTAACCAGTCATATAGAAATATGTGCAGACAGGTCTTTAAGTGAGATGAAAAAAATGGGTGCTCCCTATAAAGGAACATGCCAAATACATTTCTGTGATTCCCATAGTGTGCCATCAGACCGGTATTTTGGTTTCTCTCTGAGATGTAATTTTATCCAGATAAATGGCATAGCAACTGACATACGCCTAAAGCCTGTCAGTATGATTGGCTTTGTCACTGGGTGTTAGCTTTTTAAGATAAATGCATAACAACAATCATTTCTTATAAATAATTAACATCGAAAATGTTTAAATTCTGAAATAGTGAGTCTGTGAATTAAATAGCATTGAGGCCTGTGGAAGGAGTTTTGGCCTTCAATTATGTGTGCTTTATGTTAGATATGTATCCTCTTTTCTCTGCATATCTTGTCCATCTGCACATCTTCAACCCCTCTCTTTCCTCTTCAGCATCCTCTTTTCGCTCTTCCCCGAACGCCCTTCCTCACATCTGTCACTTCACCGCCCCAACATGCACTGCACTCCCTCAAATATAAGCACTTTAATTTCTCTTACTTTTGCCTTGCAAAGATTTTGACATCAGTGTACCACCTTCACACACATTTCCACAGAATTTCAGTTGCAAATGGAATACACAAATATTGTTCTGTGTGCTCTGCAGAGAGGCCAACCCACTGACAGGCACTTTGTTTGGCATTAGCCTTAGCGCCTGCGTGCTCAATCAAAGCCCCTCATAAACACCTGGCATGGCTCAAGCCTCAAAGTATGCACAGAAAAAAAATACAGATAAACAGCAACATTATAAAATAGCTAACTCGTGGGGAATGCAAGATCAAGTAAAGTGCCACAAGATACCACCGTCGCGAAAGGACTCAATACTGTTCTGCCTTTCACTCAGGGCATCGATAACAAATACTTTTCTGAAACAACAGAAACTGAATATTTGAAGAACAAAGGAAGTAACTGGCAACAAGCTGCCTTTAACCGAGGCCAAAACAATGCAAAGAGATGAACAGCCATTTAGAATCCAAAATACGTATCATCCTTAAAGTTTAACCTAAAGACAATTTTACATGTGATTGTAATTCAAAATCATAGCATAGCGCATCATAATGCGCAATCCATCTCAAAATGTTCCTCTCCGCCCGGTGGGAGGTTAAAAGTTCATAAGAACTTCTACTCTTCCATTACTCCGATAAACTGGGTTGTCTAGCACAGGCGGCAAGATAAATACATCATTAAATTAGGAAGCCGAGCTTTTATCACACATTTTAAGCTTTGTTTATCAACTTTAGAGGAACTGTCAAGGATCCTCTCTTTTACATCTCCAGGGAGGGAACAGCAAGGCCAGTGGGACTGGGGTACATTGACACTGATCACACAAATACAGAAATTAAAACAGGCACGTGCAAACAATAGAGGTACATGAAATAAGACCATCCCGGACTTTCTTGGTAAATGATGCTGTAATCAGCCCACTCTGACTTGGATACAGGTTTAAAACCCGAAGACGACACAGATTCTATAATAAAAATAATATGGCGGAGAGCAAGGTATTCAAGGTAACAGGCTTGTCTAGCCACATCAGGGATTCTGCTCCGACCAGTCGCAACTGACCTCGTGTTCCTACACCCGGGTACACCGGGTACTTTTTCCTGGCTGCTCTGCTTGAAGAAGCCGACAACGATAGAAGATCAGGGCCTTCTGCAAAAAATACTTTGTGACACTAATAAAGATTCAAGAGCACTGACAGCTTAATACCATACTGACTCACACATTCTAAAAATATGTCCATTATAGCAGGACAGCCATTGAAAGTGTCTATGTTCAAGCTGAATGTGCAGCACATAAAGAGACATGGGAAACAGAATGACTCATTGCCAACGGCCTATCAATCTGACAGCATTCATAAACCTATCATAAGGCTGTCAGTGTTCATTTTATTCATGATAATTTGACTGCGATAACCGCTTATTTTGCCGGCTCATTAACACATCATTTCTTGCAAAGCCTGTGTGATAACTCTAACTGAAATCTACTTTGCAGCAACACAACTTATCAAGCACAGAGGAAGGCGCTAAGGACATAAATCAAGTCCTCCCCTAAAATCAGTGGAATCACAATTTCAGTCTGAGAAACTGTTTTCATGCCTCTCGCCTGGTGAACAGGGGCGGTGCGTCCATTGGGGCGTTGGGGCGTAGCCCCCCCCGCCCGCAGCTCCCTCGGCGTCTTTGAACCTAAGTAAACTGAATCAGTTTACTTAAGTTCAAAGACGCCGAGGAGAACTGACAATCATGTCAGTCAGCATGACGTCGGACCGCCCACCCCCTTCAGAGTCTGAAGGGGGTGGGCGGTCCTGCGTAATGTTGACTGACATGATTGTCAGAGGGACCAGGGGCAGCAGGCAGCACTGCAGCACAAGTGCGCATGAGTGGGGAAGGCCAGCGAATTCTCGCGCCGTGCCCAGTCATGCGCACTTGTGTTTGCACTGGCTTGCGCATGCCCATTAGGAGAGCGAGGGTTGAGCAAAGGCTCAAACCTCGGTCTCCTAATGGGCAGGCGGGCGAGAGGTAACCGTGCCCTAAGCCAATCCTGGCGCTGCCAGCAGCGCCAGGATTGGCTGAGAGGGGTTATAGCCTATATGCGCAAACGGAGTCGGACCCGAGGCGGCGCGGACGGCGGACCTGTTCAGGTAGGATTTTCTTTTTTTATTTCCAGGATGTCGAACTAAAGTGTGAAACGTATAGTGTAGTATTTTACCTCATGAATTATTCGTAAACTCCATTTTAACAGCCATTAGTGGCAATGTTTTATTAAAGCTCGGTATTGGACACCCCTTGCAGCCAGATACGATGTTCATTTAGGTACGGGAAACCCGATGTAAACAGAATGCTTGAATAGGAAGGGCCCGCTAGGTAGCAAAAGATGACCATGACGCTGCCAGTCAGTGATAAAAAGCTCACGTGGGAATTACAAGGTGCCATGCAGCCTGGCCCTCACTGCTGTTTCTGCCCGAAGGTAGATTGAATTCCAGCACAGCAGTCTACCACTGTCCAGAAGGTGCCAAGCATGCAGCCTGACCCGCCCGACTGCTTCTGCCATGAAGCTACATAGCATTTTGCCTACAGTGACCAGGCTTCCCGAAATGGTCAAGACAGTATTGTTTCACCTGCTGTCCCGTCCCATTTCAGCAAATTTAGCATGTGTCGGCTTTCATAGACGGTCGACTGAAAACAGAGGGAGGCGTGTTTTTATGTGTTCCAAGGGAGGCCGAGTTCGCAGATCTTATTAGAAAGCCATTTAATGAACACTCATTCGGCTGGGTTTAAAAGATGCATTTTAGTCCCTCGTTGTCTGTCTTTCTACTTCGAGGAGCACCGTCATTTAAGCCATTCTGTGCCCCTCAGCTGATGTAATATTGTAGGCCTTCTTTGTTTTTGGTTTTCAAAATCTGGGCATTCTGTCCAGAAGGTTCAAAACCGAGGGAAAAAGAGCTCCTCTGTGCACAACTGTTATGTGGCCACTTTTAATAAATGTTATTCTTTTGGGCTACTACTGCACGTTAAAGTAATTTGCACGATTGGAGTAATTCCGCACAACCAAGTCATGCTCCATTGATTATGACACGGTGAAATTATATAAAGTGAGTAAAAATACGATGTGTGCAGTTATTGGGGATACTTTGCTAAGGAAAGGGATTCGGCATGAAAGAATTCTTAGAGCGTGCGCGAGGCACGTTCTGCAGTGAATAGTCTCGAGCAGAGGCTTTGTTCTCTCTTGCACAGAAGGGACAGAGAAAGTGAAACTTCTGCTGACTGTGGTGCATCGAGAAGGAGGGATTGTGATTCGGTGGCCACAGGTCTCGCGCTCGGAGCTCGAGCTCCTTGCAGCCCTCTCACGCATGGCTCCTTTCCCAGGCTTCTTTGTCGGCTGCTTTGGTGTAGCTTCCAGAGATTGTCAAACGCAGATGTGCACCCTGACTATACGCTCCAACCGCCATGATTGGGGTAAGCCTCGAGAGTTCTACAAATGGCGGCCTGCTCGCTCGCAGTGCGCGCCAAAATATTTTGGCCCCTAATAGCGTGACTGTTTGGCGCTGCGGCTACGAAAGCGCTGGACGTTTAACTCGTATAAAAGTGCGGGTGTCCCAGGGTCCCAATAAAATCACAAACACCATGTTTCTCCAGATGCATGCGTTGTTCCAAAGGACACGCTTGTATGGATTAAACAAATTCCAGAGCTGTAGAGTATGGGTTTATTAAAGTCATCCTGATGTTAGTGTTTATGTCCTCAGTCGGTTTCATTACACGTGCCGGTTTTTCCCACTGACTACTGGGCAGTGGGCACGTACATTTTATTATCCATACTGAGGAATTAGATCAGGCTGTGATTATTGAACATATTTGTGACGGGCTAGTTCATGCTTGCCTTCATTCCCCAGGCGAGAGGCATGAAAACAGTTTCTCAGACTGAAATTGTGATTCCACTTATTTTCGGGGAGGTCTTGATTTATGTCCTTATCGCCTTCCTCTGTGCTTGATAAGTTGTGTTGCTGCAAAGTAGATTTCAGTTAGAGTTATCACACAGGCTTTGCAAGAAATGATGTGTTAATGATCCGGCAAAATAAGCGGTTATCGCAGTCATATTATCATGAATAAAATGAACACTGACAGCCTTATGAAAGGTTTATGAATGCTGTCAGATTGATAGGCCGTTGGCAATGAGTCATTCTGTTTCCCATGTCTCTTTATGTGCTGCACATTCAGCTTGAACATAGACACTTTCAATGGCTGTCCTGCTATAATGGACATATTTTTAGAATGTGTGAGTCAGTATGGTATTAAGCTGTCAGTGCTCTTGAATCTTTATTAGTGTCACAAAGTATTTTTCGCAGAAGGCCCTGATCTTCTATCGTTGTCGGCTTCTTCAAGCAGCGCAGCCAGGAAAAAGTACCCGGTGTTCCCGGGTGTAGGAACACGAGGTCAGTTGCGACTGGTCGGAGCAGAATCCCTGATGTGGCTTGACAAGCCTGTTACCTTGAATACCTTGCTCTCCGCCATATTATTTTTATTATAGAATCTGTGTCGTCTTCGGGTTTTAAACCTGTATCCAAGTCAGAGTGGGCTGATTACAGCATCATTTACCAAGAAAGTCCGGGATGGTCTTATTTCATGTACCTCTATTTGCACGTCCCTGTTTTAATTTCTGTATTTGTGTGATCAGTGTCAATGTACCCCAGTCCCACTGGCCTTGCTGTTCCCTCCCTGGAGATGTAAAAGAGAGGATCCTTGACAGTTCCTCTAAAGTTGAAAAACAAAGCTTAAAATGTGTGATAAAAGCTCGGCTTCCTAATTTAATGATGTATTTATCTTGCCGCCTGTGCTAGACAACCCAGTTTATCGGAGTAATGGAAGAGTAGAAGTTCTTATGAACTTTTTAACCTCCCACCGGGCGGAGAGGAACATTTTGAGATGGATTGCGCATTATGATGCGCTATGCTATGATTTTGAATTACAATCACATGTAAAATTGTCTTTAGGTTAAACTTTAAGGATGATACGTATTTTGGATTCTAAATGGCTGTTCATCTCTTTGCATTGTTTTGGCCTCGGTTAAAGGCAGCTTGTTGCCAGTTACTTCCTTTGTTCTTCAAATATTCAGTTTCTGTTGTTTCAGAAAAGTATTTGTTATCGATGCCCTGAGTGAAAGGCAGAACAGTATTGAGTCCTTTCGCGACGGTGGTATCTTGTGGCACTTTACTTGATCTTGCATTCCCCACGAGTTAGCTATTTTATAATGTTGCTGTTTATCTGTATTTTTTTCTGTGCATACTTTGAGGCTTGAGCCATGCCAGGTGTTTATGAGGGGCTTTGATTGAGCACGCAGGCGCTAAGGCTAATGCCAAACAAAGTGCCTGTCAGTGGGTTGGCCTCTCTGCAGAGCACACAGAACAATATTTGTGTATTCCATTTGCAACTGAAATTCTGTGGAAATGTGTGTGAAGGTGGTACACTGATGTCAAAATCTTTGCAAGGCAAAAGTAAGAGAAATTAAAGTGCTTATATTTGAGGGAGTGCAGTGCATGTTGGGGGCGGTGAAGTGACAGATGTGAGGAAGGGCGTTCGGGGAAGAGCGAAAAGAGGATGCTGAAGAGGAAAGAGAGGGGGTTGAAGATGTGCAGATGGACAAGATATGCAGAGAAAAAGAGGATACATATCTAACATAAAGCACATATAATTGAAGGCCAAAACTCCTTCCACAGGCCTCAATGCTATTTAATTCACAGACTCACTATTTCAGAATTTAAACATTTTCGATGTTAATTATTTATAAGAAATCATTGTTGTTATGCATTTATCTTAAAAAGCTAAGACCCAGTGACAAAGCCAATCATACTGACAGGCTTTAGGCGTATGTCAGTTGCTGTGCCATTTATCTGGATAAAATTACATCTCAGAGAGAAACCAAAATACCGGTCTGATGGCACACTATGGGAATCACAGAAATGTATTTGGCATGTTCCTTTATAGGGAGCACCCATTTTTTTCATCTCACTTAAAGACCTGTCTGCACATATTTCTATATGACTGGTTACAGCCAGCAGCTGTGGGTGCTTCCGAAGTCTGGTTAGAGCATATTTTTCCAAAGTTAATGCTGCATGCAGTGCAAGACACTGGGCAAGCATACATTTTAAAGGGCTAAAGTTGGCATGCAGAACAATTTACATATTACAGTAACTGTTGAACAAATTAATGCAAGAAGATACGGGGCAGTTTTTAATGTGTTTAATATTTCAAGACTATACGTTCCCACTGCTTAATAAGCCTTGCTTTATCGCTGCATTCATTTGCTTTAAAATGCACCATTTGCCAATCTTTTAAATTTCTTTCTCAGGAGAGGGTCTCTCACTAGACCCCAGCATTGTCCATAGAACTTGTTCACATCGCTAACTAGTGTTTTCTATTGGAAAGGGCAGAGCAAAATCAGTCTTGCTTAGTACCCTAGCCCTCTTCAGAAGTCAGACTTGCTTGGCAACCCAGAAATTCTCTGAAATAATGTATGAGTTTTCTTTTATGAATGCCTAGAAGAACTGAATTTTTAGTCCATTTATCACAGAAATAGTGCTGAAAATCGCACCAAAAAGATGCCAATTTTTTAAAAATTTCTTCACAGGGGGAGAACCCCCCCGAACCCCCCTTAATGCCGTCAGGCTCGCTCGCTGCGCTTGCTCGCATACGTTGATTCGTTCTGCTTACGGTCCACCAGTTTCAAATTCCACCAGCCACCACTGCTGGGGAATGAAGGCAAGCATGAACTAGTCCGTCACAAATATGTTCATATTATCACAGCCTGATCTAATTCCTCAGTATGGATAATAAAATGTACGTGCCTACTGCCCAGTAGTCAGTGGGAAAAACCGGCACGTGTAATGAAACCGACTGAGGACATAAACACTAACATCAGGATGACTTTAATAAACCCATACTCTACAGCTCTGGAATTTGTTTAATCCGTACAAGCGTGTCCTTTGGAACAACGCATGCATCTGGAGAAACATGGTGTTTGTGATTTTATTGGGACCCTGGGACACCCGCACTTTTATACGAGTTAAACGTCCAGCGCTTTCGTAGCCGCAGCGCCAAACAGTCACGCTACTAGGGGCCAAAATATTTTGGCGCGCACTGCGAGCGAGCAGGCCGCCATTTGTAGAACTCTCGAGGCTTACCCCAATCATGGCGGTTGGAGCGTATAGTCAGGGTGCACATCTGCGTTTGACAATCTCTGGAAGCTACACCAAAGCAGCCGACAAAGAAGCCTGGGAAAGGAGCCATGCGTGAGAGGGCTGCAAGGAGCTCGAGCTCCGAGCGCAAGACCTGTGGCCACCGAATCACAATCCCTCCCTTCTCGATGCACCAAAGTCAGCAGAAGTTTCACTTTCTCTGTCCCTTCTGTGCAAGAGAGAACAAAGCCTCTGCTCGAGACTATTCACTGCAGAACGTGCCTCGCGCACGCTCTAAGAATTCTTTCATGCCGAATCCCTTTCCTTAGCAAAGTATCCCCAATAACTGCACACATCGTATTTTTACTCACTTTATATAATTTCACCGTGTCATAATCAATGGAGCATGACTTGGTTGTGCGGAATTACTCCAATCGTGCAAATTACTTTAACGTGCAGTAGTAGCCCAAAAGAATAACATTTATTATAAGTGGCCACATAACAGTTGTGCACCGAGGAGCTCTTTTTCCCTCGGTTTTGAACCTTCTGGACAGAATGCCCAGATTTTGAAAACCAAAAACAAAGAAGGCCTACAATATTACATCAGCTGAGGGGAACAGAATGGCTTAAATGACGGTGCTCCTCGAAGTAGAAAGACAGACAACGAGGGACTAAAATGCATCTTTTAAACCCAGCCGAATGAGTGTTCATTAAATGGCTTTCTAATAAGATCTGCGAACTCGGCCTCCCTTGGAACACATAAAAACACGCCTCCTTCTGTTTTCAGTCGACCGTCTATGAAAGCCGGCACGTGCTAAATTTGCTGTAATGGGACGGGACAGCAGGTGAAACAATACTGTCTTGACCATTTCGGGAAGCCTGGTCACTGTAGGCAAAATGCTATGTAGCTTCATGGCAGAAGCAGTCGGGCGGGTCAGGCTGCATGCTTGGCACCTTCTGGACAGTGGTAGACTGCTGTGCTGGAATTCAATCTACCTTCGGGCAGAAACAGCAGTGAGGGCCAGGCTGCATGGCACCTTGTAATTCCCACGTGAGCTTTTTATCACTGACTGGCAGCGTCATGGTCATCTTTTGCTACCTAGCGGGCCCTTCCTATTCAAGCATTCTGTTTACATCGGGTTTCCCGTACCTAAATGAACATCGTATCCCGCTGCAAGGGGTGTCCAATACCGAGCTTTAATAAAACATTGCCACTAATGGCTGTTAAAATGGAGTTTACGAATAATTCATGAGGTAAAATACTACACTATACGTTTCACACTTTAGTTCGACATCCTGGAAATAAAAAAAGAAAATCCTACCTGAACAGGTCCGCCGTCCGCGCCGCCTCGGGTCCGACTCCGTTTGCGCATATAGGCTATAGCCCCTCTCAACCAATCCTGGCGCTGCTGGCAGCGCCAGGATTGGCTTAGGGCATGGTTACCTCTCGCCCGCCTGCCCATTAGGAGACCGAGGTTTGAGCCTTTGCTCAACCCTCGCTCTCCTAATGGGCATGCGCAAGCCAGTGCAAACACAAGTGCGCATGACTGGGAACGGTGCGAAAATTCGCTGCCCTTCCCCACTCATGCGCACTTGTGCTGCAGTGCTGCCTGCTGCCCCTGGTCCCTCTGACAATCATGTCAGTCAACATTACGCAGGACCGCCCACCCCCTTCAGACTCTGAAGGGGGTGGACGGTCCGACGTCATGCTGACTGACATGATTGTCAGTTCTCCCTCGGCGTCTTTGAACTTAAGTAAACTGATTCAGTTTACTTAGGTTCAAAGACGCCGAGGGAGCTGCGGGCGGGGGGGGGCTACGCCCCAATGCCCCAATGGACGCACCGCCCCTGCTTGAGGCGTACCAAGAGGCCCGTGAACATGGCGTTTTGCCTCTGTCCATGTGCAAGGGTTGTATTTCTATGGAGATAAAGCCGGGTGCAGAGGCCTCTGCCCCCTCTGCCTATCGACCGTCTATAATGATTAACACAGACACAAAGATCTTCTGTAAGGTACTTGTTCTTAGTCTTCTCCCACCTGGTTCATGTGGATCAGTGTGATTTTATTCCAGGGCGTAACACTACTATGAACCTGCGTTGGCTGATGCATGTAATGCATGAAGTAAAGGGTAGGGGAGAGGATTTGGCGGTGGTTTCTATTGATGTTGTTAATGCATTTGATACAGTGGACTGGCATTATCTGATGTGTGTGTTGAAAGTAATGGGGTTTGGCGCACAGTATCAGTCATGGGTGTGTCTACTGTTTACTGCACCGACAGCTAAGATGCGAGTTGGTCACCTGTGCTCTGGTTCGTGGGTGGTGGGTAGAGGTACGTGACAGGCCAGCCCACTGTCACCTCTCTTTTACGCCATAGCTCTGAAGCCACTAACGATCCAAATTCGGCGAAAAACGGCAGAGTGAGGTATCCGAGTGGGCGATGTGAATCATTTGGTATCTCTCTATGCATACAACACTCTCTTTTATCCACCACCGGACTGGGAACAGAAACCAGCCCTGGCAATTCCACTCGACCAGCCCCGGGTGGAGGGGGGATGGGTGGTACTGAGAAGCACTGGCCTGGGGGTGGGTTGATTGTGTCAGGCCCCGCTGGCGCTTTTGTTACAGGGGGCCGATATTGCATCACTGCTGCAAAACCGGCCCCCAGTAACAAAACCGGCCCCCACTGGTCAAAAACCGGCCCCCACCCTTCTGGCCTACTGGGGTGACACCTGGTGGCCGCTATGGCCAGTCCGGCCTTGCTTTTATCTTATTTCCCCGTGGGAGTCTCTACCTCTACTCCTACACTACTTAGACACGTTCGGGGAGCTTACGGGTTTTAGGATTAATCAGGGCAAATCGTTAATCTTTCTGCTGGGAGTGCTGCGGATGGAGACCCTGCCTATCTGCCACTCCTACCCTTGCATTGGGCAACCAATCAGTTCTGTTATTTGGGGATCATGGTGGCCCGCACTGCCCCACAGCAACGGCGCTGCAATATTGATAGTGTCACAGAGGGTCTAAGTGCCTTGGTCCGATTTTGGAATGCCATTCCGCTGTTCCTCATCGGTCGAGTAGCCATGGCAAAGATGGTGTTTTTGCCTAGGTGTCTGTATACCATGCAGCATTCGTTTGACACTCTCCCCCGAGCAATGTTTCTGAGATTACACTCTCTTCTTACGCCGCTTGTATGGATGAGTGGTAGAAGTAGGGTAGCATGTGAACTTCTGCATTTGCCTTCCTTGGAGGGTGGCTTGGCGGTCCCTAATCTGGAGATGTATTAACTGGCCTCTCAGCTACAACATGCTGCTCATTGGCTGCCAGATGGAGAGAAGTGCGAGAAGACACTACTGGCTGATGAGACACGTGGTACCATTCTCTCACAGTTGTTGCTTTCGGGAGGACAGCATGGGGCACCGGTCTGGTACCTCATTAAGCATACAGTTTTTCTTTGGGAGAGAGCTTATCAAAGTGGGGCTGGGTAGAGCCCCATTTGCACAGGAATTTACCTTCTGGGACTTGCCAGATTTTCGTACGCTTGCAGACTCAGTAGAAGTTTCTGCTTGGCTTGGGCGCAGAAGCGAGACCCTCGGGGACTTGTATACAAAAGAAGACTTTATTACGTTTAAGGTGGCTCAGGAAGCCTTTGGACTAGGGAATGGGCAATTCCTAACATATGCCAGTATTGCTGCCATAACCTGGGAAATATGGCCTACGTTCCCAGCTGCACCATCCACTTCACTCCTGTTCAATCAATCAATCAGTATTTGTATGAGCGTGCTCATCACCTCGGGGGGTATCCAGGCGCTGCGTGGGGTGGGGCTTATCCGAACAGCCAGGTCTTGAGGTCACTCCTAAATTCAGAGAGGGAGGTAGCGGTTCGGAGGTGGATGGGGGGGGGGGCGCTCCAGGCCCTGGCGGCGAGGTGGGAGAAGGCGCAACCACCAGCTCGGGTGCGACGGATGCGGGCGGTGGTGAGGGCCAGGGAGGCTGACCGCAGGTGTCTTGTGAGCTGGTGGAAGGTCACACGGTTGTTCAGGTATTCTGGTCCCGTGTTGTGGAGGACTTTGTAGGCGTGCGTGAGCAGTTTGAAGTGGCATCTCTTCTTGACGGGGAGCCAGTGAAGGCTGCAGAGGTGTGGGGGTGATGTGGGATCATATGGGCAGGTCCAGGATGACTCTTGCTGCTGCGTTCTGGATAGTTTGGAGGTGCTTGAGGAGGAGGGTGGTGGTTCCTGCATAGAGGGCATTTCCATAGTCAAGGTGACTGGTGATGAGGGCTTGTGTGACGGTTCTGGTGTCTGTTGGGATCCATCTGAAGACCTTACAGAGCATTCTGAGGGTGTTGAAGCAGGTGGAGGCAACCGAGTTGACCTGTTGTCTCATGGAGAGTTCACTGTCGAGGATGATACCGAGGTTGTGGGCATGGGTGGTTGGAGCTGGTCCAAGGGCGGGGGGGCCACCAGGAGTTGTCTCACGGAGAGGGGGGTCTTCCGAAGAGGAGAACTTCGGTTCTGAGGGTTGTTGGAGCTGCGTGGAGCCCCCCACTTAGGCTCGCATCTATATGGAACCATGATGGCTGATAGACCTAGATCCCCGTTCCAGGCCAGGGCCACCTGGGAGGAGGAGCTGTGAGTGCCCCTGGAAGATACACAATGGACTAGGTCCTGTTCTATGGTCAGGACTGTGTCCTGCAATGCACCATTTAAGTTGGTCCATTTTAATTTCTTTCACCGTACGTATATAGTTTCGGTGCTGCTACAAAGGATTGACCCCAGTAGGCCTAGAACTTGTCACCGGTGTCAGGCGCAAGTGGCATCATTCCTGCACCTTGCCTGGCGTTGCCTCTTTCCTGCACCTTGCCTGGTGTTGCCTCTTGGTCAGCTCCTTTTGGGAATCTGTAGTGAGGCGGGTGGCCACAGTTATTGGTGCTGGGATGCAACTAGACCCTGTTGTTTGCCTGTTGGGAGCTATTAAAAAGCGTAAAGGCAGAAAGATGGATTTTTAAATGTTTGCACTTGCTATTGTTGCTGGCAAAGAGGAAAGTCGCTATTACCTGGATGGGGCATGGTGGGTCAAGTCTGGACGGTTGGGAGAGGGATGTGTGTGAGTGGGCAGTAGCAGAGGACGTATGCCTCTGGAAATGTAGACGTGATGATAAAGTGGAAGATGACCTACAGGTTTGGGGGGCACTGTTGACTAAATGTGTTGGATGGGGGGAACTCAAGACGTGTCTTCTGAGGATGAGGTGTGGGTTCCCTCTGATACGGATGTTGTGACGCCTGTGGTTCCATGAGAGGAGGGTATTGTGTTGTAATGTACATGATTTCTTCTTTTTGTGGGGTTTGATCTGTGATAATCTATTACTACATGTCAAATGTTCGGAGATGGCTGTGAGTCAAGTATCTTTTTTACTTGTGTTGCTGTTTTGAGCAGTGGTAAACAATAAAAGATGTCTTTAAAAATAAAAAAAAACGCATACAGACGATTTTATATAAAGTCCTATCTAAGTAACATCCCTGCCAAGTACCACACATCAGGCGTTAGACTAACGCATTTCAGTGTGGTGGTCCGCATCACTGCACTGAAATGCAAAGTCACGCATTGTAGCGCCTCCTAAGCTGTCAAGCCGGAGTGATACTAATGCACCATTGCTGAAAGCCTGGACTGGCAGCGTGCAGTGCGCTCCCGGCAGACTTGGGGGATGGCTCAGCTGCTTGCATGAAGCTGTAGCTGCTCTATAACAATGTAACTTTACTGGATTCATCACTTGAGACACTGCGACTGACTCTGGAGTCTGTGCACCCAATGGCTGCTACCTAGACAGCCAGTGAGGGTGAGATCAATCATCAGGACAAGTTTTGTATAGGCAGGACTTCCTGCCGCCAACAGCGCAAGCCGAGCGAGCAGCAGTTCAATAAAGTTCGTTTTGGCTGCTGGCAATGCAGCTCGGCAATCTTTCTAAACAAAATGATCATCCTGCGACCAGCTCGACCCATCAGCCAGCTAAGAGTGAACCACGGACCACAGCAGCCGCCCGTCGGAGTGGTTCCTCATCCAGTAGCTGAAGATGAGTGCAATGTCTGTGTATCATGTCTGCTAGTTTCCCCTCCATTTCTTGTGCTTTACAGCAGTTTTACAGTCTTCTTAGGGTTTCTTGTAGCTCAAATGGGTGCAATTTCTGATATTTTTTTGTTTCCCATGTCTTCATTGCATATATGCCAGCATTTTAGGAGAGCAAAGCGGGACATTTAATAAAAAGAATCAGGAGAATGTATTTGCCCCGTCGATTTTCTATTGAAGCAGAGGCAATTTCAGGCAAGAGACAGCAGTTTTTTTTGCTTCAAAAATCGGGAGTCTCCTCCCTGAATCGGGCCTAGTATTGGTTTGTATGCCATTGCTTGATTTTTGCTCCCGTGAAAGTGTTACTCATAGTCATTGAATGTCACTCATAAATACACTGAAATTTTAAAAATGTCACACAAAAGCAATCTGAAACCTTGGCAGCTATGAAAAGTTATTTCAGTAACACGTCCAGGCCTTTGCAGAATATTAAAACATAACAAATGGGCAGTATTTTTCTCCGAGAAAGGTCGCAAGCTACTTTCTTATAACTTATATTCTAGCCTGTGGTAGACATTCCGGTATTTTTACAAAGTTAAATTTGAGAGGACTGTACCATTTAGTCCGTAAAAGGAAAGTAACAAGAAAATGGCAGATTTTTGCCTTTTATTTAGCCACTTTTGAACACCTGATTATTCAATTAGGATTAAGCAATCCGTCTTCCTTATCTCAAAGATCCACAGAAGAACATTTGTGCATTGAGATCTGAAACTAAGCTATTACAAGATGGCGGCCACATTTACGCCATTATGTGACTAGTTCTGCAACTGTTTAGCTAATTTTCTAAGACCATTTCCCGGATACCGGAATGCTTGTCCCTTTTCTTTTTCTATGACGCTCTCGGACTCGGCCTGACGCCGGCCTCGTGTGTTCTTTCTTTCGGCTTGTTGAGCAGGTAAGGCAGCTGTTTGCCCTCGTTCCTCGTTGATCGTGATTTTTGCCAGCAATCATTTGTTTTTTCGTGTCCCAAAGGCTCAACCTTTGCTTACAGGTAATGAGTAAATTGTCATGTCGAACTCGTACACAAGATGAGAAGCTTAAGTTGGTGTGTAAAGGCTGCAGCTTGCTCGCGTGCTGTGCTGGAGTGTTCCACGTGGGATGCGGGTAGGGCCACTCCTAGTCTCTAGTACATCAGTTTTTCATTAATTCGTTTTTATTTTACATTCATTTATTTTAGTAGTGTTAGTACAATTGGATTATGAAACACATTCTCTGTTATCCTGAATTCACCAGTTTGTGAAATTCAATCCCAGCACCCGAAAACTGGTGTCCCGATAAAAACCGAGGTCCTCTGTTTGAGTTTCTGGCCTGGTGTGTAGTGAATATCCTCGGTTAAAAGGGTTGTAGTATCCCAAACGTTCCGCGCCCAAGCGTTTTAATTCGTTAAAGCCAGTCTCGTGCTCTTAGATTTTTTTATTTTTATTTTTTTATTGCTGGGGTCACTTTCTATGAGAGCTCTTATTAGTTCCATGGCTGAATTGCTGTTTTCATTCGCTTTTGTATGGAATTTATTTGGGGGTTAACTTCCCCTGGTTGCACGCTTTTACGATACTTCTATTAAAGCTGTTCACACTGTTTAAGCCCCATTCACTGTCAGGGTAAGATCTCTTCCCATGGAAAGGGCAGACAGCTTCTAACAGTATGCTGGAATGCTTGCTTTTTATTACTTGTGTAAAGCAGATGTTTTAGCCTTAGAACGTTTGTGGCACTTCCTATTCATACCTCCGTACCTTTCTTTGTAGGCAGTATCTGATTGATTTTTTTTTTTTTTCAACTTAATAAATTTGGTCATTATGCTCAAATTCTAAAGGTTGTAATGGACATTGCAGGTTAAAAAGAAAGTTAATCTACAAGAGCTATGCTATATTTCGCTACTAAACTGGCAGCCACAAGTGCAGTTACCTTGCAGACAACAGGGTCATGGTTTAAATGATGCAGCAGGGTGTAGTAGCATAGGGGCCAAAAGTTGTCAGAACTCCTCTAAACACACACTGCTATATCTGACTACTCAACAGGCAGTTAACTTGCAGTTGAAAGGGACATGATTTGAATGGTGCAGCAGGTGCAGTGGCACTGGGGGCCAAAAGCTCTAGGGACCCCACTAAACCCAGATTATTGCTAAATGTTACTACTAAACAGGCAGTCACAAGTGCAGTTAGCTAGCAGGCACTAGGGCCCTGATTCAATGGTGGTGCAGTGGCACCTAGCCCAGAGCTCTAGGAACCCCTCTAAACCCCAAATATTGCAGTATTTTACTACTAAACAGGCAGACAAAAGAGCTGTTAACCTTACAGGCAATAGTCATGATTTATATGGGGCAAAAGGGTGCAGTGGCACCGGGCCCAAAAGTTTTCAGAACTCCTCTAAACACATAATATTGCTATTACATCAATTAATTCTATTATTGCCCTCTTTCATTTTTCAAAATGTTGCTATTACTTACCCGTACTGTACCACTAGTAACGGCACAATATATTGCCCTTTTGTACATAAACGAGTCATAATACTTAAACACTTTCTGTAACTTATATTGTACAACTGCTCAGCAAGCTACAACTTACAACTAAAAACAACTTATTATTAATCACATAGACGAAACCTAATGCATTCACCAATGCTAGTTTGTTTTGTATCCGTCCCCACAAACTTGAACTGGTAGTTTCTTTTTCCAGTTAAGTTTGGTTCTTCAAGCCATAGAATAGCAAGCTTTGTTGACTAAAGTCTTGGTGCTATTTAGTACTATGCAACTCCCCTGCGAGTCCCCGTTATTTTTAACATTTTTAGGCTCTAGTCTGCCTGATTATTTATTGGTCCTTTATTTTCCAGAATACTTTCTTATAGTTGAATTACTCCACAGCATTGAGCCTTGTGGTGTTCATAGTTTTGTATTCTGACCACTGTTTTACACTCTCAAACGTTTATTTTTTCAGTGTAAAACTTACTTAGTATTTTGTCCTCCTTTGACAAAAACTGAGTGCAAAAAATCGTGGAAATATATTTTCTCCATTGATTTACATTAAAAACTGTAAAAGTTAAGTGAGAGACAGCTAAAAGACATTTTTTACGTTGAAAATCTGGAATCTCCCGCCTGAATCCGGTCTGCTGACATGTGTGATTATCAAAGCTTCGGTGCCTTATCTCTTCTCTTTGTTGTTCCGACCGGTTCTTTATGAATGTTACGAAAATCCTACCTGAAGAAACTGGTTGTGACTAATCTTTTTGCCGAACCATTTGACAAATTTTGCTCCAAGAATAACTTCCACCAGGTTGATGAGAACAACCCGTCGTAGCCCCCTTTTTCTAGTTTCTCAAAGCATTGTAGTTTATACATGCGTTGTCTAGTTGGAATTAACAGGGACATTTTTTTTTTGGTCTGTGCCTGAGACAAGTAAGTACTTTAGGCTGATGGTCTAAGTAAGGTATTTCTGAATGTGTAACTTTGAAACTGGCAATCCGGGTTTCAGCACTCCAAAAGTAGCTTATATTGTGGAGTTTAGTCTTTTCCTTATTGAAGTTTCTCTTAGCCTGGCGTAACGCCAGGATGGAGCCTGAATTATATTGTCCCGTCCTTGAAGTGGAGGGGGCAACTAAGCTTTTTGGTGGGGGCAGTAGAACATGCGCCCACAGGATATGAGAATCTCTGCCAATGTGTACCCATTCTGTATAGACTGTAAAATAAGCAGTATCCTACTTTACTGTAGTACTAAAGTGAGCCAGTAAAAGAACTTGGAAACAAAGGTTATTGCATATTGGTTTCTAGTGAAATTCATTAAAATAAGTATGTTAGGTTCCCCAGTGCTTTCTCATGGTCAACCTGACATTGGAATGCATACCAGCTGAAGCACTGTCGCTTTGTTACAACCAGTGCTTAGTTTGAGCTGGTGGGCCCCACCACTGCCACTTATTTTTCCTCAACAGACTTTCAAGAGAGGAAAAAACACATAAAGGGAAAGGAGGAAAAACTACTAATAAAGGTAGAAAGCAGAGATGAAAAAGAACCTGCAAGAGTGAGATAAAGAGGCAGGGAGTGTCAAGTGGAAGATTAAAGAAGCATGAGGTGGCATCAAGACTTTGCAGCATGGTATTTAGCACCCCGACCTTCGATAGTGTCGGCTGTGGGCTTCTGAGCAAAACGATGGGCCCTGGCACATACTTTTTTTTTTTTTTTTTAATTACCAGTAAAGTGCTAGTTACTTAACAGCATATCCAGACCTCTAGCATCATGCCTAATTCTTTCCACACTGGACATTCTACAGCCCACAATATCATCCAAACATGCAAGTTTGACTGTACTCACTCCAGTGTAAGTGTTAAAATGTCACATTGGTGACCGATGTCTGCTACACAAATGCTAAAAGCGATGTAATTATAGGGAAGACTAACATTCTCCAAACTTCCCTGGGGATAAGAACTTTATACAGGGACACCACCAACACAGAGGTGGTGAGCTAAGGAGTAAGATACCACTCTTTAGAGGGGTGACAGCAGCACTCTGGCGAGGTCAGTCAACTGGGTATTCGTAGCCCTCCAGTGGCTGATGAGGCACAGCTCTCCAGTCCTCCTCACCCATCTCTTCAGAAAAAACATCTTGGCCTAGGTAATATAAACTGGGTAAAAATCTCTTGGGCTCTGATAATCCATGCAAAATAGAGAATGCCAGCACATGGATCCTTTCACGACTGAATACAACACTGGTCTTCAAAGTTTTTATGGCCGCATCCCTCAAACCCCCAAGGTAAAAAAAAACAAAAACTGGCCCACCCCAGTACTTTTTCTATTAAATTGGCAATATTTAAATGTGTAGACTTATTTAAAATTGCTGTTGAGTTCTGTTACCCCTTTAAAAAATGCAATTAAATACATAATTGCCAAACCTACTATTCTGGCCAGCCAGGCCTTACGAAAGTGTAAAGGTATTCCCAATGTGATTATCAGAAATCGGCACGGAGAGGTTTGAGGAATATTTGGAGTCCCTTTCTCATTAACTCGTACTCCCAGCCTGGATATAAATGAAAGATGTTAGTGATGGCCCATTAGAGTGGCTTAATGCTACACTTTTTTTTTTTTTTTTGTATTTTTTTTTAGGTCTCGCCCTGAGCCAGCGCTTGCGCTGGTCTGGGCGAGACATTTAGTCAGTGGGCTTTCAGAAATGCGACCACAGCTTTTTGTGTGGCATTCTGCGCGCGGTTACGCGCACAGGCACGAGCGCCATCGGGCTTTCCTCTCGCTCTCCCGCGCGCGCCTCGCTCTGCCTCTGTCTTGCTCGCCCCTCCCCCACCAGAGCTGCCATCTGGCTTTCTCTGCACGCACCACTTGTGTGCTTGTTTACTTTCGCGGCCGTGTCACTTTTGCCGCCGCGCGGCCAATGCTTGTTTTTTAACTTGCAGCGCGAGCGCGCGCTTATTACATCTTGTGATGTTGCTTGAACATGCTCTTTTGCCTGGGCACTGCACTGCTGTCTGTGTTCTTCTGCCACCCACACTAATTCGGTTTCCCTCTCACGCATGTTAGGACTGGAGTAAATTAACTCAGAAAAGTGGGGTCTGAGAATATCCGATGATTTACATCACGTTGCGGGAACAATGGGATGCTTTTTAATATCCTTTGTTATACTTAGGCAGACAAGTAGGCAAAATCACTTTGCTTTGTTTCACCTATTTAATTTTCAGGTTTCTTTCCAAGAGTTCAGTATCTTCTTTAGTGCCGCCACTTGGCTCCTTCTCCTTTATCCCCAACTGCTGTGATACCTCTGTTTAGATTTTCCTGAACCCATTCGCCTCTTCGTCTCCTTTTCCTAAGGAAACACCGCACATGCTTTATCCACCCTACATAACCTTCTTCGTCATCACCTTCTTCGTCCCTGATACCCAAACACTAATGAGACCGGAGCGCCACCAAGTGCCTTACCCGAGCGCATCACTTTTATCTCGATCAATTATTTTTTTTGCATTCAAACAAATGTACGACACCAGATGTATCATGTCTTAGGACGCCCCCATTTCCCCCTTCTCTATTTCCACCTACTCATTATCTCTAGTGTCTCTCTTAGTCTCCCTCCCAACTAAATCTTTCACCTAGTTTCCTCCTACACCACTCTCCCGTTGTTCCACTCCCCTCAATCAAGTACCTTTCCCCACCTTTATTTTTTCACCCTTTCTCCACTCGCCTATTGTTCCCTTCTCGTTTCTCATTTTACAATTAGCGAGTCAACTAGTTTGTGCATTAGGGAGTCAAATTTGTGCAACGTTTATTAATCACACGGAAAGCAATGGTATTGCCATAGCTCGCCATAAGGTTATATCTCATGACACCATCAGATGCATTATTCCCAGTTCCTATCAAATCAGACTTAGCGACAGATCACATCGTAAAGTGTCATTAAAAATATGTAGCGTTCTTTCCTGGAAACGGCTCAAACCAAATATATCCATTCCTGAAACCTGTCTCTTATGAGCTTTCCAAAACAGGTGGAGGGAAAGGAAACTCATTTCACAAGTATACCATCATTTTTTTGCATAGGTGGCCAATTTCGAATTTTTGGACAAATTTCAAGCGAATAGTTATGTGGAAAGCTGTTAGCCTAAACATTTCTGGATCTTTACAAATGACACTCCCCACCAACCCCCATCCCCCCCCCAAAAAAACCTTTATAATGTGAGTGTTTTGCTCACCAGGCCTCTCTAATCCTTATTTAAAAACTATTGCATTCTGAGCAGTGAGTGTAGTGAGTGCATTAACTAGTTAAGTGAACGATGTACATAACAAATGTCATAAAGGGACTTGCAGAGTTACAAAAAGTGTCAGTTTACTAAAAACCATAAAGCGTGCACATCTTTCTCACATTTCTTCATTCATCACGCTGCTAAGCACTGCATCCCATTTTCACGATAACCGCACCTCGGTGGTTATCATGCACCGCATGGAAACACTTCCCACATAGATTCAAAACAAACAGAACTTCCTTCCAACCACACACCCTGCACAGTGTAGAGTGCTATCCATATAGGCAGGCGCTTCAGCACCCCACATACGGAAAGCAAGCGCTAAATAAATATTACAAAACAATATTTTGCTCCCTTGCCCACTAGCCCCTCCCGGTCTAAAACACATTTATTTGTAAACCGCAATCTCTACACCAAGATACCTGCATTTTACCACCATCTGCACTATTTAACAAAATGCTGAGATCCAAAGCAAATCAAGAGTTCTCTACGTTCCAAAAATTGGAGTGCTTGCAAACCTGGAAAAGTGAGTACTCCGGAATTACGGAGTGCTCCATCTTTAAAAAAACAAGCTCCTGCATTGGATAAAAGGCACCAGATGTTTACATAGAGGTAGGTCGAGATAATTGGTAACATATTGTATTATTATTGGATTTAAATAGCAAAGGCTTTGAAGCACTGTAGAGCAAATCGGTGGCAACTTGGGTGACTTTCCATACCACACAATGCCACTTCACTCAGTGCCACTCTACTCAATGCTGCTCCACTCCACTCAAAACCACTTCACTTGACTCAGCTCCACTCCACAACACTCCACACCACTTCACTTAACTTAGCTCAGCTCCACTCCACTCAACACCACTTAACTCAGCTCCACACCACTTCACTCGGCTCCACTAAACACCACTTAACTCCGCTCCACTCAACGCCACTTAACTCAGCTCCACTCCACACCACTTCACTTAACTCAGCTCCACTAAACACCACTTCACTTAACTCAGCTCCACTAAACACCACTTCACTTAACTCAGCTCCACTAAACACCACTTCACTTAACTCAGCTCCACTCCACACCACTTAACTCAGCTCCACTCCACACCACTTAACTCAGCTCCACAACACTTCACTCAACACCACTTCACTCAACTCAGCTCAACTCCACAACACTCCAATCAATGCCACTCCACAAATCTTTGTGCCGCTGCACTCAGTGCCACTCCGCTGCACTCAGTGCCACTCTGCTCAATGCTGCTCCACTCATGTGGACTCAGGTCCCTGAATGCACCCTCATCGGCTGGGGAGAAGTTAAACAAGCATTGGCATAGGCAATAGGTTTCGCCTTTGGGACCTTATAAGTGTTTAGCCATGCAACACTTGATGTTGTTGCACCAAGGATATTGTGCTGGATAACTAAACACTTATAAGGTCCCAAAGGCGAGACCTATTGGCTATGCCAATACTTTTTTTTTTTTTTTTTTGCTAAAGCAACAATTATCAGAACGATGCTTCTTTTGGCCACAGCCAGTTACCCCAGCAGTTTGTCTTGGCAGAAAGACTAACAGTACTGCTCCTCTTCATAGAAAGGCCATCTTCATATTATTCTCTCACAGCACATATAAGGTCTCAAAATCTACTCGCCCAATCGCTATGGTGAGTCAGATTTTATCAGGACAAACTTTTTTAGGGCCTGCTGGTCCTTTTGGTGAGAGCTCGAGCTGGCAAGTAACAGGTGTTCTATTCATACGGAAAGTGATTGAGCAATGAAGATCCTTTAAATCTTGTTCTTATCTTGTCACATCTGTTGTGTATTCAAAGATAGAAGTCAAATCTAAGCTGGAAGTATTTCTATGACTGCAAAGTTAAAAGATTTTCTAAATAACTGTCAGACAAGGGAGTGTGAAATGAAAGGCTATAGGATGTCAGTTTTTGTCTAGCACGCATTTAAATAGCTTGTAAATGAGTTGCAGAAACATTTCTCAAAATGGCAAGTAGGAAAGCAAATTATTTTGGTAATACTGAAATATGATGGAAACAAAGATTTCCGTACACTATCGTTTGTATATCATTTTATTAGTAAAACTGGGTCATTGGGAAAGTTCATGGCCATTTCAATGGAAAATGTGCTGTGTGTAAATGACAGTGCGCTACAACGTTATAATTTAGTAACATTCCTGCCTCTACATTGAGGACAATGCTTAGTGTGAATTAAGAGGTAAATCAGGGGTAGCCTATTTGTAGTTTAAGTTCTTATTTTACATGTACCAAAAATGAGTTTATTCTATCAGACAATTTTTGTTGGTACAACAGACATGTTGAACTCGCAGATTTGAAGGTGCTCTCATATATGATAATGCAGAAAAAGACGGTTGTGAAATAAAGTATTTGCCTAGAATCACACAAGTTGAGACCAGTTTAAGGGTCAAGCGTATTAGTTAGGCCAATTAGGTTATTCATGTCACCAGACCGGTAACATTTTTATGACAGCAGGCAGTTTGACCAGCAGCACATCGGATTACTTCAGACATGCTGGGTAAGACCTAACCAAGCATCTTCCTACACCTCCAAGCCATAGATGCCAACACATTCCCTCATAGGGCCTAATTACGATGTCTGGCGGACTTGGGTCCGCCTGACATCGTTTCGGTACTGGGACCGACCGACCAATTAGGATGCGACCGGACACTGTTCAGTCGCATTCCTATTATTTACAATGGGAGCATGCATTCCGACCGGAATGCATGCTCTCATTGTAAAATGGCGAGGTGCAGTTGATCCCTGCACCCCGTGGCAGGAGCCTCAAGGTCCCTGCCTTAGGGTGCAGAGATCAACGGGGGGAACCATAGGTGCTCCCTCGGCCTCCAACCGGAGGACGTGCACCCATGCAGGCCCTGCTACAGGCCCCCAAAGTCTACTTCCTACAGCCTTTCAGTGTCGGAAAGGCTGGCACAGAAAGGCTGTAGGAATCCGACATTATTACTCGGTTGGAAAGAGCCGCCCTTTGGATTACTGAAGTCATTCCGAGCCCGTTGGAAGCCAGTCGTAATGACCGGTAGGATTCCTTTTCGGACCGACACCATCCTAATGTGTTGGTCGGAAAGGAATCCGATCAGCTGAGTAGAGGGCGGTAGGGATGGCTCTGACCGACGTCGGAGCCGTAAACGGTTTCATCGTAATCAGCCCCATATTCTGCATAGCCCTCACCTTGATGAGTGCTATGTGCAGCTTCTACATGCTTTACAGGAGCTTGCCCTTTGGCAGTAAGTACAAACTTCCTGTTCAGACAACATAAAAACATATGTAAACCCTTATTAGTATATATCGATCTATACTCCTATCCCCCACTAGGTAAACAATTATAGGCAAATCTAATATGTCTAGCTTTAATAAGCTGGTACATGCATGCAGCTTTTATTTGTTCCTGTATTTGCACGTGTTAGCTCTTTAAAGTCCGACCTATTGGCTTTGGTGTTAATGGTGGTGATAATCATATTGGTGTTATTCAGTGGTAATGGTAACACTGATGGTTATAGTGCCGGTAAGTAGTAGTGGTTGTGGTAAGTGGTTGTGGTAAGTGGTTGGCATATTTGTCTGGCTTAAAATATCCTTTTCCTACTTTTGAGCCTTTAAGACGCATGGCTCTTTTTATATTGAAGCCATGTGTTCATTCAGTGTAATTTGGGGAATTGCACGCTGAATCGGTCTTCTGAGCTCCTTCTCACATGCTCTGGTGTGGGACTCAAACATACTACTTCATCCCTTCACAGGGGTTTGCTGTGAGACACTACACATTCTTCTACAGTGCTCCAAACAGTTATTCCCCTTCATGAGTGAAACTTTCAATTTCAGATGTGACTTCACAACAGTGTAATGGTGAGGCTTGCAGTGCCTCCGTCTCAGACTTTGGACTGAGGCACAAACGAGCTCTTAGCCAATTTCAACTGAGTTTGTTGGGTGAAACTCTAACTCCAAATGCCCTATTTTGTGGCCTGTTGGCTAAGCACATACCATTAGTATTTCAATCAATTGGTGGTGAGACTCAAGTTGACACTTGGCTTTTCCTTAAAGTTTAGTGGTATTGAGGTCTATAACTGGGGCTGGTCAAAGGCACTATAAATGGCTGGTGGGGAAATCTAGGTGCTGTGAATCACTGCATATAAGAGAAGCTGTCCGCTTTCTCGATGATAATGACTTTACCAACAATGCAGCCTCCTTGGGCACATGGACCTTTTGTCCCAAAGTGTCATGGATAAAACTGCCACTATCCAATACTTGGGACTAGAGAGATGCTCTCTAGCTGTGGAAACAATTCGTATTCAGTAAATTTGAATCCATACTGTCTGCTCTGTGGGGTCTAAACCAGTAAATCTGGCAGATCTATGCTCTTAGTGGCCCAATCTTACATAACCTCCTCTGGAATGTACCCCCCCCCACCTAGGTAATGTGTCCGACTTGCCATATTTTCTTAGGTTCCACCTGTTGTGTTCTTTGAGCTTTGACAGACCCAGTATAACTAGAGTATCTACCTGCCAAAGATACACATGAAAAATAATCTTTATATCCAGCTGTTGTGAGGAACTCCTGAAATCTGTCATGGATGTGAGGGTAATCTCACGAGGGGCACCTCTGAAGTGTCTTCCCTGAGGATAGTGACTGTATCCTTGTATGAAGTGACCAGAAACTTTCCTGCCCCAGCCTTCAAATTTCCCCTAAAAATCACTCGAGCAAATTTCAAGTTGGAATCACTTGCAGGAGAACAATCACTTCTCAAACCAGTGCTCCTTCAGGTAGATTTTACGCTGTGCCTAGGACTTTTGCCAATTCATCATCCAATTAACCGACCCAATGTATTATACTGTCTGTCAGCTAAGTCTGGGCAGACGGCCCTTTCACATCAGAGAAACACTTTTTTTTGTACTACACCTGCGTTCACACACAGACCCCTTCAACTGGGAAAGATGTAAACAGTCACTTGTGAACAGCTAATGTAGAAGACTAAGGGGCACAGAGAAGTACTTATGAAGCATTGTGCACCACTGGCTTTCTAAGATACACGTTTAAACCTAGAAGGATCCATCCGTAAGCCTTCAGTCCAAGGTGCTGCACCCTAGTCGACGCAGCAGTATACAATGTGTATATGCACCACTAAGTCACGTTGACAAAGTACTGCTGTGAAATGTTGAGGAAGCGAGTGATGTTTTTTAATAACTCTTCTATATTGGGGTTTCACATCTCTATCACAGCACAGAATGGCATGTATAATTATCAGAATCATGAAAACGAGAATCAATAGAAGTCTGTACACAACTGACTGCACCGTCACAGTGCACAATAAGCAGTGAGCACAAGAGAATATCCTAGCCCTGGCACTTGCTTAGCCTATTGTGGCCTGGCCCGGACCGTTAAGTGCTCAAGACCTCAACCTACCGTGCCTATCTGGCTTCTAAGGTGAGGCTCACGCTGTAGCCTTATGAAGGTTGGACCTCTGCTTTAGGCGGGACCACTTGAACTATGTAATTCAGTTGAATTTTCCTCGTCATTGATTAGTGTGTGATCCATTAGCTGCTGCATAATTAGCCACATTTAACAAAAAAATGCTCTAGCTCGAACTTAGTAGTTACTAAAAACGTAACTACATGTGTTGTCTCGCAAAGGAAGGCTCTTTGCAAAGGTTGACTGGTCCCCTTTCAGTTTCTTATTGCTGTATTTGGGTTATAAACTGGTACTAAAGAGGTGTAGCCTTTGCCCAGACCGTGTTAAAGTGTAAAATAAAAATCAGAAAATGTGTTGCATTATGCAGCATAATTTGTCTTTTCTTGCTGCGTAGTTTATTAAACCCTGTCAAGAGTTTTGCTCCTCCACTGTTGCATAATTACACTGGCCCCGTATGTAGGAGACAGTGCAGAATTTACTAATCTGCTCCAGCGTTTGGCGGCCACAGCCAGAATACCAGTCTGCAGCATCTGGATATTATAGGTGACAACCTGCTGGCAGAAAAAGAACCACGATTTACAGTACAGTGGGAAGAACTTTGTTGACATACCTAGGTTTCTGTGGTAGCTGACATGGTTATAAATGATAATTTTGCACACTACTTTCCTTTAGCGTACTCTGTTTTGTCATGCCTCTCCTTGTGGAGTGCAGAACATGCTATGCAGTTATTATCTTTCCTATGTCATGCTAGCACAGCACACCAATAAACCACCATTACATATATAACCTGCAATGTGTAGTTCGCGCCCCATCGTATCTGATTGTTTAAAATGATGGGGGGGGGCAGGGATTAGTTGAACACAAGCTTGAAAGCCTAACAACTGAAGTCTTCTTTGCGATCGTGAAATGCCTTACGCTAGGTTTGTTGCTAGTAGAAGGCGCTGATGCATTGGAGAAATAACTTTCACCAAAAAATATGCGAGTATTGATTTTTGGGAGTTATTTTCAGTCTTCAGATTTTTAATCAGCTGAGTAGCAGTATCGCCCCCACCTCTGGCCATGATGTCTCAATAAATCATCCGCTGCAGTCGTGTGTCCTGCTTGTGATGATGAATTGCCCCCACTGTGGGGACACTGAGGGCCGGGATGTGTCCAGTGCGCTGACCGTGCCCTCTGCAGCTTGTCCTTGGGTGGTTGTTGTCGAGGGTTTGTTCCCTGGGTCTCGGCCCATCTCTCGCCTGTGGTCTCGGAGGTGTCACCACTGTGGAGAAGGTCTCGACCTTGAAGTGAACCTGCTGGCATTGCACCATTGTACTCCTTGACCTCCAAGCTGGGTACATCTACCCTTTCACCTTGGCTCATCTTTCATCCTTGTCAGAGGCAGTGGGACAAGCGCTCGTTAGGAGAAATATCCTTGGAAAATCAATGTTTGCGAGCATTTCTCTCTCGCTTGTCTCTAAAACGTTTTTAATTGATGTCAACAAGTGTAGTTAAAAGCCTTTAGGGACTGCCGAAAGTAAGTTCCCAGTGCATTTTAGTGTTCGTTATTTTTTTTCCCAACCACCTGCTTTAGTTTGCAAGGTTAGCCAGTAGAAGAGAACCCAGCCTATGATCCCTTGTGAGTACTTTTAAATATGGAATTGTTAGCATGTTCACTGTTGTAATAAGTTACTCTTATAGTAATACATTCTCACATGTAAAATTACATGCAAGATCCAGTGTGCCAACAATTTTTAATCTTGGTTATTGGCATTGAATGTATAGTATTTAGGAGCGATCATGGACTCCAAACTCTTATTCCAAGAGGTATATCAAGTGTCAAACTAAGCTTCCATAGGATGAGACGTCTTTGACAATTTTTCTCTTACCTGTGGTTCCTGCAAACAGTAAAAGCTGTCATTACCCTGATACTCTCTCACCATGACTATGCCAATGGGTACTGCTTTAGAGTACCGCACCTATTACTGAGAGAGTTCAAAATGTGGCAGCCAGATGGAGCCTAATCTACCAATGCAATATGACCTCGCACATGGCCTATTTCTACCTGTATTGGCTCACGGTAGCTAAAAAGATCTCCTCTAAAGCAATGTCTAGCTCACTGAGCAACCCTTCACAGAAACTGTACTTGTATCACCAAACAAGAACTTTACGCTCAGAACTAGCACCGTTACTGTCTGCACCTCCATTCAGAAAAAAAATCCAACTAGTAGGACCTCTGTGCAGAAGGCCAAACTCTGAATTTCAGTGTCTGCTAGATTAAGGCATGTTGACCATCGCCTAGTTTCCAAAGTACAAAAGACTTAATTGGCAGTTCCGTGTACTAGAAACAGAAATCAGTCTGACTAGTACAAAATGGTAAGTAGGTATGCACGACTGCAGTTCCTCAAACTCCGCACCTTCTCGGAAGCATGTCTTTGAAGCACGCGCACCTCAACTCTCATCCCTCGTAGCTCATTCTACAGCCTTGCAACTAGTACCCAGTGAGAATCGAAGTGCTTCGTGGCCTCGTCAAGCATATGAAGCACTATACACATGTAACAATTCACTACAGTGTAGCAGCTGCTTTGATATGATTAAATTAAGCAGGGCCCTAATCTTTGTATAGAAGGTTTTGGTTCTTTTGCGTTCAGCATAACCGCAACAGCGAGTTTCCATGGACAGGTAAGAAAGGATCTTGCCCGTCATAGGTCGTTTTTCAGTGCTGCCGTTACATGCCGATGGTGCCTCACTGTGTTTCCAGTGGAATTGTTTTGTACCCCTGGTCAGTGGCAGAAAAACCCTAAGTGAAATAGTTCTCTGGCAGTCTAGGCATTGCCCCACCCATGTGCCACATTTCTCTTTCCAGCATAAATGAGCTGCAGCACCCATCACTTTCAAAACGCACCACTCCGCTTATTCTATGCAAGGTCACTCAGCACGTTACTACACTCGCTTCACGCATAAACTAATTTGCACACACCACATTACAGACCCTGATCACATACATACTCGCCAACAAATTATATTTTATACAGATACTTGCTATTCCATTGACATCACTGTCGGTGTAGATTATATTTTCTTTTAAGTTTGCTACATTTAGGCACATTTTTTGTCTGATGTTGCTCTGACTGGCATTATGGTTGTCTGATATGGTTGTATTTCTAAAGTGTTTTGATAGTAAACTTCCACTTGCTACTAGTTTTTTGTGAATCATTGCCGTAATTTTCTCTGGCAGGCTGATAAGCGACTGAGCGGATGTGTGGTCAGCTGCGTCCTAACATTGTCATGTTGGGGAAGAGTTGTAAAGGGGATTTGATTTCTGAACAGACAAATAGTCAGAAGTTGCTGTTGTGGAGTAATGATGATGCTGTTCCACTGAGCAGGATCTGGGGCAGGGCTATTATTCCTGACCCTAATTCTCTAGTGCGAGGGGTCACAATTAATTATAGTTCACATGAAAATGTATTGTTGACTTTTTTCTTGTGATGGAGTTGGCCTTTGAGTTAACTTGTACAATTAGCCCCCAGAGGACTGACTTTGCTACTTTCTCTAAAAATGTTGCCCTGACTTCGTGGGTCTGTTATTACAGAATTCACTGGAGGTTTCCAGCTTCAAATTCCCCATTCTTTTCAAAACTCTTTACTGACAGAAGGTTGTGACATTTTGGTTTGCTTACTTTGAGGCCAGTTACCTGTTGCAATAGCTTTTCATACCCCAGCTTGGAGACGCAGCTGAATAATTGTACTTGTCGTTTTAATAGACTGATTGCTGTATGCTTCTATTTGGCTGTTTATGTAATGTCACATGCTCTCCCTTGCTTCCCAGGTGGACCCATGGCATCGGTGAACCATGTGCTGCGAAGGTAAGAGGTGAGCATATGGTGTTTTTCTTAATGTAGCAGTAGGAACTCATAAGGGGCCTCTTCGCTCCTCCTTCAGTGCTGCTCTGTTTCATCAGTGTTTCTCTGCTGAGAATGAGATGTTTGCTGGTTCCATGATGAGTCACTGATGCCGTTTACCCATCTGCATGCTGATGAAAGCCTGTGAATCTGAGATGCCAGCTAAAGGTACAACTCGCTGAAAAATTGGGGAAAAGGCTGCTATAAATGTTGATCTCGTTGTGTTTCCTCTTTAGAACTAAGAATGCCTACCCTAACGTGTTTGGATGTCGGAACTGCGGCTCTCAAGCTGTTGGTGCATGGCAGTTTGAGGTACATTACATTTTTTTTTTTGTTATGCACATTTGAATTATTTTTTGCAGTGCTGAGGCCGGTATTGGGCTTTTCGAATGCATCATTGGGATGAACTGGGAAACTGAAACGCTTAACTAGCTCTGCTGAAGCTATACCTGGCTAAAGCTTGCCCGATTGCTGCTAGCACAAACCCGTTTACGCCTGTTCAGACATGCAAGGTGTATCACTCTTACTAGCAGTGATGGAGGGACTAATCCATACTGCAAGGATGTATGTTGTTCTCGTCATCTTTCAAACGTGGTTCTGCAACGGTCTTATTTTTGTTCTAAAGCCTATTGAGTCCAGTACCCTTCTTTAAGAGGCAGAATGGGCTCTGTTCCAGCCACATACACAAAAAATAGAACCCAGGTAAGTCACTACCCGAATATTTAGGTTTAGTCAGTTATGTTAAACATAAGACTGAGGACTTGAAAGGAAACAAAAGAATCAGTCCAGTTGTGACTTTGCCTTCCACATTGGAAAATGTACTGGTGGGTGCAGGGTTCTCACTATTTTTATAATTTTTTTTAATGACGTATTAGTAGTTTGCTACTGTCAAACTACTATCTCTGCCTTTGCTCGTGACTAGTCCCTAGAAATGATAGTCCAAGCCTGTGGCACAGATTTTTGCGCCTAAAACCGCTTTTTAGCAGCATGTAAGTTTTGGGGATCTGGTTACTTTAATCAAATTTTAGCTTTTTGAAAACACCCACAGATTTTTCTAGAGGACTTGCACGTTTAACGTTTACTTTTTAAATGAACTGAGATTGCGGTCTAATGGTTCTTTGTTTATACTTTTTGGCATTGTGATGAGAATCATTCACTTGCGTGGTCTTTTCTGCAGAGGTCTTTAGTTTGCCTCAAGGATTTCACCCATGTTCTGAAAAAATTCAAAAAGATTCGTACTACCGCTAATACAGTTGTCCCAAACTCCCTGGACCAGTAGGTTTGAGGTGAGAGTAATTGGTCCATGAGCTGGATGGAAGAACACCATATATAATGGTATTTCACTGCCATAAAGCAGAATTGTAAAATTTAGGCTTGGAGGGACACATTCATGTCGCATTTAACTTTCATGGCCTTTTATAAAAGATAGCCATTTACACTTATTGTATATAAAATACTAATAAAATGCATAGTTTATTCATGAACCAAATTATTGTATTGTAGCTGTTCTGGACTTAGTAAATGTCTGACCATTTTCACTGCATTCAGGGCGTAGTTAGTTTTCTGGCATTAATGATGATTGCATCTTTGCCGTTTACCCATCTGACGCCTATTTGGTGAGACTTTTACTTTTCTGAGTTGCCAGAAATGTGTATAGTCGACATTCAGTAAAATCGGGGGTAACATTGGATAGAAGGGCCTCCTTCAAGCCTCATCTGGAAGCAATGAAACACAAGACTGTCGTCCTGAAGGCAGGATTCATGACCCAATTAAGGGGGCCACAGTGTAGAAGGCGGTCTGCCAAATTTCTTCCGTCGATTACATATGGCTGTGAAATTATTCTGGATAGAGCTGCCTGGCTGTTAGATCTTCTACTGGCAAAAGCACACACAACTGTAGATCTACTTTCGAATTACACATCACAGGCTCAGCTCCGTTTGGAACTTGGACTGACACGCAATCCTGGGCGACCAGATGCTCCTGTCTTAAGATGTGCTATAAATTCAGGTTGGCGCACACAAACTCATTAGCATACCGAGTCTGGCACGAAATAAGTTGAGCCCCAGGTCTTAATATAGCCGGGCCCTAGACGCTGGCCAAGCATTACAAATTTCCAGCTTGTGGGATATCAAGGTGTCGCCCTCTGTGTTCAAGAAACAACTTATCACAAAATATTCATTCTCAGCAAGAGGACCAAGTAACTTTAGCAGGGAGAACTCATGCGTGGCAGGTCATTAACTTTCAGTTGTCTCAAGCCACAGCCCTCTTTTTATCAAGGGTACTAGTTTCACATAAAGCTCAAGTTTATGCACCTTGGGCTAGGAGTCCACCCAACTCTGGATGCAAAACCCCCTAGGACAAATATTGCCAACAGTGAATCCTGCAGATTGGGTGAATCCGGGCAAGATACCATGATTCACAACCTTTGCATCTGCCCCACTTTTATGCCAGAACACAGAGCTGTTGAGAGGGATTTTTAACCCCCCCCAAAAATATGATCATGCAGACAACCACTCATTTCAGCATTTAACCCAGAGCACACTCAACTAAACGTGTGATTTGTCCAACTCATGTCAGGCTTCAGTTCAAAGGTAAAATCCATTGGGAAAAACACACAATCACCTTGACGAACGCCAGCCAGAAATGACATTATAAAGAAGTCTGTCACTTTATCCCCGGCAGATAGGATAACAATGAGACTATCGGCATGCTCATTACGCTAGCAGCTATTTTGATTCACGTCTTGATCTTTTGCCAGATAAGACTTTTACAGGCATGCACATCACTTTAATACTCACTAGCACCGTAGTTCCATTGGTTGTACAGCAAAGTGATTTTATTGGTATGTTTAGCCATTTCAGTATTATGAATAGTGTCTGAACGCTCGATGGGGCATAGTGTATTTGATATGCATGGCCGCACCAGCACTCCCTGCCTTGACAGCACTTTTACAGGCACGCACCATCACTCTAGTACTCATTAGCACTTTAGTTCCATTGGTTGGGCAGTAAAGTGATTATATTGGTTGGTTTATCAATTTTAGGATTGCTCATTGTGTCCGAAAGTTTGATGGGGCATAGTGTACTTGATGGGCACGGCCATACCAGCACTCACTAGCTGGCCAGCAAAGAGAACACACACGTTAAGTTACTTTCTGTTCTACAATGCACGTATTATCAGTCCTGTATTGTCAAATCAGTTTTTGTATTTTTAAATACTGTGCGTAATGCTTTTGAGTTAATCATGGGCTTGTGTAATGGTTTCATTTACTATGCACTTAATTGAAATAAAGACATACAGTAAAATGAGTGTTTATTTAAATTCATAATGAGTTGTTTCTCTCGACAGGGAGAGATTACTCCAGGATGATCTGCTGCTCCCTTGGTTTGTCTTCTGGTGCCTTCTCAGCCAATGATGATCCATACATTTCAGCAAGTGTGGGGTAAACCAGAATGACTTTAAACTAGTCTCTTTGCAGAAGCAGTGTTTAGGATCAAGTAACCCTGGTGTGCTGAGCAACTCTAAGATTACAAATGTGCAGGTTGTCATGTTTGGTGGGCAAGGGGAACAAAATTGAGCGGGGTGATTATTGGCCACTGATGGGGACATTGTGTTTGAATGCAACATTGGTGGATTTCACCAAGTGACATCCTAGAACAGTACAGCTATGGAGAAGCTTAGACCGTTAAGCAGTCATGTAAATCTTGTTGTTGAGGTCTTTTCACAAAGCCTAGTGGGGTTTCTGCTTGGTTGCGTTTGTAGTGGCACAGAGCATCAGTACTGTTCTACTTTAAGAATTGTCTTTTAAAAGTATGCTGGGTCTTTAAGTGGGTCAAATAAACTACAACCAGCAAAAACTGAGGGGGAAAGCAGGCGTGTTAATGAATGTAATAGCTGTTTACATTGTTCAATATAAAGTTAATATAAATCACAGGTACATTTCTTTTCTGGCACCAATGATGATTATCTTTTTGCCGTTTACCCATCTGATATTTACTGATGAGTCTTTACAAACTCTGATGTGCCAGAAGGTTTCATACCAGCAAAGAATAAGGAGCCGGACTATTCTCTAAGAGTACCTTCTTTCTCTCAACAGGGAGAGTTATCAAAGGGGTCAATTGCTATCTTCACCGTTTCTCCGGTGTCTTACCAGCCTGCAAATACCTACGAAGTGGATCCAGTGTTTTAAGGTAACATAGCTTGAATTTGAACTAATGTCTTTACTGAGCTGTGTTTAGAGCCAACACTATCTGTTCAACAGCTCGAATTACAAATTTACAAAATAAACTATGTAAATGACATGGAGTTAAAAAAAAAAAAAAAAATCATCTTACAGGGGTTTGTATCCAGATGGCTTTGAAATTGCACCCGTGGGAGTATCTCCAATCACACTAATGGAGAGTGGTAATTGGCAGTCGCGGCAAAAAAAAATTGGGTAAAAAAAAAATCACTTGCCTCCCTCCCGGCTGCCGCCGCCAGTGGCAGCTCCGAGCGTCACCCCACTGTTAGGAAGCAGCAAAAGAAAGGAAAAAATAAAGTGATAACGTAATGTTATCATTTTATTTTGTTGTCCTGCAGCAGCGTGCGTGAGGGGGCGGGGCTGCAGGGGAGTAATGGTAGAATACTCCAGAGTGCGCAATAACTGTTTGGTCGGCCCTTTCGGGCCGCCCAAAACAGTCATGCACACTTTCCCTGTTCTCCGTGCAATTGCAGCATGCATGGAGAACAGGCCCACCCCTCCAGCCCCTGGCTGAGCGGAGTGTCTCTGCGCTCAAACCAATCACAACGCTGCATTGCTGCGTTGTGATTGGCTGCGCGGAGCGTGGGAGCCCTGGTGCTTCCTGTTTCTCACAAGAAGCCAGGAAGAGGACCTGATACAGGAGAGCCTATTGGCCAGAATACATCTTTGGTAAATTTCAGGCAGTCACGTTCTGGCCCGGGACACGTTTTGCCCCTTATGTAACGAAATAATGCGGCTAAAAATCTGATATTTGAGTACTGCGTACTGCTTATGAAGGTTTGCTGTTGAACAGACAGGGTTTTGTTTTTATTTATATCCACTCAAAATATTCACACGTTGAACAAAAAGGACACACTCAGGATTCTTGCTGCCAGATTATTTATTGTGCACGGAAATGGTCACAACACCCAATGCGTTTTGCTCTCCTCCTGAAACCTTGATCACGGGATAACCAGCACTTACAAGTAGGACATCTTTTATTGCCATAACTTGTCATAGTTTGGTGCATGCTTTCTGGGACCTGTAGTCCCACTTGATCATAGTGACTTTGTGCTATTATAAAGTGCAATTTATAAATTTGTGCATATAAAGTGCTGTCATGCATTCATGAATGTTTAAAAAGCTGATTAAAAACATGTTTCAAGATTGTGAGGCAAAACCGTTCAAGGTTTTTATCGTTCATTCTGCCTTGCAATGGGCTGTTATTTATAAGATTTCCTTGTTTCTGTGTAGATTTCAATGAGGCTGAAAGCACAATTACGTTGCTGTATATTGGATTATATTCATTTCTAATAGTCCTTGATTTTTACAGTCCTTGTTAGTCATTTATAGTTTGTCAGCCATTTTATTTCTCCACCCTCCAATGGGTGGTTATATGGCTTCAGAGTCTCGATTTTGTTGCTTAGTTCAACAAACTCACTTACTGCCCTCTAGTGGGCAAACAAGTATGTCCTAGCCCCAAGGTCTTTGATCTCATTTTATTGCAATGTCTTTTCTGATGATCATAAATGTACATAAAGTTCTTTGTCCTGATTCACTTTTGGATTAAGGGTTCTCATGGATAAAATGTGTCTTGATTCCTTTTGTCGAAGACGTTTCTCTATGTTTCCTCCTCTTTCTGAAACTTGTATTTGCTCAATTGCGAAATATTGTAATTCTTCCCAATTACTGTTGTGTTTTTCTTCCATGTGTTTCATGATGACATCACTACGATCCTGGTTTGTTGTTGCCCTTATATGTTCCAGGATTCTTTTTTTTAGTTCACATGTTGTACATCCAATGTATTTCTTTACATGGGCACTCCACAGCGTATACTACAAATTTGCTCCATGTTATGTTTTATTTAACATTGCGTGCCATTTTCCAGTTCCACTTCTTTTTTGTGTACTGCTATTCTGCAGGCTTTGCATTTATTGCATGGCCAGAATCCACATTGTTTGATCCACGTTTCCTGCTGTCTTGCTTTGAAACGGCTATGGACTAGTTTGTCTCCAGTGTTGCAAGCTCTTCTGTATGTTATGTTCGGATGGTCGCCTATAATAGTTGCAACCGTAGGATCTAGTTTTAGGATTCCTCAATGTTTTTTTTAATATTTGTTAGTTTTTTGTTTCAGCTGAGAAAGTTATTAGTCTTTTCTTTTTCTTTTTTCCTGTTTTTTCTTTGTATATTGTGGAGATTGTGTTCGCTTTACTGTTTGTGCTCTATTCAAACCCTTTTCAATCTTTTTAGGGTTTTTCCTGTTTTCAAACCGTTGTCTCTCGGCTGTGTTTGTCAAATAACAACTCTGAGCCGACATCCACGACAGCTTCAACACCACGACCGCCCCGGCAACCACCGAGACCACTGCCCCCACAACCACCAACCGCCTGCTCTCCTGGACCAACATCAACGACTAGGACACCAGCGAGATCATGAACACCATCCACTCCGGTTCACCGCTAGACCCGTGCCCTCACCACATCTTCAACAAAGCCAGTACAGCCATCGCGCCCCATCTCCGGAAAATAATCAACATCTCCTTCGAGACAGCAACCTTCCCGGAAAGCTGGAAGCACGCCGAGATCACCGCCTTACTCAAGAAACCCAAGGCAGACCTCAAGGACCTCAAGAACTTCCGACCCATCTCTCTGCTACCGTTCCCCGCGAAGGTCACCGAGAAAATCGTCAACAAACTGACCCGCTACCTCGAGGAGAACAACATCCTGGACCCTTCCCAGTCCGGCTTCCGCAGCAACCACAGCACCGAAACCGCCCTCATCGCCGCCACCGATGACATCAGGACCCTGCTAGACAACGGAGAAACAGCAGCCCTCATCCTCCTGGACCTATCAGCCGCCTTCGACACGGTATGCCACCACACACTACGAACACGCCTTCACGACGCCGGGATCCAAGAGAAGGCCCTGGACTGGACCACATCCTTCCTTTCCGGCAGAACACAAAGCGTCCGCCTCGCCCCTTCCGATCCAAGGCCACCAAGATCATCTGCGGCGTACCCCAAGGCTCCTCCCTCAGCCCAACGCTGTTCAACATCTACATGGCACCCCTCGCCCACGTCGCCCGACAGCACTAACCTCAACATCATCTCCTACGCCGACGACACCCAGCTGATCCTCTCCCTCACCAAAGACCCTCACACCGCCAAAGCCCACCTCCACGAAGGAATGAAGGCCGTCGCCGAATGGATGAGGACCAGCCGCCTGAAGCTGAACTCGGACAAGACGGAGGTCCTCATCCTTGGTTCCAACCCTTCAGCCTGGGACGACTCCTGGTGGCCAACATCACTGGGAACAGCCCCGCCACCCACCGACCACGTACGCAACCTAGGGGTCATCCTCGACCCCACCCTCTCCATGACTAAGCAGGTCAACGCCGTTTCCTCATCCTGCTTCAACATCCTCCGAATGCTCCGCAGGATCTTCAAGTGGATCCCCACTGAAACAAGAAAAACAGTCACCCAGGCCCCCGTCACCAGCAGGCTGGACTACGGAAACGCCCTCTACGCAGGAACGACGGCTAAGCTCCTGAGACGGCTGCAACGCATCCAGAACGCCTCTGCACGTCTTATCCTCGACATCCCCGACGCAGCCACATCACACCCCACCTGAGAGACCTGCACTGGCTCCCTGTCAACAAGAGGATAACCTTCAAGCTCCTCACCCACGCACACAAAGCACTCCACAACTCCGGACCAGCCTACCTCAACAGACGACTCAGCTTCTACACCCCCACCCGCCAGCTCCGCTCGACCAGCCTCGCCCTCGCCACAGTCCCCCGCATCCGGAAAACGACCGCCGGCGGCAGATCCTTCTCCCACCTCGCCGCCAAGACCTGGAACACCCTCCCCACCAACCTCCGACAGACCCAAGACCTACTGGCCTTCAGAAGACTCCTCAAGACCTGGCTCTTCGATCAGTAGCAGCACCACCCCCTCTTCCCCCAGCGCCTTGAGACCCTCGCGGGTATGTAGTGCGCTTTATAAGTGACATGATTGATTGATTGATTAATTTCTCTTAATTCTTAGAAATTCCCCATGGGGATACTCCACTTTAAATTTTTTTGATGGAAACTTTCCGCATGTAGGGTGCATTTGTAGATGTCTTTCCTTTGTAGCCTTGTTTGAATCGTGTTATTTAGTACAGAAATTTCTATGTCCAGGAAATTGATTGATTCTTCACTGATCTCATAAGTAAATTTTAAATTCGCCATGTTCAGTATTAGAAAATATTCAGCAAATTCCTCTTTTGTACTGTCCCATATGAGGAATAAGTCATCGATAAAACTAGACCACATGATTTTCTCCATGAATTTGTAATTTTCCTCTCTCCAAGCATAATTCTGCTCATACCTCCCCATAGTCAGGTTCGCGTAGTTTGAAGAAAAGGAAAAACCCATGGCAGTTCCACGGGTTTGCCTAAAAATTTCTTTGTTAAACATGAATGTTGTTTGTAAGACACATGGTTATCATGGTCATTAACAATTCATTGTGTCGATGGAAACGGATATTCCTTTTACCCAAAAAGTATTTGCAAGCATTCAATCCAGTTTCATGTTCAATGTTAGTTTCAATGAAACTACGTCCATTGTTATGAGCTTGTAAGTTGGTTGCCACAGGATGCCATCTAATCGTTGTAGGAGGTCTGTTGTATCTCGTAAGTAGGAACATAAGTCTTTGACTAAAAAGAAGTCTATGTAATTAGACATTGGTCCCAAAGCTGATCCTTTAGCCGATACTATGGGCCGTCCTGGGGGATTGTCTATCCATATGTATTTTCGGTAAGAAATAAATCATTGCCAAAGTTGGTTGGTCTACAGTTAAGTATTTTAGTTCATCCTCAATGAGATCTTTTTCCAACCAGTTCCTCAGATGGTCCAGGAATTGCCTCATTGGATTGTAGTTAAGGCATTCATAACATGTTTGGTCTCTCAATTGTCTGTTTCTTCTTTCACATAGTCTTCTTTATTTAAAATTACAATGTTCCCACCTTTGTCTGCAGGCTTCAATTCGATTGTGTCATCCTCTTGTAGACTTTCCAAAGCTCTTTTTTCTTTCCGAGTCAAGTTATTGTTACAAGTGGTATTCTCTATTTTATATAGCTCTCGAACAACTATATCATGAAAAATGTCTATCGTGTTACCAAGTGGTAAATTGGATAGAAGTATGATTTCTGTCTTTTGCCATTCTCTCCTGCCCGTATTGATGGGAATTCATTTTCCAATTGTTCCATTTCTTGGTCTGTTAGATTTTTTCCCGTAGTCAACAGAGTAATTGGGGTGGATTTGTCTTCTGCCTGCAAGTCGCTCTCTGATGTGTTGCCACTCATTTTGGGTGATCTTTTGTAGTTCTTTTCTGCAAATATTTTCGGCAGTTTTATTTTTCGAATATACTTGTACAAGTCGATTCTTATTTGTAGTGTCTAAATGTGCAGTGGGACAGAAATTTAGGCCCTTCAATAGTTGTTTTATCAGTTATTCTATTTGAAAGGTTGCTGAGATAAAATTCCTGTCTCATGTCCGTTGTTACTTCCAAGTCTGTTTGGCACTCCCTTTTGTTTCGACTCTTGAGCTTGTTTCTCTGTACCCTTTGGCCTCTCCTTGTTTGGCCGCTGCTCCTCTTCCCCGTCCTCTTCCAGTCGTTTTTTGTTTGTCCCAATGTTGTTGTAGAGCCAGGCACATTTCCGTTAAAGTTGTTTTCTTTGTGGTGTTGCCTGATGTGGCCACGCTCCCCTCATTCTCACTTGGGTCTGTATCAGTGAATCGTAGCAAGAGTATTCTCTTGTAGTAGTATCTAATTGTTCTCTTTTCTTTATTGAGTCAAACTTTCTGGCAAAGGTGAATATTCTTCCTTGTTCGTAATCCTCTGTCTCTCTGAAATTTAGTTTTTCTCTTTAACCTGCTCTTATGTTCTATTTTACACACAATCTCTTCTTTTGATTTCTTCAAATCCTCCGATGACTCAGTTTTTTCTAGTTCTAATTCTTTTACTTGTTCTTTAATTTGTGTTCATGCTTTTTCAATATGTTTAATCAAAATTAATCCCATTGAGGCGTCTATGATATGTTCACCCCATTCTTGCAGTAATTCGCTACTTGTATCCTGGTGGCTAGGCATCAATGTGATTCGTAAGCCTCTTGGAACTCTGTTTCAACATCTTTTTCAAGAGTGATCAACTTCCACCACTTGTTGATTTCTTTCTTGGATAGCCGTTCCCAATGCCTTAATCTATCTTTCACATTTGTGCTTTTGTTCCCTTGCTTGATTTCTCCTGACTTTAATTGCATATTTGTAAATTCAAATACTGATCCCCAACTCGGCATTTCGAGTTGACTCTTTTTTCCAATGTGAATCCTTTTTAGGTCTCGCCTAGCGTTGCTGCGCACATGCGCAGCTCACTCGGCGAGATTTATTGCAGATGAGGACTTTGAGAAAAGGGCTTGAAGCCCCGCCCCTTATTCCCATTGGCTTGCGTCACCGTTTGTTAAACGGTGGGCTGTCATTGGAAATAAGGTTTCTGGGGTGCCTCCTTTTGGCTTTTTTTCCGGCCCATCCGGACTGGCTCGCCTGCATTACGGCTGTCGTGACGAAGTTTCTTATCCGAAACTTCGTCACGCTGCCTTGCACGCGCCAGTCCGGCTCTGATTGGGCGCTGTGAGAACGCTCTTCATATGGTAACGGGCTTGTTTTAGTAGGATTTCCGCATCTTTGGGCGTCCTTCCAAGGTGTGCATGGCTTGCGTAGCTGCTTTTTCTTACTTTGTTTTTCTTAACATCTATATAGCGCAAACTTGACCCGAAGCTTTCGGAGCGCTTCACATAAGCACCATATTCCAGCACGGTCATCACCAGTCGCCCTCATACACCCGCCAGGCTCCAACAGACATACACGGAGAAGCCCATTAGGGGTTATAGCCACAACACAGACACCTGGGCGCAGTGGCGGGTGTATGCACGCGCCACAAACTGAATTCGACCCAAGTGTGCACGCCGGCACGGGCACACTCTGGCACCTACAGCGAATGCGCGGACACGCCCAAGCCACCCGGGACACCAGGAGGCACAATTTGACTGAAGCAGAATACCACCGGTCAATCCGTTCAGCCCATCCTTTCCGGCTTCTTAAACATAAACTCTACCTAGCTTCCAGTGCCACCCTTGCCTGCTGAGCTACAGTAGGAATCCACTTATATACACCGTGGCATGGGAACGCAGTCAGAATAAGCACATGGTCTTTTATAAAGTGATCTACCCATAAATAGCGCGAACTCTAGCTGAAGGTATTGGATCGCTTTACATGAGCTCCTGTTACGTTACACAAGGGCACATTCAGGCACGGGGAGATTGTGATCGGCAGGCAGGGCTGCTCGGGAGGAGCGCTTGAGGCAGGCTGGCACGGTGTTTTTTTTTTTTTATATATGCAGATTTCTATAGCGCGAACTCTACCTGAAGGTATTGGAGCGCTTTACATGACCTCCGGTTACGTTGCACAAGGGCACATTCAGGCACAGGGAGATTGTGATCGGCAGGCAGGGCTGCTCGGGAGGAGCGCTTGAGGCAGGCTGGCGCGGTGTTTTTTTTAATGCAGATTTCTATAGCGCGAACTCTACCTGAAGGTATTGGAGCGCTTTACATGAGCTTCGGTTACATTACACAAGGGCACATTCAGGCACGGGGAGATTGTGATCGGCAGGCAGGGCTGCTCGGGAGGAGCGCTTGAGGCAGGCTGGCACGGTGTTTTCCCCCAAATTTTTTTTATGTATGGCGCCGCCCCTGACTCATTTGGAGAACTCATCTCCAGACCTCCTTCGTGACAGTGGAATCCCCTCTAATTCTGAGACATGAACAGCATGGGACTTGCGTCAATTTGGGACCTTCATGCCACAGCTTTAGATCATCAGCGCGCAACTTAGCCTCCCCAAGTTAATGCGCTTAAACTTTTTTTTATTAATTGCTTCTCTTTTCAACCTCGTTGTTCGCGTCTCACGTTCCTGACTTATATTTGAAAACTAAGTTGTGTCCCGTATATCGTGTAGAATCTGCGTTCAGGACCTGGACACTGTAACCGTGACCAATAGGAACAAGCATTAAAAATGCAATAGGTCTCGCCTTTGATTAAGTTAAAGCCATTTGCTTTGCTAATGGTAAAGGCGAGACCTATTGCATTTTCAATGCTTGTTTCCGTTTGTAATGCACTGCCTTTTTGTTTCCGTGACGCTTTACCTGTCTAAAGAATATAGTGGGGGCTTGTTCTTTGATCAATCCAGATTTCTCAGTTCTGATAATTCTGTTTTGTCCCCAATTTGTTTCTCGAGTTCTTTTCACATATATATCCTTGGTAGACCCCCACTTTGTTTCATATAGGTACCCTAATATAGGCCCGGGGAACATCATACCTCTTCACCTACATTACCTCCACTACACTGTAACGAGCCTTTTAAGATTGAACCTTTACCTAGTTCTAGTCCTGGGTGCAGAAGGAGGGTGTCTCCTGAAGAATAGAGTCCTATAACTCCATCAATAGACTCACACAGTATGAATGGATATTCATATGGGTTCTTAGAAACCAGGCTGGTACTACACCACCTTCCTCCCCACATCTACGTACACGGTTCATCCCATACGTCATCCTCAAATCCAACAATGGCTAATACAAGCAACAAGGGACAAAGGAGCCCTAGATACTTTCTGTATAAATATAGCACCTCTTGCTAGTGTTAGAGGGAACCGAGACTTCCAGGCCGACACACTGACCAGAGACGCTGAGGCTCCTGCATGCAGATGCTCCAGCTGACAGTGGTCTGAACATCCCTTGCGGGGTGTCCAGTTCGAGACCAAGAGGGGCTCCTACATTCTCACAATTCAGGTAATGAGGTTTGACTAAATCCTAGAGGGATTCTTGGCTTCATACCTACTCACATGTTGGGTACACTTGGGTACATCTAGATAGGCATCTTAGGAGTATGTGCTTTCTTTTATCACTGCATTTTATATTCATGTATTTATTCATGCGTAGTGCAAGATGGTAGAACTGTACTATCCATTTATATTCATAGTACTGCTAATCATATATCTCTGCTACTGTTTAATGGTTGTTGCAGCTTGTATATTCTACACGAGAATAACGCCAAGCTGTGTTTATTCTGTGTATCTCTGAGACGAGATAAGTGAACACGAGAGACTGAGCGAAAAGTAGTACATTGTTTCCATGATCTTGAGGGATCAGGGTTGCCCTGTTCTAATGTTGCCAGAAACTATTCTCTCCCCGATAAGAGGAGACACTAGTGGCACTGTGAGCTAGCTAATGCAAACAGGCTAACATTCTCGGTGGGGGTGCTCAGAATCAGTCTGCCACCAAGCCCACAGTTTGTTATCCGAACGCGCAGGTCCTGTATGGGTAATATAGGAACTACACGACGCTTTGGCCGCTCGCACTCCTGTGAGTTTGTTGAACTAAGCAACAAAATCGAGACTCTGAAGCCATATAACCACCCATTGGAGGGTGGAGAAATAAAATGGCTGACAAACTATAAAAAAACAAGGACTGTAAAATCAAGGACTGTATTAGAAATTAATATAATCCAATATACAGCAACGTAGTTGTGCTTTGAGTCATTGAAATCTACACAGAAATAACTAGGACATTTTATAAATAACACAGCCCATTGCAAGGCAGAATGAACGATAAAAACAACTTTGAATGGTTTTGCCTCACGATCTTGAAACATGTTTTTAATCTGCTTTTTAAACATTTATGAATGCATGACAGCACTTTTTATGCACAAATTTATAAATTACTTTTGCACTTGCACTTTATAATAGCACAAAGTCACTTTGATCAAATGGGACTACATGTCCCAGAAAGCATGCACTGAACTATGACACAAATTATGGAAATAAAAGATGTCCTACTTGTAAGTGCTGGTTATTCCGTGATCAAGGTCTCAGGAGGAGACAAACGCGTTTGGCGTTGACCATTTCCGTGCACAATAAATAACCTGGCAGCAAGAATCCTGTGAGTGCGTTCTCCTTTTCGTACAACGTGCAAATATTTTGAGTGGAAATTTATCGGTGTGACCCTGCCGCGAGATATTCCTTACCCGAATGTTGAGCGCCATGCCGTCTCAAGGGGTCAAAATGGAAGGTGTGTGTGTGTGTAATATATATATATATATATATATATATATATATATATATATATATATATATATATATATATATATATATATTTTTTTTTTTAAACCGAGGCGTAGATCCCTTAACGTGACTACTGTTCTAACTGGTACCTCCAAGTGTGATTGGTGCTTGGGTCTGAAGAACAACTAGAAGATGAGCTCCATGGAGCCTGTTAATAACACTGAAGGATAGTAAAAATGTTAACTAAGTTCATGCAGCTCTGATGGAATTTTGTTTTCTGGCATTAATGATGAACACCTCTTTTGCCGTTTACCCATCTGATATTTACTGATGAGTCTTTACAAACTGATGTGCCAGAAGGTTTCATACAAGCAAAGAATAAGGAGCCGGACTAGTCTCTAAGAGTACCTTCTTTCTCTCAACAGGGAGAGTTCTCAAAGGGGTCAGTTGCTATCTTCACCGTTTCTCCTGTGCCTTACCAGCCTGCAAATACCTACGAAGTGGATCCAGTGTTTTAAGGTAACATAGCTTGAATTTGAACTAATGTCTTTACTGTAGCTGCGTTTAAAGCCAGCATGATATGTTGAACAGCTCTGATTACAAACACAAATTCACATTTTAAACTATGTAAATGGCATAGTTTAAAAAATAACAAAACAAAAAAACTTGTAGGGGTTTGCTTCCAGATGGCTTTTGAAACTGCACCCGAGGGAGTATCGCCAATCATCACACTAATGGAGAGTGGTAATTGGCCAGAATACATCTTTCATGAATTTCAGGCAGTCCAGTTCTGGCCCTGGGCACGTTATGCCCCTTAAATAACGAAATTATGCAGCTAAAAATCTGATCTGAGTACTTATTAAAAAGCTGTCCTTTTGAACAGATAATGTGTGTATATATGTGTATATATATATATATATATATATATGTGTGGGTGTGTGGGTGTATATATGTGTATATTCATTCACTGGAAAAAACAGGTTTCACGGACGTTAGTTAGTTGGACATTTCACTCATACAAAACCAGTGAAATTTGGTCGTTATAGTTAGTTGAGCTAACTATAACTCGCGCCCCCGCAATGCACTGCTGATGACATCACTGATGACATCATCCAGTGACTGTTTCTGTAAAGTTTAAATGTGTTTTATATATATATATATATATTTTCCACCAAACGTCCCAGCGCTTCGGGGGGGCACTCAGCCAAAATTCTTCCATCCGGACTTCACTAGCGACTCTCCGTCGTGTCCCTCATTAGCATGTTGCTGCCTGACGCGTTTCGATGCTTTGCAGCATCTTAATCGGAGCCTTTCTGTGGAACTGTTTACCCAAGCCTATGATTAAGATGTGTGTGTGTGTGTGTGTGGGTGTGTGTATATATGTGTGTGTGTATATATATATATATATATATATATATATATATATATATGCGCGCCAAGGTGTATTGAAGAATGAGTGGGTGTTTAAGTGTCTGAATGGATGATTTAGTAGGTGCGTGACTGACTGTATAAGTAAGTGAATAATCGGGTCTTACTGAATGCATGGGTTAGTGACTAAACAGTGTGACTGTCTGTATCAGTCTGTTGTGTAAGCGGCTGCATGGGTTGGTGAGTAGCTACTTGAGTGTCTATATGGGTTATTGGTTGTCGGAGTGTCTGGGTGGGTGGGGGGTGTGTGACTGTGCATAGATGTGAGTGGGTGATTCACTGGGCGTATGAGTTCAAGAGTGCATCTGTGAAGAGCTGTGTGGGTGAGTGTGTATGGGTGTGTTGGCGAGTGGATGGATGTCTCCGTGGTACATGTGAGTAACTACATATGTGAAAGGCAGTATATGTGAGTGTTGGAGTATATAAATTACTATATGTGAGAGTGAGTCATTGTGAGTTGCTGTATGGATGTGTGCTTGTATCAGTGATTGTATAAGAGACTAAGTATGTGTTAGTATCTGTATGAATAAGTGAGGTGGTGTGTGTAACTGTATAGGTGAGTAAATGGGAGTGTGATTGATTATTTGCATGACTGACTAGGTGTGTGAGTAACTATGGATGAGTGGCGGTGTGTGAGTGCCTGTATAGGTGTATGAGTGCATATGATAGTGCTGTATTGATGAGTGACTGCATGTAAGTGACTGTATGGGTGAATGAGTGGATGTGTGTAGACCAAGGAATAAGTGAGTGGGTGTGTAGTGAGTGGGTATGTAGTAACTGGTATTGGTGGGTCTATGGTTTCGAAAATGGTAGTCTGTATTTTAGAGTGTGTGTATCAAAGGTTATATTAGGGTGTGAGGAGGTGCATCAGATTATCACGTGGATGATGTCATCAGTGATGTCACTGACCATGTCATGAATGATGTAATATGTGACGTCATCAGCAGTGCATTGTGGGGGCGCGAGTTAGTTACCTCAACTAACTATAACAACCGAATTTCACTGGTTTTGTATAAGTGAAATGGCCAACCAACTAGAACGTCCCTGAAACCTATGGTTTTTTCAGTGAATGTCAAAGGTTTTTTAAATGCTAATTTCTAACTGCCTACAGAGGTAGGACGTGCAGAAAGAGGAAGAAAAGCGCAGAAAGAAGCAAGAAAAATGTAGAAAGAGGCAGCAGAAGTCCAGAAAGACGCAGAAAGAAGCAAGAGATATGCAGAAAGAACCAACAGGGGTGCAGAAAGAGGCCTTGTTGCAAAGTCATCCTGTGCCCCCAACTTTTTGCTGACTGGTGGTAACTGACTCTGACTAACCAGGCCCGGAGCCAGTGCTATGCTGAAAGACACTTGGAATACTGTGAAAACACCTACATACACTAGGGTACACTATAGGTTGGGGTACCCCTGTGATTGGCATGACCTCCCCTGTAAGGCCCTAGTCCATAATAGGGAAGGGGGATTAAAACTACATCTAAGTAAGCGGTGCACAAAGAGGCAATAGAGGTGCAGAAAGAGGCAGGAGGGGTGCAGAAAGAAAAGTGCAGAAAGTGGCACGAGAATTGCCGAAAGAAGCAACAGAGGTGTAGAAAGAAGCAAGAGAAGTGCAGAAAGAGGCAAGTGAGGTGCAGAAAAGCAAAAGCAGTGCAGAAAGAACCAACAGGTGCAAAAAGAGGCAAGAGGGGTGCAGAAAAAGGTAGGAGAGGTGCACAAAGAGGCAAGAGGTACAGAAAGAGGCAGGAGGTGTGCAGAAAGAAGCAACAGAAGTGCAGAAAGAAGCAACAGAGGTGCTGAACGAGGCGCGAATGGTGCAGAAAGAGCAAGAGAAGTGCAGAATGAGCCAACAGGTGCAAAAAGGCAAGAGTAGTGCAGAAAGAGGTAGGAGAGGTGCAGAAAGAGGTAGGAGAGGTGCAGAAAGAGGTAGGAGAGGTGCAGAAAGAGGTAGGAGAGGTGCAGAAAGAGGTAGGAGAGGTGCAGAAAGAGGCAACAGGGGTGCAGAAAGAGGCAAGAGAATTGCTGAAAGAAGCAACAGGTGTGGAAAGAGGCAAGAGGTGCAGAAAAAGGCAAAAGAACAGCAGAAAGGCAAGAGGGATGCAAAAAAAGGGAAGAAGGGTGCAGAAACAGGCACGAGGTGCAGAAACAGGCACGAGGTGCAGAAACAGGCACGAGGTGCAGAAACAGGCACGAGGTGTGTAGAGAGGGGCAGAAGGGGTGCAGAGAGAAGCAACAAGTACAGAAAGAGGCAAGAGTTACAGAAAGAGAAGTGCAGAAAGAGGCAGGAGGGGTACAGAAAGAGAAGTGCAGAAAGGCAGGAGGGGTACAGAAAGAAGTGCAGAAAGAGGCAGGAGGGGTACAGAAAGAAGTGCAGAAAGAGGCAGGAGGGGTACAGAAAGAGAAGTGCAGAAAGAGGCAACAGGTGCTGAAATAGGCGCAAAGGGTGCAGAAAGAGTAAGAAGTGAAGAAAAAAGCAACGGGTACACTAAGAGGCAAGAGGTGCAGAAAGGGGGGGAGGGGTGCAGAAAGGGGGGAGGGGTGCAGAAAGGGGGGAGGGGTGCAGAAAGGGGGTAGGGGTGCAGAAAGAGGCACTTGAGGTGCAGAAAGAAGAGAGGTTTGTGCACCATTAGTACCAGTTTAACACCCACATTTTGCAATAAGTAACATGTGACCATTCCAGCTTTGCAAAGGGTCTTCCACCACACTGTAACGCATGACGCTGCATTTTTGGGAACATTTGAGCCGTTTGAGGTAGAAACAAGGCTTTTTTTTGTTCAAATCTGCAGATTAGGCAGCAGATGAAGGAATATTTGGCAAATGCGGAAAATTTTTAATTATGTGAAAATTGGTGCAGCCGAACAGTCACATAATTCCAGTGGCCCTGCTCATACCTCCGACTAAGTCCAGAAGTGCTCCTCAGTGGTTCCTTCTTTTATTGTCTCATTGAGTTTCTAGTTTAGCTTCTATGGAAACGAGGAAGACTAAACCTGAGGTTACCACTCCACAACACAGACTACAATACCACATAATTACTCTCCAAAACACAAAATCCCACTCCACAATTCCTATGCACTAAATACCACATACTTTCTATTCACATAATTTCACTGCACAACATACCACATAATTCCACTACACACAACGTACATCCACTCCACTCCAAAAAACATTAGTAAAAAACTTTTACATTTACAACGCCAATAGCTCTAATTCTCGCAAATGCGAAACCTATTACATTGCAAACACTTCTTTAACTAGTAGTCGCGTTTGCAGAGTGGTGGGAAAGGGGTGCTGGGCCTCCGACCAGCGCTCAAGAATTCCGCTGCGTAGGACTTACAGGAGGTACCAGGAGGGCTTCTTAGCCCCCAAAGTCCCCCAGGAGTAAATTGGACTTCATCTCCATCCCGTAGTCTGCCAGGAGGCGCGTTTGCAGAGTGGTGGAGAAAGGGGACGTGGCCTCCGAAGACGTTTTAGCAATTACACTGAGTGGGACTTACTGGAGGTAACAAGAGGGGTAGTTGGCCCCCAAGGCCATCCGGGGGGGGAGGGCGCGCGCAACTACCCCTCCTATTACCTCCAGTAAGTCTCTCACAGCAGGATTTGCATAGTTCTCACAGGCCACGCCCCCCTTGGCCCACCACTCTGCAAACGCGCTCCCTGGCGCGCTCTTGGATGGGGATTGAAGTCCCCTTCGCTGCTGGGGGTCCTTTTGGGCCAACTAGCCTACCTCTTACCTCCAGTAAGCCCCACACAGTGGGATTGCTGAGAGGTGGACACAGGCCACGCCCCCTTTCTTCACCACTCTGCAAACGCGCCTCCTGGCGCGCTCTTCGTTGGGGGGGGGGGGGGCGCTTTCCTCCTGAGGGTCCCTGGGGCCAACTAGCCCTCCTGTTACCTCCAGTAAGCTCCATACAGCTGGATTGCTGAGTGCTCAAAGGCCACTCCCCCTTTTTACACCAATCTGCAAATGCGGCTCCTGGCGCACTGCTGCTCGGGGGATAAAGTCCACTTAGGTCCTGAGGACACGAGGACCTCATCGCCCCACCAGCAGTGCGCCAAGAGCCGCGTTTGCAGAGTGGTGTAAAAAGGGGCGTGGCCACAGACCACCTCTCAGCAATCCCACTGTGTGGTGCTTACTGGACGTACCGGGTGGGCTAGTTGGCCCCCAGGGACCTTCAGGAATGAAGGGGACTTAATCCCCCAACCCAAAACACGCCAGGAGGCGCGTTTGCACAATGGTGCAGGGAGGGGGCGGGGCCTCCCTTAACGCCGGCCTTTTTCTTTTCTTTTTGGAAGGGGGGCTGTGTGGACCCCTTCCTTTTTGGGCCCTGGGGATCCCATCCCCCAGGACCTCCGCATAATATCTTTTTAAAAAAAAAAAACGGGAAAGGGGTCGCCTGGTCCCCCTTACCTGGGCCAATTATGGCTCCATGGACCCCATCCCCCAGGGCCCGGCCTTATTTAAAAAAAATTAAAAAACTGGAAAGGGGTCACGTGGCCCCCCCCTTTCCCTGGGCCACTTCTGGCCCTGGGGACCCCATCCCCCGGGGCCTGGCCTCCTTGATGGGGACCGTGGGGGGAGACCCAATGCCCCCACGGTCCCAGCCGGCTCCCTGCCTCCTGCGGGAGCCTGATTTTGCTTTTGGGCAAAGGGAGCTGCTAACATGCAGCTCCCCTTGCCCAAAAGCAATTCTGCTTCGCTTCTTGGAAGCGAGAGCAAGTTTCCTGCTCTCGCTTCCAAGAAGCAAAGCAGTGTTTGCTATGGCAGGGCGGGAGCCGTGCTCCCACCCTGCCATAGCAAACGGCAATGTCCCGAGGGCGGGCACCCCGGGACATTGCAGGAGCCGGCCCTGGGGGGTGGCGGTCCCCAGGCCATTGAGGGCTCCAGGAGAGGGGCCCCCCTCCCAACATGCAAATAGCCCCGGGGAGGTGGTGGGCCGGGGGGCCGCAACGGACCCCGCGTATTTCAATAACAGTGCCCTGGGGAGGTGGTGGTCCTCGGGGCAGTGTGGGGGGGCCCGCGAGGCCCCCCACCCAATTTTATTGGGCTCGAGCCCCCCCCCCACACTGATTATTTGACGCCCCGGGGAGGTGGCGGTCCCTGGGGCTTGGGGTGCCGCCCTTATTAGAATAAAGCCCCGTGGAGGTGGCGGTCCCCGGGGCTGCGGGGGGCCCCCGCATACATTATAAACATTGCCCCCGGGACCTGGCCCACCCGGGTGCTTATAGGAAACGAGGCGCGGGAGTCTGCGCTTCGTTTTTTTTTTTTTTTTTTTTTTTAGTGCTTTTTTTGGGCCCTGGGTGTCCTTGTGGGACCCCCTGAGCAGGCCTAGGGGGTCAGGGTGTTTCTACCCTGCCCCCTTTTCTTGTTTTTAGGTCTCTGCTCTAGACGGCACGCATGCGCAGTCTCGAACCGAGACCTCTAGTATCTACATCTGGGCTTGGAGCCCACCCGTAGGCTTCCCATTTGCGTATACCACCGTCACTCCATTTTTCCTTATTCCTATTTGTGAAAGGCATGCATACGTCATGCTCCTTCCAGTGTTTTACCCTCCCCGAGCGCACCGCCAAACTTCGATAAACCTCCGCAGCTACCGTTGTTGTTCTTTGATTCAGGGCTAATTTATTATTTTTTAAACTGGGTGGCTTGTCCCGCGATATATTAGGAGCGCGCCATGCGCAGATTTTATTATTTAAAAAATATTGTGCCTGGCTGCAACCACCACTTGCCACTGAACACCTGCTGCTTAATCAGCAAACATTTCCACTTTATTTTCTGACGTTCTCCGATCCGCCGTGACAGACGTCCTCCATCTACATTACACGTAGGCCTGTAAATGGGTCATTCTGACGCCTGTGGTATTATTTTAACAATCCTGTACAATGATGGTAAGCCTACGTGATAAAATGAAAAACCGTGAAGTGCAATTCCCAGGATCACACACTATGGCCAAGTGTTTGTGCCAGGAGCAGAACACAACCCTCTTTGTTCCTAACAGCTGCTGCATAACTAGAACTGATTTCCCCTTTTTCTGGCGCTCCCCGCAAGTAGCTGCAGAAACATTCAGGTTGTAAAAAAATGCAGCGGAAAACATTAACGACTCCTATATAGTATGTAAGCTCCACGAGGTGTAAACCACTGCCTGTAATAACAAATGTTACTGATGCCCCATGCGCTCCTCGGGCACTGCGTTCTGCTTCGGTGGAATTGAAACTTACCAAGCCCAGCCAGATTCCCTGGGACCGTTTGTTCTACAGTTTCTTAGATGTAATTACACGTTTGGTCCAGGGTCCAAGCGTTAGGGGAAAAAACACCCCACGTCACCCCTGTTGTGGCCCTCCTGATCAATCGGCATGAAAGGCTGAGGCCCTCTGCCTGTTTCACTTCAGAAAGAAGTGACCAGCCCAACAAGCAACAAATTGCGAATTTTGGGTTGTCCGTTTCTTTGGGGGGGGCGGGGGATGGGGGGGGCTTTTTAGGGTTACAATATTACCTCCCCTCACTAAAATGAGTAGATTGCGCTCCCATGTGTTTCTACATTAGTTTGCAGCCGCCTTTTCTTCTCTAACTCCACTTGTTTAGCCATTTCCTTTCAGTGCCCGGTGCACTGCAGGGAACTGCCAGTCTCAGCCCGAGCGGAGGGGGCCATTTTATTGCTCGCAAATTGTAAAGCAGGAAATATTAGGGAGGCACGGATAAAAAAAATAGATTTCAAATGGTGAGGTGAGAAAGCTTCCTTTGTGCGCAGGTCGGGAGCCACAAGAGGAAGCATTCTGTGCCTGCACTCTATCTACAATGCTAAAAGCTGCTTATATATGTAGAACAAACAAACTTATCAGCTGTGCACATATGCAATCACTACGCTTTTGGCTCATCCACAGTTTTTCATTGGTTACTATCTTTCCCTGTTAATCTGTTCTGGTTACTTTCTAAACCCATTATTTCATGCCCATATTTACTTTATTTTTTACGCTTATTATTTGCACCTTTTCATCTTGCTTGTACTTACGACTTTATTTAAATGTTGTTGCCTGTTCTCCAATCCCTTTGTGTTTAATCTATTCATTGACTTCTCACATGCCCGATTCATCGTGTCTATTCCCCTCTCCTCTCAAATTCAATTCCTTTTCACGTGCCTACTTCTAAGTATGGTTTCCTCTTCCACGGGAAAGTGGCTTCTTCACTTCTTAGTTTTGCATGACCCCATCAGTGCCATGCCCGGCCTTCTGTACTCCTGCATCTTAACCCCGTGCGAGTCTCTTCTGTCAATCACATATGCTGGGGGCATATACCAGCTTTTCAGGAGAACCGAAGCGGTGAGGGGGCTCATATTTTTTACTTATTTTAGGTTTGCGCAGTAGTTGCATTTGCATCAATTGCTTTTGGAAAAATGCTACTAAGTGTAACTAACACATTTGTTTCAATTTTATACGGCTATATATTCAGGATATGTAAGGGGCGCTGCCTTCCATTCTCTTTGGCCATTTGGTGACCTTTGGTTAATCAAAAAAGCAAGTGAGTAGTGTGGTTCATACAGTAGTCCTAAGACACTTACATTTAGACTACAAAATCCTGCTGAAAATATTATATATCTAGTTAACATAATAGATTTTATATTTCCTCTGTCTTGCTGAACTGCTGCTAGAAGCTACGTCATATAATGAAGTGCTAGCCCAGCGTACAGAACAAGTACAACTGGTTTCAAACCTAACATCTGACAAAGTCAACATTTCTGGGCATGATGCCCAAAGGACAGTTTGATGAAAAAGGAGTGGCTTCTGGACTCCCTTTTGTTTTCTAATGGGCTGGGAGCTTCAGAGCAAAGAAACGTAAGACTTGCATTAAAGGCAAGCCACATGACATGGTTCAGGCTGCCATTGGACTTCCTCTTTACTGAGTGTCCCTAGGGGGCCTTTCCTAGACTCCTTTAAGATTCTTGGCCATACAGGGACTGCTGCGTTATTTTCAGGTTGTTCCATGGCACTTCGCTTGTCTTAAGCTGGCGCTGCCACTGTATGTTAATCTCACAGTGCTGCATATCTTTGCTGCCCCTGGGTAATGCTCCCTCACTCTGTTACCAGAGTGCTGCAACCGGGGGTCCTTCTATGTTAGGTTGTTCAGCATAAATGTCACTTAGTGCCACACAGTTCCACACCACACAATTCAACTTCACCACAATTCGACAACAAACCACATAATTCAAATCAAACACAATTACACAACACACCACAGAATTCCACATCACGCCACAAAATTCAACAGCACACCACATAATTAAACTCCACTACATACCACTTCCCAACACAAAATAACAATCCACATAATTGCACTCCATGACACACAATACCACCACATAATTCCAGTGCACTCAATACCACGTAATTACTATCCACATAATTCCAGTGCAAACCATGCTACATAATTCCACTCCACACTATTCCATGCCACACAGTTCCACAACTAACAATTCTAATCCAACCCACATAATTCCACACCACATACATCCATTCCACTCAAGATGAAAACCCATGGGTAAAAGACAGTCATTTACAATGCCAGTAGCTCTAACTCTTTCAAATGCGAGACCTATTGCATTGCAAATGCTTGTTGCTTTGTTTTACTGTTTTCTTGTGACTCGGTTACCGAGTCACAAGATGGCTGCCAACACATTCTGGTTTGGAGTTTGGCAGCCAATCAGAATTAAGCTCGTGCTGGGGAGGGTTCGCGAACCCTCCTCGGTGTTCAGATATATACATTTTTTTTTTTTTTAATTTCTCTGGAACTACTGAGCGGATTTACACCATTTAAAAAAAAAAAAAAAGTCACTTTCTGAACCAAGAGCTACCTTTTGCCAAATTTGGTGTATTTCCGTTCAGCAGTTCGGGCTGTAGCCTGTTCCAAAAGTTCCTATGGAAATTAACATGAGGAAAACGTGTTTTGGGACCCCCCTTTTTTCTCGGTCCCCGCTCAACGAATCACCCCGAAACTTTCAAGACAGGAGCTGACCTGAGTGAATCATTAGTTTTGAAAATTTCGCAAAGATTGGTCAAACAGCGCCAAAGATATATATATATATATATAGATAGATAGATAGATAGATTGATTCCTTAATGTGACTACTGTACTAACTGGTACCTCCAAGTGTGATTGGTGCTTTGGTCTCAAGAACAACTAGAAAATGAGCTCAAAGGAGCCTGTTAACAATGAAGGATAGTAAAAATGTTTACCAAGTTCATGCAACTGATGGAATTTGTTTTCTGGCATTAATGATGAACACCTCTTTTGCCGTTTACCCATCTGACATTTGCTGATGAGACTTTACAATACTGAGATGCCAGAATTTTGTTTTTAAACAGCACTTTGATTCTGATATTATATTTGGAATTTCTTGATTAAAGGTGTATGTGACTGTTTATTATTGCAGCGCCCGACTTATTCCGTTTGAGTATCTTGCTGCTGCTTCCTCTGTCGCTATCCTCTTTCGATGGAACTTTCCATTCCCTTCACTCAACGCCAGCAGATGAACCATTTCAAGGTAAACTAAACCTAGGAGCTTGTTTCTTTGTGACAGTGTACCGCATACATGTGTATCTGTAGCTGTCTGGCATTTTTAGGTCTCGCCTGAGCCAGCGCATGCGCTGCTCTGGCCGAGACATTTAGTAAGTGGGCTTTTAAAAGTCCGACCACACGCTTTTGCTGGCCTCAAGCTTGCGGTTACGCGCGCGGGCACGCGCACAGCCGCCATCTGGCTTTCCTCGCGGCACCCTTACAGCGCGTGATGAGGCGCCATCTGGCTTTCCTCTCGCTTGCTCTCCCAAGCGCCTCGCTCCGCCCATCTCTCGCCCCATTTCTCCCGCTCTTTGCCTATCGGCCCTCTCTCTTCCCCTTTCTACTCTAGCTCATAATCATGGGACTCTGTTTATTTATTTTATTAGGCATGGACGCAAGCAAGACTCGAACACTGTTCCCCTGTTCTACAGTCAGCAGCTTTAAGATGTTACGCCACGGCCTTATTTCAAATATTCCTGGGCATAGATTGGTGTGTTTGGGTGGGAGTCCCTGTGTTTCTGTTATTTTTTTGTTTGTTTCACATGAAAGAAACGATCCAGTCAACAATGTCTGTCCAAAGACAAGACTATTGTATCTCCTTTCCAAAGCTCGCACGCTCTCAGACGCATCTCTACGTCCTTCGGGCTGCAGCAAGTTCATAGGCGTGACTCCAAGCTCCACTGCTTGCGCAAGCACTCCCAATTCACGTTTCTAGCTCCCCGAAGCACTCCTGGATGATTTACAGCTCTCCAGATGTTTCAGGTCCTGCTTTTACAGGTTTCCAATGTGCTTCAAAATTCTTCTACTTACATCTCCGATGAACTGTCCTGTCCACTCCCACGGTCAAGTGGTTACAGTTCACCAATATGTCACCACTTCCGGTTTACACTGTTCAGCTACCTTAACAATCGGGCTCCTTGGTTCTCAGCTGATTACTTTAGAAAACCTCTCTATCTACAGATCTATTTTAGTGCTTGAAGTGATGAGGGCAGACAGCAGCTTGTAGGTACATCTTTATTAGTTATAATATCCCCAGCGGAAACGCTTTCTGTACATTTTTTGTTAAAAATGGTAACCATCTCCTGCATTTGATAACCAGCTTATTGATTCCATAAAATAAATTACATGCGTACAGTTTTTGCATGCTGTTATGAGGCACTGGTCCAGCAGCAGTCAAAACGTGTTTCATTTGAACTGTTATGGGGCTTTTCCATTTTTCCAATGATCCATAATGTTTCTTTAATATTGCCAGATACTCAAACATGGCACACTTTTCAGTGATATTGCTGTGTGTGCAGTCGTTTGGCTTTTAACGCAGCTAGTGGCGTATTCTGCTTTTAGCAGATGTTCTGCAATGAATTCATCAAATTTAGATGCTTATAAAGTAATGTGTTCGTTCTTAATTAAGTTGTGTGAAGTATTTCTCGGATTAGGGCATAGTAGTGAACAAATGCATTTGACAGTCTACAAAATTAGACACTAATGTAGCGCACCATGGAGCATAATTCCAATCAGCATAATAGCACTCAACACCACACAGTTCCATCCCACACAATTCAAATCCACACGTTTCCATTCCACACCACATAATTCCAGACCAAACCACATAATTCCAGACCAAACCACATCATTCAACTCCACAACACAATTCCACACACCCAATCCACACCACAGAATTCCACATCATGTCACAAAATTTAACAGCACACCATATTATTCAACTCCACTACATACCACTCCACAACACACACTACCATTCTATATAATTAACTCCATGACTCAATTACACTCTACATAATTCCAGTACACTCAATGCCATATAATCACTATCCACATAATTCCACTGCACAATCATGCCACATAATTCCACTACACGCATTCGCTCCACACTACACATTTTCAAACCACACAATTCCACAGCTAACAATTCTAATCCAATCCACAAAATTCCACTCCACACCACATATGTCCACTCCACTCCATAACACACCAGTAAAAGACATTGTCATGTACAACACCAATAGCTCTTATTGCAAATGTGAGACCTATAGGCATCGCACAAAATAATTTCAACTTCACAACATGCCACATAATTCCACTCCAAACCACCCACTTTATTCCACACAACACCACACAATTCAATGCCACACAATTCTAGACCATGCAACATAATTACATTCCACATAATACCACTCAGTGCTCCATATTTACACTCCACATAATTACTCTACACAACATAAATACATCCCACATAAATGCAATCTGTCACATACCAGAAATCCACATAAATGCACTCTACAGTATAACACTTAATTCCAATAAGCATAATTTAACTCAACGCCACACAGTTCCAGGCCACACAATTCAACTCCACACATTTCGAATACACACCACATAATTCTACACCAAACAACCAATTTCAAATACACAACACAATTCCACAACACACCATATACCTCCAATTCACACCACAGATTTCCACATCATGCCATAAATTTTAACAGCACACCACATAATTCAACTCAACAACATGCCACTCCGCAACACCAATATTTTCCACATAATAAACTCCATAACACATAATCTCACTCTACATAATTCCAGTACATGTAATCCCATTTAATTGCTAGCCACATAATTGCACAGCACACCATGCCACATATTTCCACTACACAACTCCACATCACACCACACAAATCCATGCCACACCGCAGACCTGTCTGTCTCTCTGCATCATCCCCTAAATATAACGCTGTCAGTAACTGTGATAAATAAAGAGTACCTCTGGGCATGTCTATCACTCCGCATCACTGTCTTTTCACACTCCATCAATATGTTTTATCACACTGCATCACTATGTCTTGTCCAGGGCCACTGGAATTATGCGATTGTGTGGCTGCTGCGATTTTTCACATCATTATAGAGTTGCCGCATTTGCCGCAATATGTGCAGATTTTAACCCCCAAAAAAGTTTCTAGCTCAAACTGTTCAAAGGTTACTAAAAATGCGACGGCACGTGTTGCTGCACAGTGGAAGGACCTTTGCAAACCTGGACAGGTCAAATATTGCTGTACTTGGGTGTTTAATTGGTACGAACGTAATGCAACCAATGCCCAGAGTGTTACCAAGTTTAACAAGCATTGGCATAGCCAATAGGTCTCGCCTTTGGGACCTTATAAGTATTTAGTTATGCAGCACAATATCCTTGGTGCAACAACATCAACTGTTGCATGGGTAAACACTTATAAGGGCCCAAAGGCGAGACCTATTTGCTATGCCAATGCTTGTTAAATAAGATATTAAAACGTGTACAGCATCAAAAACTGAGACCAGACTTTTGTCCCAAGTGATTCTCACTGCAAAAGACCTTTTTCAGTGTTGAATTGCCACGTCGGGCACCATAGTTGTTTACTATCCATTGGTGGTTTGCTCCTTTCATCTCACTTCGTTTCTCTGAAAAGTTGTCATTTTTGTTCGCCCTACTCCAACCACTATTGTCCATTCTGACACGCAGATTGCAGGCGCCTTTTGCAACTTTTATAAGTCTCCCTGATTTGATCCCACCAGATCAAGTTGGTTTCATTCCGGGATGGCAGTTTGGGGACAACACTCTGCGCATCTACCATTTGCTCGACGAAGTGTCTCGGTCCCAAAGAGAAGTTGTTCTTCTCTTGATTGACACAGAGAAAGTGTTCAATAAGAGTCCACTGGCCTTAACCTTTTCGGACATTAGAATGCTTTGATTCTGGGCAACAGTTTCTTGGTTGGATTGGGAGCATCTATAGCCCCCCCCCCCAGAGCTAAGGTGTGAGTTAATGGCATTTCCTCTCTACCTTTCCCTGTGTGCTAGGGCTTGAGACAGGAATGCCCCCTTTCCCCTCTTTTGTTTGCTCTCTATATGGAGCCCCTCGCCCAACACATGCGGGCACATCCAGATATCTCTGGCATCACATTTGGTGGTGAACAACATCTAAGTAGCCTGTACGCGGATGACATGATTGTAGCCGTCTCAGACCCTTTGACTTCTCTCCTGCCTTAGTTTCGGAACTCCAGACTTTTGAATCCCTTTCCGTGTTTAAAGTCAAAATGCAAATATCACAAATGTTTTATCTTTCGGTTCTCCCCCCAACAGAAGCTACCTTATGTGCCCAGTTCCTTTTTTTAGGCGTCTACTTCCATTCCTTATCTCTGGATCCATTTGGCTAATACTATCCCCAAGACCATCGCTCTTGCCTATAGCGCATTCACCAAACAACTTTGGTCAGATATCCATTGCTGGAATCGCCTGGGCCTATCCTAGATGGGCTGGATCGCAGCCATCAAAATTACCACTGTGCCGCGCATCCTTTATCAAGCATTGCCTTTTGACTCCGCCTATTTACCCCACTCCATTCCATGACAGATTAACAGGTTTATTTTTGGGGGGAGAGGGGGCCTGGGAGAGAAGCCTCGCTTACATAAAAATCTTCTCTACCGCTCTACACGTGACAGTGGCCTTGCAGTATCTTCACTCCTGAGGTACTACGAGCTATGGTGGAGTGGAGTAGACGTCACCGAGAAACCCTGGTGCCTCATGGACCAGGCAGTTGCTGGCTCCCATATTTGGAAAGAACCCCGACTTCTCAAGAAACATAGGGTGTGGGGTCTGTATTCCTTGCTGGTCACTAGCTCTGTTCTCTGCATTTGGAATGCAGTGGCGATTAAAGCTGGTTTGATAACTTTCCCCTCACTAATGTCACCGATCTTTGCCAATCTGGAGTTTGCCCCGGGGCACCAGCTCGACCGCTTTCGACGATGGCTCGAAGGGGGTTGCAAAGAGATTGACTGTCTATTTGATCCACAGGGGATAATTCCCTTTGATCAACTACAAATAGACGACGGCTTAGGAGAAGTTGACCGCATTCAGTACCTCCAGATACATCACTGGGTGCTACATCCTTCTATCCACCCCCATGCGGAGCGACCCCTGTCCCTTTTCGAAAAATGGCTAATCTTAAAGCAAAATGAAACACGACTTATTTCCAAATTGTATACTATTCTTGGTTGTGAGGAGACCACCCGCTCAGCAGCGCTGAGGCGTTTGGAAGAGGTAATCGGCATACCCCTTTCTTACACTGAGGGGGCAGACCTATATTACCGAGCACGACACATGGCACATAACCTGTCTAGCACAGAAACTCCATACAAGATTGTGTCCTACTGGTACCCGACTCCGGTGAGGATTAGGACATGGAATGTTGAACGCTCTAAGAAATGTTGGAGAGGATGCGGTGGGACGAGTTCAATCCCTCTTTTATGGCACTGCCCCAAGCTCATCCGTTTTTGGGATCAGGTTTTAAAGGACCTAGACAAAGCCTTCGCGACTTCATTCCACAATTTCCCATCTATACTATACTTGGGCTTCCTAATCCCCAGACTTTTCCCCTCTATTCCGGCAAAGGAAAACGCAGGGCATTGGGTGCAGCACACCGGGTTATTCGTGCGCTTTGGGGAACTGACAATAAGACTATATTAACATGCTCATTCCGATAACAACTATTTATTCGCATCTTGATCTTTTGCCGGATAAGACTTTTACAGGCATGCACTGTCACTTTAATACTCTCTAGCACCTAAGTTCCATTGGTTGAACAGCAAAGTGATTATATTTGTATGTTTAGCCATTTTAGTATTATTAATATTGTCTGAACACTTGATGGGGCAGAGTGTATTTGATAGGCATGGCTACACCAGCACTCACTGACTGGACAGCACTTTTACAGGCATGCACCATCACTTTAGTACTCATTAGCACTTTAGATCCATTGGTTGGGCAGTAAAGTGATTATATTGGTTTATTTATCCATTTTAGTATTGCTCATTGTGTCCGAACGTTAGAAGAGGCAAAGTGTACTAGATGGGCACTGCCATACAAGCACTTACTAGCTGGCCAGCAAAGAGACTATAGGTACATTAAGTCACTTTCAGTTCAACAATGTGCATATTATCAGCCCTGTATTGTCGAAAATCCGTTTGTCTGTTTTTGAATAATGAGCGTAATGCTTTTATAAGTTAAATCATGGGCTTGTGTAATGGCTTTAATTTACTGTGCACCTCACTGAAATAAAGACGTAGTAAAATGACTGTATTTAAATTCATAATGAGTTATTTTGCTCGACAGGGAGTGTTAGAAGGTGGTTCTGACCATCTGAGCCGCCCGGATTTTTCGCTTTTTGAACACCTATTTGTTGAGCTTTTACTGTGGGAGAGCTTCAGAAGTTGGGACTCGCCCACAGTGAACTCATGATGAAAGGGACTGCATGTGTATTTTACCGGTGTCCCCTGGCACGAGTAGGCCGCTGTGCTGCAGCCAGAGTAAGGGGCACTGGGCTGGTTACATGCAGACACGTGTGCACAAGTGTAAGGGCTGCGCAGGGGAGATTCCTGGCGTGCGCAGCCCAGGAGCAGCTACAAAGTGAATGGTGTGGCAGGACTTATGCAGAACTGGGTGGTGACATGGATTAGGCTTTATACAATGGGAAGAAACATTTGAGGGAAAGTCAGGGTGCTTTACTGTTTTTACTCCATTACTCCTATGAGGATGGGGAGCACATGGGCTAGTTTCACTTTCCTAGAGCCTACAAATTCCAGACACGCACTAAAGTCCACTGTAACTTTTGTGAGAAGAAGGATTCTGCAGAGTCCAAAGTCATATTTGTACTGCTTTTGGGTCATCCAGAAATGTCATATTTCTCTGAGTCAGCTCATAACCAGGGCCTGGCTGGGGCTGACCCTGCCAGGCTGAATTAATGACCTTCCTCCCCAAGCTGTAGCATCAGAGGCCCAGCCCTACACAACAAGCATTCCAAGGGCGAAGGCCTCCACTCCAAGAAGAGAAGATGGGTGGAGCTACAGGTTCATCCATCAGCAGCTGACACTTGGTGCTAGGCACCAAGCTGCTCTGGAAAGAAAGCGAGTGGGGGAAGGTGCTCTCGGAGACCATGTGGCATGAGACCCCTGGACGACGCCATTTTGAACAAACCCAGAGGCCTGGGCAGGAAGGAGGGGGCAGGGGCAGAGGTGTGATGTGTTGCTGTGTGATGGGGCAGACTTCCTGCCAGCCCCCTCCCCATTCTTTAAAAAGAGTCTGCACAGGAAGAGGCGCTCTCTCTGGGGTGTGGTCTGCTGAGGACGACTGGTGCTGGAGTCTGGCACCATGGGCAGCTGGAAGGAAGAACCTCCAGCCTGGCCCAGGACCCTGACTAGCGCCACAAGGGGAGACCAGGACAAGTGACAAGAAGACTGGGCCTCTGCGCAAGGAGAAGAGAGGCCCAGGAAGAGCCAGGCGAAAGGCTGGCGCAGGGAGCCAGTGAAGACCGCTCCCTGCTGCATTCACCCTCCTGGAGATCAAGAGGGCGAAGGAAAGTGCTCCCAGTAGCTGGGGAGCGCCACCAGGAGCAAGAAGAGGCCAAGATCTGGAAGATCGGTCCCCTGGGGGCTGAGATATGCCCCCCAGAAGGTAGGCGACCTTTGGCCGACCGACGAAGCGCGTGGGGCTCCGCCGCCGGTCCAGAGAATGCCCCCGAGTGGGTCAGGTCCCGGGGGCTGCCCCCACAAGAAGATAAGCCGGGGAGCGCCGTCGCGCTCCCCGTGAAGGAGTGCCAGGGGGCCCGGGATCCCATCTCCGGGCCCCTGGTGGAAGGCGGAAGAGGGGGGAGTGCCGTCGCACTCCCCCCGTGGCAGCGGGAAGGCGGGGGGAGTGCCATCGCACTCCCCCGAAGACCCGCCGACAGAGCCCGCCTCCGTGTCTGGAGCGGGCGGCAGACCGAAATGGACTCTCCGGCTCCCGTGGCCGCACCAGAGGGTGTGGGCCGGGAGCCGGTGGGAGCCACCGGGGGTGGGCTCCCCAGGTGGCTCCAACGCTTGGGCGGAAAGGAGGTGCCAGGGGCCCGGGTGGGACCGGGCCCCCGAAAATAAGCCGGAGCAGCCGGGGGTGGGCTCCCCAAGCTGCATCACTCACCTGGGGGTCCGGGTGGGACCGGACCCTCCATCGAAGCCCAGACGCGGCCGGAAGCCCACAGCGCGGCTCTCCCAGCGCAGGGGGAGAGCCGCTGCTATGATATTTACGGGGCTAGAGGAAGCGCCCCATAATGCTTTGCAGGCCCGAGCCGGCCTGCAGGAAAATGCCTGTTTTTTCTGCGTGTGGTGGCTCCAGGAGGACGGGGTCACCACGAGGTGTGTGCCAAGGTGCAGGGGGAGCTTCCCCAGCACGAAGGAAGAAAGTCCCTCCCTAAGTCTCTGGGGACTTGCAAAGAATAACCCCTCAAGGGCTCAGCACAGGCATCAATAGCATCCTGTGGCTGGAACCTTTGTTCTTCAGCTGGGGGTGCGTGAAGGATTGCGCCAAGGAATGAAATGTGAAGGGCTGAGTTTGGGGATGTCTGGAAGAGGGCATCCCCTCGAGGTGAAGAGGTGTAATTGCACCAGAAATGCATTTACCCATGTTATTTCTTTTTAGAGGGACTGAAAGGCACATGTGTAATGTGAAGTACCTGTGTAAGATGAAGTCATAAGCAAAGTGGGGTTATGTTGATGGACACTCCTGCTAGGGTGTCTGGCTGCATCTGCTTAATCCTGTGATTTTAATTGTGATGCCTTTTAGGGGCTTTAATTGCAATGCATTATAATTGTTATCTGCTTTGATAAGTACCTCATTTAAAGTGATGCCCAAACATGTATTCTTGCTACTGCGCTAGGGGAAGAACAACCCAGACTGTTAGCCACTAAGATGTAGAGGTGTATACTGTATGGACAGTATGAGATGCTCAGTCAGGGTTATGTGTCCCCAGGGCAGGTGTACCTATTTTAATGCTTTTTGAGATGATTGGGTGGGTCGCCACTGGGATGGTGCCAGCTGGCAATGTCACAAAGTAATTCCAACAGCTTATGTATATTTGTAAATTGTTGCATAGTATTGAGTAGTGTGTGTGTGTGTGTGTGTGTTTAATAAATGTACTCTTACTTTTATAAAGCAAAGTACAGACTGGACAATCAATTGAGTGTTATTTCTGCGTACTGGTAAATGGCGATTACTAGCCCACACCACCTCCCTTGAGTAAGCCTTAGTCTGCTCTGCAACGCTACCCTCAGAGTCGAGCGCTACAACAGGGTGTTTGGTTCCCAGTAAAGGACAAATGTGACATGTTGTTTGTGCAGGCCTCACAGATACTGCCTCGTTTTCCAACAGGGAGAGATTACTGCAGGATGAAGCTTAGACCGTTAAGCAGTCATGTAAATCTTGTTGTTGAGGTCTTTTCACAAAGCCTAGTGGGGTTTCTGCTTGGTTGCGTTTGTAGTGGCACAGAGCACCAGTACTGTTCTACTTTAAGAATTGTCTTTCAAAAGTATGCTGGGTTTTTAAGTGGGTCAAATAAACCACAACCAGCAAAAACTAAGGGGGAAAGCAGGCGTGTTAATGAATGTAATAGCTGTTTACATTGTTCAATATAAAGTTAATATAAATCACAGGTACATTTCTTTTCTGGCACCAATGATGATTATCTTTTTGCCGTTTACCCATCTGATATTTACTGATGAGTCTTTACAAACTCTGATGTGCCAGAAGGTTTCATACAAGCAAAGACTAAGGAACCGGACTATTCTCTGAGAGTACCTTCTTTCTCTCAACAGGGAGAGTTCTCAAAGGGGTCAATTGCTATCTTCACCGTTTCTCCGGTGTCTTACCAGCCTGCAAATACCTACGAAGTGGATCCAGTGTTTTAAGGTAACATAGCTTGAATTTGAACTAATGTCTTTACTGTAGCTGTGTTTAGAGCCAACACTATCTGTTCAACAGCTCGAATTACAAATGTGCAGAATAGACTATGTAAATGACATGGAGTTTAAAGAAAAAATTGCAGGGGTTTGCTTCAAGATGGCTTTTGAAACTGCACCAGTGGGAGTATCTCCAATCATCACACTAATGGAGAGTGGTAACTGGCCAGAATACATCTCTAGTGAATTTCAAGCAGTCAAGTCCTGGCCCCGTTATGCCCCTTACATAACGAAATAATGCAGCTAAAAATCTGATATGCGAGTACTGCTTATGAAGGGTTCCTTTTGAACAGACCGTGTTTTAAAAAAATATATATATTTTAACCGAAGCACAGATCCCTTAACGTGACTGCTGTACTAACTGGTACCTCCAAGTGTGGCTGGTGTTTGGGTCTCAAAAACAACTAGAAAATTAGCTTAAAGGAGCCTGTTAATAACAATAAAGGATAGTAAAAATGTTTACTGAGTACATGCAACTGTTGGAATTTGTTTTCTGGCATTAATGATGAACACCTCTTTTGCCGTTTACCCATCTGACATTTGCTGATGAGACTTTACAATACTGAGATGCCAGAATTTTGTTTGCAAACAGCACTTTGACTCTGATATATTTGGAATTTCATGATTAAGGCTGTATGTGACCCTGTTTATTATTGCAGCGCCCGACTTATTCCGTTTGAGTATCTTGCTGCTTCCTCTGCCGCTATCCTCTTTCGATGGAACTTTCCATTCCCTTCACTCAACGCCAGCAGATGAACCATTTCAAGGTAAACTAAACCTAGGAGCTTGTTTCTTTGTGACAGTGTACCGCATACATGTGTATCTGTAGCTGTCTGACATTTTTAAATAAGATATTAAAACGTGTACAGCATGAAAAACAGACCAGACTTTTAAGTCCAAGTGATTCTCACTGTGAAAGACCGTAAACCTTTTTCAGTGTTGAGTTGGCACGTTGGGCAGCATGGAAATAATCTGAACTGTTAAAACCGTCCCAGCCAGGGGCAGGAGAAAAAACATATTTTAGTCAGTTTACTATCCATTGGTGTTTTGCTCCTTTCATCTCACTTCGTTATTCTGAAATGTTGTGTAATTTTTGTGCAAATACCAGTTCGCTTCATTGTTTCAATCTATAGTTCGTTAGCATAACGAGAGCTCTCGCTCCATTTGCTAAACTGTTGTGCAGAAAGTATAACCTTCTATTGAGGATGCGTCATAAGAGCTAATGGAGGTACATGTTGGCGTTCATGAAAGTTGTTTGATGCCTTTATTCTGGAGATTTCATTTGGGATGGCAGATAATCTGTTAACTTCCCAAGTTGGCCTAGTCACCTGCTGTCAGTTGTTGTTAGTCCCTCTATCAATGGCTTACTCTGTTGTGTGCTGTTATGACACCGGTCTTCTCCATGTTGGCACCATTCGCACCAGGAGGCTTTTGTCTTTGAGTCAGTCACTAAGAGTTTGTCCTTTTATTTTCCGTTTATAAATGTCCGAGTGAAACTGATTATCATTTGGCCACTGGCCTCAACTCAGAGTGAAGGTTTATTTTACTCCACTGTCTTGTACCATTAGCTGAACGTGCCACCAAAGAGTTTTCTCTGGCTTTTCTGAAGACTGTTTGTATCCCCCTAAGCGTTTATGCTTCTGAGTTTACGAATCTGAGCTGCTACTGCATTTTGTGAGTCAAAGGGTGCAATGGCTACCCAGGGTGAAATAACCCTTGGATATAGATCCATCACCCCATCTCACTTGTTTTCATGTCACTATAACGGAGCGAAACATTTATTCAGTTAATCAAATTTATTTTGATCGAAAGCAGTTGCAGCTTATATTGTGGGTGTAGCAATAACCCGTAGTGGGGAAACGAACAGTTGGAGGGGCCAGTATTCGTAGAACCTAATAGCCATTGTAATTCAACTAGCAGCCATGCTAGCGGTAGCTCTGGTAACTTCGACTAGTATTAACTGTTCTTATAGTGTACAAGTACTGTAAGCAAGGCCACTGGAATTATGCGATTCTGCAGCTATGGCATTTTCCGCATAAGTATTCATTTTCCACATAATCGAACATCTGCACAATTTGCAGATTTGATCCCCAAAAATAGTTATTTCTAGCTCCAATGGATCAAAAGTTACTAAACGTGCAACAACTTGTATTGCCCCGCAGTGGAAGGCCCTTCTCAAAAGTCGACTGGTCACCTTTCATTTGCCTATTGCTTCGAGTGATAAACTATTACTAATGAGGTGGAACCTTAACTTGGATAGCATTAAAATGATTTAAAAAAATAAAATAAAAAAATAATGCGGTAATACTGTTACGAAATGTGCGGCATAATTTGTCTTTTCTTGCCACGTAATTTAGTTTACCCTGTGGCATAATTTGGTCCTTACCTGTCCGTTTGTGTCACCCTGGCTAGACGTTACACAGGGGCTGGCACTCGTGATGATGGAACCAGCAGTACAGTGGTAATAGTACGATTAGTAGTATAACTAATTGAGGGGGTTTTAGTACTAACCAGCTTAAGTGACAATGATGCAAGTAGGGGGTAAATGCATTAGCTATAATAGTTGTATGATGAAGTTGCTAAAGGCTTTTGTACACTGTACCAGAGCTTAAACTACCCCTAAATCCAGCTAATCACAATTCAAGGTGAGCCACATTCTCTTCATGTACCCTTGGCTCTCTGTGGTAACTTGGTAAAGTTCAGGATCTTAACCTGCAAAAAAAAAATCATACATTCTGTTCGAGGTAGTCTAATGTCCAAATAAAGGGCACTGCTATATTTTTTAACTAGGTTCTGCCATGCATCATAACTAAGAAAGAAAACCCAAACGAAAAATGTGTCTAACAGTCATCCTACAATGGTCTGTCTACATTTCTATATTCTGGTGTATCCTAGGTCTTTTCAGCCTGCACCAGTTTTTCTTTCCTTCAACTTCAAACTGCTGGTTTTTGGTGCAGACTGACGAGGACTGGTTGTGCTTGATTAGCTGGAGTATGTCCATTTCCCTTTGTATCCGGACCAAAGAGTATTCTTATGAGGAATTTGCATTTCCACTACTAGACACTCAGTCATTAGTGCAGTTTCATAAGTTCACAAATCTAGTTACTCCGGTGGTAGCCGGGCCGCCACTTCAAAAGATTAACTCTTGCCAGTAGCTAGGCAGTTGTTTAATAAGGGCCTCATCTTGGGAATTTGCTGTGTGCAATGTAATCCTTTGAGCAGTTTTCCTTCGGTTCAAAGTGAGCTCTACAAAATTCTTTTTTTCCATACAAAAAGATTGATTATAACTACCATTCTGGAGACCGGACTTCTAAGAGCCATCCTTCTGTCTTCAAAAGCCTTGCAACCCCGCAACAGTGACTCTTCATTGGGAGAGTAGTGCTGTTCTTGAAGCAGAGCTCCGTAAGGTTAGTAGTTCCAGAGGCGGCTCTATCTTCGAGAGTGGTGCGTCAGGTTGGTTACAGTATCAGGGAATGGACTGTAGATCGAAGACTTATTGGTCCACCTATCACTTCCTCTGAAATGGTGGTCACAAGCTCCTAGTCTAATACTGTGCTGCTCCTCAGTATCAAGAACTGCAGATCTCTGTAACGGAGCAAAATATGGGGATGAAGCATTACCCCACAGATACTAGTGCAGCTTTTTCTTTTTCTGTTTTGACCTCAAGTAACCCGATGGCACTCAATCCACTCCTCCTTGATGGAATAGCAATGGAGATCGGAGAGTGACATTTTACTTTGCTTCTGGTATCCCACATTGTTACAGTAGGAGTAGATCAGTGCACACACCTCACCAATGAGATCTTAATTTGATCGTTCCAAACTTATTTTTGTGGTCTGAGATTTGTTCAGATAGCCCTTGTGTCCTTCCTGGACACACAGTGCAGGTTTTTTGCTTTTAAATGGACATTGGCTTTAATACTTTAAGGGCGAATATCTCATGATGAACTGGTTGTAAAGTTACTCTGCCTTCCACCTAATCTAGTTTGAGAGATGTTCATTGACTTGTCTAGGGTGCCCTGTCTTACACTTGACCTCGGCATCTGCACCTCTATTAGGGAAAGACCAGTGGTTTCCCATGGGGTTAAGGTCCCTTGACAAGTTAGTAATTCTTGTAAGGAGTAAGTCTTTGTCTATCTTTGCCCTCCTCGGGCAACTTCACAGTTCTGCAGGCTGCCAATAAATCTGCAACCTGGTCCTTTCCAGAAACTGCTACTAAGCACTACCAAAGGAATAAATCTTGACATTTTACAAATATCTGGAATCATTCCAAAGTGAACGGTTGCATGCCACAATCGCATGACATCCATATATACTTAAAGAAACTGCCCGTCCCAGGCTTTTTGCACCCCAGTCCTTTTGACTACTCATTTCGAATTTGACTTTTCTGCTCCTGCATATAATGCACAATGTTTGAGTCGTTTGGCTGTTAATGATCAAGACCTGCTCCCCCAATGACCAGGTTTTATGGCCTTGGGTTCTTTATGGTGTATACGCGAACTTCTGAACCATTCAATTTTGTTAGGGTAAGGATGTTCCCTGGGCCCACCTGTCCATTGTCCCGGAAGTGTTGATTGATTTTCACCACAGCAGGGTCTGCGACTAGCCTTCACACAGTGCCCCTCATGTTTCCTTAGATGGCGGAAGAGATGCTGCACAACAAGGGTTCGTTAAGCCGTAGTAATTTATTTAAAGGGGACTAGGCCACGTCGTTCTTCTGACGGTCACACATGCTTGTGTTGAAGCAGGCAAGGCACACCCCGAAGTTTCCTCTGGAAAGAGGATAATCTTCTGTGATTAGCATTGCTACTTCTTGCATCAAATCCTATTTAGGGTGGCAAGTTTTGTGGCATTTTCATTTGACATTTCTGCCTTTCTGTTCGGAGGGGGAAAAAGCTGCAACTACTTTTCCACATGCATTTAATCAATGAATCAAAATACTCTTGGATGCCTCATTGAATTTTAGCGATATTGGAAGTCTTTTATAATAGATTAATACACGCCTGAAAACTTGTGTTGCATACAAAATGTGAAAGTGCAGATATTTTAGCTTAATTAGGCGCTATCCTATAAATACCTGCCCACTCTATTGGAGTATATAGCTATTAATGAACTGGCATTCATGGTTCATAGCATTGAGAATCGCCCAAAAGAAGACCTCGTTTTTTCCTCCTGTATTTAAAAATAAATAGGCAAGAAAACATTCTTTGTATTTGTGTAAAAACGGAAAATGGGAGCCTTAGACTCGTTCCCGATGTCTGTGCACATTATACCAGAGCCAGGAATGTTATAAGTAAGTCTGTGTATTGATAACACTTGGAAACTATATTTGTATGTGTGGTGCGTCCTTTTAAACTGATGGCGATAGTGACACCTGTATATTGAATGCAGACCCACACATGATTTTCAATCATCATCTTTTGATCTACAGCAGAAGGCGTGGCTGCTCAAATCTATTTGCATTATTTTATACATTTTGAAAAAGAATTACACCTGCTTCTCTTGCACCAAAGAATTATTGTATTAGATTTAATGTTTTTTTTTTTTTTTGTAAAAACAAAATCCAAGGGCAACAGGTTTGTGCTTCAGTGCAGAATTTAGCCGCAACCAAACTGCTCAAATGTGTTCACATTGTGGCTTACATTTTGATTACGCATGATTAGGAAATGGTACATTAATATACAGCCGGAGGGTCAATCAAGTCGAGGTTCATCTTTTTTAGTTTATTTGCCCTATGTAGACCTTTTTGTCTTTGAGTCAAAGTAAGCTGAAATCCATTTCTCTAATATATCTGCAAAGCTGAGTCAGTCCTTAAGCTAATCTCTATTCCAGTCTTTGCAGACGTTTCAACCCTAATGTTAGGAGTAGGCAGGTCTTCCTCGAGACTGAAATCTTTGGTCATTCTAATGGCAATATATTTCGTGTTTTTATACACTGTGTAAGACTAGAATAGACATTCACTGAAGAATTTCTTGTCATTGGTGTGTGCTCAGGCTTTGAGATTTCTTACACTAGAAATGGGGGTTTGTAGTTGGCAGGTTTGTACCCTGTTCAAGTAAGGACCCTTCCTTCTAGTCGGGATAAAGGAGTTGCACACCTAAAACAACCCCTTGGTAGCTTGGCACGAGCTGCAGGGTCATCTCGGAGGCAATGTGCAAAGCCTTTGTATATAACGCACAGTAATACGTTGAAAACACTACAAATGGACACCACACCAGTTTGGTAATATAAAGTCTCTATCTAAACAAAACGACAAAAATCCAACCTATAGATATACAAAATATGACTTTTGAAAGGTATAAACAATTCTCTTCTTAGACAACTATGGATGCGTCACTTTTAGCACCACACTACGGCGATGCGTGTTTTTTCAACCGCACTGCAGCTTGCAGTGGAAAAAACTGCGCTGGAAGGGCGATGCATGGATTTCAGCAACAGGAGCAGCAAAACAACCTCCAAGGGCCCAGAACTGGAGTTGGCACCACAAGGCAGGTCAGAACTCCCAGAAGTGGAGTTCAGGGATGCTGCAAGTGAAGTCTGTGTCCCTGAGACTTAAGGTCAGCAAGGGTCAGTTGAGTACCAAAACTGCCCCACCAGCGGCACGGGGTCGGCTGGGTGCAGAGGTCAAAATCTGAGTTCGGCCCAAAGCGTTTCAATGGAGACTGGGGGTGCTCGAAGCCACTCTGCTTGCAGGTAGGTAACTCGGTTGCAGGGGCCAAGCTTGGGGGTTAGGTCAAGCACGGTCGGGGGGGCGGGGACAAAGCAGCACCAAATATACACCACCTGCGGCACGGGGCGTCAGGGTGCAATTTCAGCTTCTGACTCCAAATGCTCTTCAGTGGAGACTTTGCTTTCAACAAACACGGTGCAGGCGTCGAACTGGAGGCTGCAGAAGGAAGACCAGCAATAGTAGGGTTAAGTAGAGCTGTCGGGTGTCGTAGGGGCACCGTCTGTTCAGCTCACCAAGGCCCAGGGGCTTCGGATGCAGGGGTGCCTTTAGAAGTCGGATTCTTTTTATCGGAGCCAGTCGGGGTCAGGGGGACCCTCTAGATTCTGACAGCAGGCGTCGTGGAGTCAAGGAGGGGTCTGCTAATGCTGGGCTGGAGGTCAGGATCTCTGGGCAACCTGGTCTGGGTCGGTGGTCCACCTGGACACGGGCTGGAAGCATCTAATGCAGAGTGGGCAGGACCCGCGGATCCTAAGGGCACCAGAGACCTTTGTTTGTTTCTTGGGGACAGAAAGTCTGTCCTCGAGAGTTCTGGTCTTTGTCAAAGTTCAGGCAGTCTTCCTCGGGTTTCTGGAAGTTGCTGTCTGCAGGACAGATGTTGTCTTTTCACAGGGTCTTTGAAGCGGGAGACAGGCCGGTAGGGCTGGGGCCAAGTCGATAGTCTTCAGGCTACGCTGCACAGTCTCTGCTTTGTCCTCCTTAGGTCGCAGGTAACTAGTTTCAAGGTGGTTGGCTAAGGCGGGCGCACGTCCTAGTCTTTCTAAGTTTTCCCGCCGGTGTTCCTGCTTATAGTGGGGGGTGTAAACCTGGGGCTGCCATCTGCTGCTAGCAGCACCTGCATGGGGTCGCATTACAAAGGCGGCAGGCCTTTGAAGCTTCCCCTTTGAGCACTGTGCCCATCCTGGGGGAGGAGGTGTGACTCCTCCGCCCAGGATGTGCCTGGTTTTTGGTCTCGGAGCGGAGGCTCTCCTCCCAGGGGTCCAGAAACATGTCTGTGTGGCAGGCTACTTAAAGCCAGTCAGTGACCACAGCGGTGTCAGTAGGTTTTCAGGAGGCACCTCTGAGTTGCCCTCTGGGAACATGTTTACTAAATCTCACACTGGCATCAGTGTGTATTTATTGCAAGGAGTTGTTTGGTACCAAACACTCCTGGTTTCAGTGAAGCCATCATGGTGCTGGGGAACTTGAGTTGTCGAGTTTCCAGCCCATGTACTCCTTATGGCTTCCCTGGCACTTAAAATATTTAAGGATTGACTTCAGTATTGGAGGGGGCTGTCTACCCGTGCAGATAAGCCCTGACCTGTAGTATAGTGCACCCTGCTTCAGGGCTGTAAGGCCTGCTAGAGGGGTAACTTACCTATACCCTCGGCAGTGCTGACTGGCATGACACCTAGGCAGGGTGCCATGTCGATTTTCTTTCACCTTACAGGGGCATGCAAGCTGCAGTGGCATGGTACTAGTTAGGGGGTCCAAGGGAACTCTTCAGCTTCTAGGCCCTAGGTACCCAGGTTACCACTTACTAGGGACTTACAGGGGGCAGAAGTACCAATTGTGGATGTTTTTAGGGAAGAAGCACTGGCACATGGATCCTCGTTGGCAGGGACCCTGTGCACTACATTCCAACCGTCATCAAATACCAGGCAAAAAGGGGGGCTAACCATGTCAAAAGAGGCACTTTCTCACACGTGTCACGACTTGACCTTGCTTGGCGACTACGTAGCCACGTTGGAAGAGGAGACCTCGAGGTAGAAGGAAGTATAATTCCTATGCCAGGAAATCATCCGTCTACATGAACAACAAGATGACCTCGGGGCCCACGTGGAGGATCTTGCGGGAATAATATGCGCCTCAGTGGCGCCCCAGCTGGAGCGGAAGGGTCAGATATAAGAATATGCGCAAGCTTTGTTTCGCTGTATTTTGGGGTGGGATGAGAATGCAGAACTGCGTCTGGGTAGGGTCCACCAAGTTGGCTGGCCTGGGAATAGAACATTGGTGGACCCACTGGCTTGCGTTCATATCTTTCAAATTGGACATCTTGGCAGCAGTCAGAGCAAAACAGCCTATCCCCTTCAAAGGTCACGCTGTGGGCCTCTTTCAAGACATCTCCTTTGCCACCCTTCAGCGCCATAAGGAATTCAAGCCAATAACTTTTTTTTTTCGTTCAAGACGCCTCTTATTGGTGGGGACATCCCTTTAGGTTAATCATCTGCTTAGGTGTCAGTCTTCATCAAATATTCTCATTGGCAGATGCTTGACTTTTGGACCTCCCCGATGACGGCGAGCCCTCAACTACTACAGGCACTCCCCGCATCCCACCACCTGGTTATCATTACGGAGATCTAAGCGATTTACGCGCCCTGGCCCCCATGAACATGCACAAGAGCAACGAGAAGTCCTGGACAAGCTTGCTTCTGACACAGGCGGCAGCCCCACATAAGTTAGGTGCTGACCCCACTGGACACATGTTTACCCGACACTTTCTGATGTTCCAGGCAGATTGGGTGGGCGAGAACGCTTTTGCTGTAAGAACTCAGCTCTACTCCCTCATCCACTGGCCAGCTCAAATGTGGTTTAATGATTTACTCAACATTTTTCGCTTGTTCCTTTTTTTTTGTGTTGGGGATTGGTATTTCTTCATTCTACAGGGTGGCATCAGGTCACTCAGATTTGGTCTCAACGCTTTCTTCTGGCCTCCATTTTGCGTGTCCATCCCCCCCCCTTTAGCACAGCTTTTGTCCCCCGCACCCACTTGACTAATTGTTCTAGATCTGCAGATAACGAGTCTTAATTTTAGAGGCCTTAATAACCCCACTTAAACGCAAAGCAATTCTCTCTTTGAGCGTTCTGGCAGTGACATATGCCTCCTTCAAGCTCCTTCAAGAAATACTTATCACTTAAATATGCATGCAATCCCGTTGGTTTCCCCGGCAGCTGTGGCCCACCGGCTCCTCTAAGAAGGCTATCTTGCGCTCTACCCGGTTTTGGGTAGACCTAGTCTCTAAAGGTACCGAAATAAAGGGGTGATTTTTGGCATACAGACTCCGACTTGGCACTTTCTATTTCATGCTAGGGAGCATGCGACCATCAGGAAGCATTAATTCTCTGCCCTTTCTTCCTTACTTCACACTACAGATGCTACTATACTAATTGGAGGCGACCTAAATTTGGTCATGGACAACTACCTTGATTGCTCTACCCAGCGATCAGCCCAATCAGAAGCTCTCTCAACCCAGGGTCAACGCTGATTGACGGACTGCTGGCTGATGTATGGCGCATACATCACCCCGACAGTGGGGATTATACCTTTTATTTAGCAGCGCATAAAACCTACACACGGATATATTACTTTTTCGCGACCGCTGCCCTTCAATTGCTAGTCATTGACTACATCGCCCCTCTCTGACTATGCCCCACTCACCGCCGCCACCCGCATTGGTAGGACCCCACCATATTCCTCCTGCTGGCACCTTAGGGATTCGCTGCTCCAGTCACCCGCGACAGCCCTAGCTTTTCGTAAGTCGATTGGTGATCACATGCAGACAAACTAAACCAGTCAGATCGCTTTGGCTTCCCTTTGGGAGGCATTTAAACTGGTTGTCCATGTAGATATTATTGCCATATCTGCCTCAGAAAATCGAATCTGTAAGAAGCAGAAGAACCTTAAAACTAGAGTCCTTGAGCTAGAAGCAATCCGCAAGCGCACTGGGGCCCCTCGGGTTGGGAGGGAGCTAGAGCGATTGCACTTGCTCCTTAAGCACCTCGATTTAGACAACATAATTTGCCCTAGTTGGATCGAAGCATAAGTACAACTTGGGTAGCAACCGCTGCAGGCGAATGCTGGCCCATCGATTGCGTGCTAAGATTCACTCTGGCTCCTTTCGGGCAATTTGCCCTACTCCAACAACTACGGTCCATTCCGACACGCAGATTGCAGACGTCTTTCACAACTTTTATATGTCTCTCAATGCCGAACTCAGTCCACATATGCTGTATTTGATCTCACCAGATCAAGTTGGTTTCATTCCAGGATGGCAATGTGGGGACAACACTCTGCCCATCTACCATTTGCTTGACAAAGTGTCTCGGTCGCAAAGGGAAGCCCATCTCTTGATCGACAAAGCGTATGAAGGAGTCCACTGGCCTTACCTTTTTCGGACTTTAGAATGCCTTGGTTTTAGAGACCGATTTCTTAGTTGGATTGGGAGCTTCTATAGCTCCCCCTAGAGCTAAGGGGCGAGCAAATGGGCTTTCCTCTCTACCTTTCCCTGTGTGCTGGAGCATGAGACAGGGATGCCCCCTTTTGTTTGCTCTCTCTATGGAGCCCCTCGCCCAACACATAGCTGGCATCACATTTGGTGGTGAGCAACATCTAATTAGCCTGTATGCGGATGATGTGATTTTAGCTGTCTCAGACCCTTTGCTTTCTCTCCCTGCCTTATTTTCGGAACTCAGGACTTTTGGATCCCTTCCCATGTCAAGTCAAACTGCAAAAATCGCAAATTTTGAATCTTTCGGTTTTCCCCCCCACAGAAGCTAAATTATGTGCCCAATTCCCTTTTTTTGGGCTTCTAATTCCATTCCTGATCTTGGGATCCATTTGGCTAGTACTATCCCCAAGACCGTCACTCTTAACTATAGCGCATTCACCAAACCACTTCGGTCAGATATCCGTTGGTAGAATCGCCTGGGCCTATCCTGGTTGGGCAGGTTCACTGCCATCAAAATTACCACTTTGCCATGCATCCTTTCTTTTTCAAGCATTGCCTTTGACCCCACCTAAGCATGCACTTCATTCCATGCAAGTAGAGATTAACCGGTTTATTTGGGGGAGGGGGCTGGGAGAGCAGCCTCGCTTACATAAAAATCTTCTCTACCACTCTACATGCAACAGTGGCTTTGCAGTGCCTTCACTCCTGCAGTACTACTGTGCCTCGCAACTACGAGCTCTGGTGGAGTACACCTCTCACCGAGAAACACTGGTGTCTCGTGGACCAGGCAGTCGCTGACTCACAAGTTTGGAAAGAGCCCTGGCTTCCCAAGAAACATAGGGAGTGAGGACTTTATTCCTCACCGGTCACGAGCTCTGTTCTCTACATTTGGGGCACGGTGGCGGTAAAAGCTAGTTTGACAACTTTCCCCTCCCCAATGTCACTGATCTTTGCCAATCCGGAGTTTGCCCCGGGGCTCCAGCCCGCCCGCTTTCGACAATGGCTCGAAAGGGGTTGCAAACGGATTGACTGTATTTGATCTGCAGGGGATAATTCCCTTTGATCAACTAAAAATAGACTACGGCTAAGGAGAAGTTGACCGCATTCAATACCTCCAGATACATCACTGGGTGCTACACCCTTTCATCTGTCCCCATGCAGAGCAACCCCTGTCCCCTATAGGAAAATGGCTAGTCTTAAAGCAAAATGAAAGACTACTTATTTCCGAATTGTATACTATTCTTTTTTTTTTTTTTTTTTTTTGTTTAACAATTTTTATTGAAAACAAAACAGCAGCAATCGTGACATCGCATAAACATTTCAGCTGGAAATATAGGCATTTTAGGATTACAAAAATAGCATTCCACCCATCAGGAGCCCCCAAAATAACATAGAGCGAAAGGCTGATCAGTCTAACGAGGGGTACAGTTACTTCGTTGGGTCTGGGAACATCACTTGTACTCACTCTTCTAGTTGGTCCGGAGGATTATGTTATCCCATCTGTGCCCTCCTCCAGTAATGCCTGCCTCTCCCGTCTAAATTCCACTGTAGGGGAAATGCAGATGTCCCCCCTGTATTTATTCCAGCGTCCCCATTTTTGATCCCATTTACGTTGGCAACCTCTATCTTTGTATACAGTTTTCTCTGCTACCATGGCATGGTCCATGTCCTTAGCCCAATCTCGCAATTGTGGTATAGTGTCCACCCCCCACTTCTGGGCGATGTTCCTTTTCACTATGCACCACCCCAGAGTGGCCCACGATTGTTCTGCTTGGGTGAGGTCTGTTGTCTCCCAGATATTAAGAAGGCCTAGTTGGGGTGATGGATGTATGGGTTTATTAGTAGTCCTTGCCATTTGTCGGGTGACGTCTGTCCAGTATTGTTGTATGGGGGGGCATTCCCATAGAGTGTGTATGAACGTACCTAATTGATTACAATGTCGAAGACAAAGTGTATCTGGCCGTCGTCCTAATTTAAATAACAATTTGGCATCAAAGTACACACAATGGAAAATCTTAAGCTGGACGAGCTGGAGTCTCATCGGGATTGCCACCTCCCGAGGTGAAGCCCGCGCTTCAGTCCAGTCTTCGTCAGTTATTGCCCCCAGGTCCGCCTCCCAGTTAGCGCGCAGTTTCCGTGTTGGGTCAACCCGGTTATTGATCATTTTTTTGTAGGTTAGGGAGATAGCCTTGCGGGCCATTGGGTCCAGCAACAACCTGTCCTCCAGAGGAGAGGAATCAGGGAGGGGGTGTCTGTAGGGAGGGCACAATCTATGGCGTGACTTATTTGAAGATACCGGAAGTGCTCTGACGGTGCTAGTTGGTATTTAAGTTGGAGATCTGCAAATGACGCCTTCTTGCCCTTGATCCACATATCTCCCACCGTGGAAATGCCAATCGTGTCCCACTTGTCAAATCCTGCACAGACACTCAACCGTCCCAAGATGTCGGGTTCCCATAAGGGAGTAGCCTTTGTCAGGCGCCCTTGCCATCCCATCCGCCGCTGAATCCCGTGCCACACTTCTACCGTACGGGCCGTTGGGCCAGTCAAGCCTTGTTTCCGGGGGTTGGAGTATAGCGCTCTATTGTAGCTTCCCTTCCCCATCAACCACAGATCAGTGCGGAAACTGGGGTCAGTATGGGACCCAAACACCCAACTGTTGATGGCAATTAATTGCGACGCCTGGTAATAAAGGCGCATATCCGGCAACCCAATGCCTCCATCGTACCATTCCATCGTGAGCTTATTTGTGGCTATCCGAGGCGGTCTATTATCCCATAGTAAATCTCTAATTGCTGCCTCGATCTGCGAAAAATAGGTTTCGGGGACCAGGATGGGAGTATTCTGCAGGGCGTAGAGAACGTGGTAGGGCTAACATCTTAACTAATGACGCCCGCCCCAAAAGGGTAAGGGGTAGTGTCTTCCAGTGGATGACATCCGATTTAAACCTCTGCAGCGGTCCCCTCAGATTCTGTTCATAGAACATTGTTACGTCAGTTGTGATAAAAATGCCGAGGTATTGGAAACCCTGGGTCGCCACAGGAATGGTGTAACCCAGAGGACTCTGCGGTGCATCACCCCAGAGGGAATACATCTGGGATTTGGCCCAGTTTATCTGGTAACCAGAGTGGGCCCCAAATATATGGAAGATATGGAGAACGCGGCGGAGTGAGCGCGCCGGTGAGGTAAGATAAAGTAAAATGTCGTCCGCATATAGCGATATGCGGTCTTCATGTCCGTCTGCCCATTTAAAGCCTCTGATACCGGGGTCTCCCCTGACCCAGACTGCTAACTGCTCCAGGACCAGGGCAAAGAGGAGGGGCGATAGTGGGCAGCCCTGCCTCGTACCACGACCAAGGGGGAAAGAGCCTGAGCGATGGTTGTTCACTGAGACATGGGCGGTGGGAAGGTTGTATAACAGTCTGATCCACCCAATCAACTTGGGCCCGAGCCCAATGCGATTCAAAACCGCAAACAGATAGTCCCATGCCACGGTGTCAAATGCCATTTTGGCATCAAGCGCGAGCAAGATCGCCTCTTCCTCCATCGTTGTCACACGACCCAACGCGCCGTGGACGCGACGTAGGTTACGGGCCATATTGCGACCTGGCATAAATCCCGATTGGTCAGGGTGGGTCAAATCAGTGAGATATGGGAGTAGGCGGTTAGCCAACAGTTTAGCCAAGATTTTGGCCTCTACGGTAATCAGGGAAATGGGTCGGTACGATGTACACTCCTCCGCTGGTTTACCGGGTTTGCGGATGACTACAATAGTGGCCGCGCGGATATCTGCCGGGAGAAGGCCAGCCTCATAGCATTCGTTATAGAGGTTTAGTAAATGGGGAGCGAGCTTCATAGCCATTGGTTTCATTAGTTCAATCGGAAGCCCATTTGGGCCCATGGCCTTACCCGCCCGGATATCTTGAATGGCCTTCTGAATCTCTTCAACCGAAATATCCGCCTCTAAGGCCTCTTTATCTGTTTGGGAGATACATGTGACCTCAATAGTAGCCAGGAGATCTGCCGCCCATGGCGCCTGTGAGTTTTGCGGCATAGTGTATATGTGCTCATAGTATTTTGCGAACGTCTCTGCAATGGTCTGAGGGTCGGTGATCAGAACATCACCGGGCCCTTTGATCGCGCGCACCCATCTCGCTGACTGTTCCTTGCGTTCCAGCCATGCCGATAATTTACCGGTTCGCTCTCCCTGCTCGTATATTTTATGACGGGTGGCTAGAGCACGTCTGTTGGCGTTCTCCAAAAGCAGTTGTCTATAATCTTGTCTCTTAACATTGAGGTTATGTTGAATGTCTTGATCCGAGTTTTGCGCAGTGGCGCGTTCGAGGTCCGAGATCTCCGATTCTAATTCACTCACTCGCCGGTTGCGCTCAGCCCTGTGGCCCACCATCATTGCCAAAGCTCTCCCCTTTATCACTGCCCCGTAGGCGCCCCAAAGTGTGATAGCTGATTTCACAGACCCTGTTTCCCCAAAATAGTAGTCGGTGTCTTTCCGTAGGATTTCCCGAATGTGTGGGATCTTCAGCGCCCAAGGTTGGATCATGATGGGGCCAGGCTGCACCACACGGCGAGCTCCAAAGACTGTTGTAACCGGGGAATGATCCGACACTCCCCTCGCAAGGCAGGCGGAATCTGTGAAGTCCTGTATGTTTTGTGCGTGGGTAAACAGGTAGTCTAGTCGTGATTGGCTGCCATGTACACCGGACTGGAACGTAAAGTGTGTGTCGTGAAGGTGTGACCATCTCCAGATATCTACCATCCCCAGGGCATTAGTAAAATCATGTAATTGTGTGCTGTGTGCGGAGTCACGTCTGGGCGGAAATCGGTCTATTTGGCCATTCATTGTCAGGTTAAAGTCGCCTCCCATCACCAGTGTACCCACAGGTAAGTTCAATAATAGCACACCAATATCTGCTAGTGTCAAGCGTTGGAGGCCCGGTGGGGCATACACGGAGATAACGTTGAGGACTCTGCCTTCCCAGATGCCCGAGCAAGCCACATATCTACCCTGCGGGTCAGTCCACGTATTTTGTATCATATAGGGGCAGCCCTTTCGAAGGAGGATCCCCACCCCTCTAGACCCGGATATAAAGCCAGAGTGTGCAGCCATACGATAGCCCTTTCTATCCAGGGCCTTACAGGAGTTGCCTATTAAATGTGTTTCTTGGAACAACACCATATCCAGCCCCAGACGGTGAATATAGTGTAGCACTATTCCACGCTTGATTTTGTCCCCCAGTCCGTTGACATTCCATGTCATGAGTCTAAGTCCCTGACCTCTTGCCATCAGACACTAATATCGATTCAATGGAGTGAAAGGGGTGTGTCGAGTGGTTGTAACCCATAACGGTAATTGTCTGTGTTGCTCCTGTTGTGTCACCACGCCCCATGGCTCCCTTAGGCGTGAACTCAGTGACATGAGTATCAATACCAGCTGTGGTGCACTGATATGAAATGTCATTTCGTACTGCTGCATTAAAACAATAAACATCCCCCCAACAAAACAGACCCGAACAAGCCCAAGTCTGTAGTAACTCACCCCCCTCCCTGCATTACGGGACTAAAACCGCCCGCCACCCCAAACATGCAGAGTGCCTGTCGCCCACCCATAAACAATTCTAGGGAACGTGAGCTACCCCACACCCATCGCAGTTGCAGATAGTCAATTTGTTCCTTGTCCCCCGACCCCACCCCCAGCACTATTTATAACGCTAGGCTCAATCCGGATAATTGACCATCTCCAAACGGTGTCTCGGCCCAAGATTCTATATGTCCACGGTCTCCAACCTGGAAACGGCCACCACCAGGTATTTTGACATAAGGAAAAAACATAACGGTAACATTTGACAATAGGCAGTCAAACACTGAGTCAGTCCCCTCAGCAGTGACAAAGAATGCCGCTTCGCCAGCAAGGGTAGCTCCCTCCCTCTGCCCGATCAGACCTGTACCTGTTACTCTCGCCCTCAGAGGTTTAGGCTTTCGAGTCCACAACCAGGAGCATTTTGGGGAACCCTCGGGGATCAAGAGTAATCACACACAGTTTTACCAGCACCCAAGATTAGTGCCCCCCAGTGTGGTCCTGGGACTCAGAGTCTGAGTGTGGAGAAGTAAGTTTCTGCTGGCGCCAGTCTTCGGCCGCATCAGCCGCCGAGAGTCCCTTATTTGCATTTTTCCCCACTGTACGCCATCCCTCGAGCCAGTCCCATGCTTCTTCCGGGCGGGTGAAGAACCATGACTTCCCCTTGGCTTCCACTCTCAGCTTGGCGGGGAACAACATTGCGTATTTAACTTCTTGAGCTCGGAGAGCTCGTTTCACCTCCAGGAAGCTATGTCGCTGTTTCTGGACACGCAGTGTGAAATCGGGAAAGAACATGATTTTGCTGTTTTCGATGGTTAGCGGCGGGGCCACCCGTGCCGTTTGGAGAATGAGATCTCGGTCTCGGAAATTGAACACGCGGGCAAGAAGTGGCATAGGGGGCGCCCCCGGCCTGGGCCGACCTCCCGGCACCCGATGAGCTCTTTTGATCGAAAAACATTTAAAGTCCTCGGGGCTGAAGATGTTTGAGGACCAAGTCCTCGATGAAAAGGTCCGCTGCTTGCCCCTCTGCGTGTTCCGGGACACCTATAATACGAACATTGTTCCGGCGCATTCTGCCTTCATAGTCATCCAGCTGTTGAGCCATTGCGTCGTGGGAGGCGCGCAGTTCAGTGACTTCTCGCTTGAGAAGGCTGGTGTCATTGCTCAGTTCTTTGGTCGTGCTCTCCACTGTTCCCACACGTTCAGCGACTTTTTTCATGTTTTCCCTGATCAGCCCCACATCGGTGGCCAGTGTCGATCTTCGCCTCGAGGGACGTTTTAATGGCAGAGATCGCCTCAAGGAGATCCTTATTCGTGGGTTCCGTCGTGTCACCTGAGGCCACCGCCTCGTCCCGCTCCCCATTCTGTTTTTGCCAGGCGAATTTATCCAGCTTGGTCTGCGTAGCTGATCTGTTGCTACGTCCGGTCGCCATGGTCACCGCCTCGTTGGCCCCACCCGGCTGCAGAGTGCAGCCGCTACTCCCCGCCGCCTGCAGTGGGGTCTTCCACCCGGCCTGTCGGATTTCGCGGAACGCACCCCAACCAGGGGAGTACCCCACAGGGAGTGTAATGTCAGATGAGTTCTAGTGGCGCCCCACCAAACTCCGAATCCAACATGAGAGGGTCTGGGTGGGTTTGGGCCTCTATCGCCTCCGTTTTCACGTCGTCTTTTCAGCTATAGTGTGTTGCTCCGGCCGCCGAGGCGGTCCTAGCGGGGCCAACGGAACACCGCAGAGATCTGCCGCAGTGTCTAATCTCACCGGACCTGGTGTGAGATATTCCTGTCGCGCTAGGGAGCACCCTTGCTCCAGGTCGTCTGGGCCCCACCCGTTGCTTACGCCCAGCCTCAATCACACAGCGGGGGGGAAAGGAGTAGCGGGTTCCTGCGCCGAGCCTAGTCAGGTCACTGTTGTACCCCACACCGGATGCGTTAGGTACCCAACCAGCTTCTGGGTCGTTTGTGGGCCCCGTGCTGTCCCGAATGTGCCCCCTCGAGTGTAGTAGAAAAGGCTGCGGAGTGCGGAGCCAGGATTGATGGGTCTCTATCAGGCCCGCTCGAGCCACCGCGGGACCACGCAGCTGTTGTCTCAAGCCCGCAGTAGTTCTCCGGGTCGCTAGCGGGACTTTTATATTCGTGGCTGGGCCCGCTTAGTCATAGGATTAGAGGCCACGGAGCCGCTTATAGCGCTACTCACACGGACGGGCCCGACCAGGCCCTATGTGCTCCTGCGGGGTCGTCAACGCTCACTCTCCGGTTCCACCACCTCTCAGGCCTCCGAGCAGTCCCCGCCGGCTCCCGTCGGGCCCAGGGTGAAGCGCCGGTTGTTGCGTCTCGTCGGTTCCGCCAGTCCCCAGGGTGGTAGGCCGCAGCCGCGCGTAGTTACGCGCACCAGCTAAGGTGCACCCCCTCCAGCGGGGACGCCGGGAAAGACTCGGTCCGTGGAGCTCGTCGCCGGTGCAGCCACCAATCCGGACCAAACTCGCACACAATGTCGCTAGGTGCCACCGGACATAGGAGAAGGCTGCAGGGTGTAGATCAGATCGGCGGGACCCTGGATTATTTGGATAATGCGGGAGTGGCGCTCCGGAGCAGAGCTACCGAGCGGCCATTCCCATCGGCTGTTAGCCACGCCCCTGTATACTATTCTTGGTGGTGAGAAGACCACCCGCTCAGCAGGGCAGAGGAGTTGGAAGGGGGAAATCGACAGACCCCTTTCTGATACTGAGTAGGCAGACCTATTTTACCGAGCTTGACACATGGCACATAACCTGTCTAGCACAGAAACTGCATACAAGATTGTGTCCTACTGGTACCTGACTCTGGTCAGGATTGGGACATGATATGTTGAACGCTCTAAGGAATGTTGGAGAGGATGCGGTGGGATGGGTTTACTCCATCTTTTATGGCACTGCCCCAAGCTCAGCCGTTTGTGAGATCAGGTTTTAAACAACATAGACAAACCCTTCGCTACTTCATCCCACGATTTCCTGTCGACACTATACTTGGGCATCCTAATGCTCAGATTTTTTCCCCTCTTTTCTGGCAGAGGAAAACGCGTGGCATTGGGTGCAGCACACCAGGTTATTCTTGCGCTTTGGGGAACTGACAATGAGACTATATCAACATGCTCATTCCGCTAACAACGATTTATTCGCTTCTTGATCTTTAGCCGGATAAGACTTTTATAGGCAAGCACCGTCACTTTAATACTCACTAGGACCATAGTTCCATTGGTTGAACAGCAAAGTAATTATATTGGTATGTTTAGCCATTTTAGCAGTATTAACTGTGTCTGAATGCTTGATGGGGAAGAGTGTATTTGATAGGCATGGCCGCACCAGCACTCACTGGCTGGACAGCACTTTTAGAGGCATGCACCATCACTTTAGTACTCATTAGCACTTTAGTTCCATTGGTTGGGCAGTAAAGTGATTATATTGGTTTGTTTATCCATTGTAGTATTGCAAAGTGTATTGTAGAACAGCAAAGTGATTCTATTGGTATGTTTAGCCATTTTAGTATTAATCGTGTCCGAACGATTGGGTTATGGTGTACTTGCTAGGCACGGCCATACCAGTCTCACTAGCTGGCCAGCAAAGAGAAGATGGACACGTCAAGTCACTTTCAGTTCTACAATGTAGGTTTTGTTATCAGTCCTGTATTGTCGATCAATTTTTGTCTGTTTTTAAATGTACGTAATGCTTGTAGAATTGAAATCATGGCCTTGTGTAATGGTTTTGATTTTCTATGCACCTCACTGAAATAAAGACCTACAGTAAAATGACTGTTTATTTAAATTCATGAATTGTTTTGCTCGACAGGGAGAGATTACTCCAGGATGAACTGCTGCTCCCTTCGTTTTTCCTTTCTTCTCAGCCTATGATAATCCATACATTTCGGCAAGTGTTGTGAGGTAAACCAGAATGACTTTAAACTAGTTTCTTTGCAGAAGCAGTGTTAAGAATCAAGTAAACCCGGTGTGCTGAGTAACTCTAGGAATACAAATATGTAGGTTATGTTTGGTGGGCAAGGGGTGAACAAAATTGAGCGGGGTGATTATTGGCCACTGATGGGGACATTGTGTTTGAATGAAACATTGGTTGATTTCACCAAGTGACATCCTAGAACAGTATAGCTATAGAGAAGCTTAGACCATTAAGCATTCATCTAAATATTGTTGTTGAGGTCTTTTCACAAAGCCTAGTGGGGTTTCTGCTTGGTTGCATTTGTAGTGGCACAGAGCACCAGTTCTGTTCTACTTTGATAATTGTCTTTCAAAAGTGTGCTGGGTCTTTAAGTCTGTCAAACAACCAGCAAAAACCGAGGGGGAAAGCAGGCCTGTTAATGAATGTAATAGTTGTTTACATCGTACAATACAAAGTTAATATAAATCACAGGTACATTTTGTTCGAGGCATATCAGCTGTAGATCATATGCTTGTGCATAGATTGCCATCTAGTGTTGGGTCCGGATGTTTGCACTTTGTTTTTCTTCGAAGTCTTTCCAGTCACGAGGTAGGTGACTCCTCCTTTCGGTGATATTGCGTATGGGCATCGACTCCATTGTTAGATTGTTTTTTTCCGCCATCGGGTTCGGATGTGTATTGCTGCGCTCCTTTTCAACACTTTTTTTCTGACCCCTTCGAAGCGCAATTCATACCCTCGACGGTATTATCGATCGCGGTTCCCCATTCGGAAAACTCGTGGAAGGCCGTCGGGCCTACCCACGCCGACCACTCTAGCAGTCGATGGAACGGACTCCCTTCAAGTTATGTCCCGGGTGTCGTGCTAAATTTCCACGCAACGACTTGCACGAAGTGTGCAACCTCTGTCTGTCCCCGGAGCACGGCAAAAAAGACTGCGACGCGTGCCGATCGTTCCGATCGAAAAAGACTCATGATGGTCTGGCTCGACGTCACGAGATGCAACAGCAAAGCGGCTCCGCACCGGACATCTTCGGCGAAGATTCCGACTCCGAACGTCATGCCCAAGGAGCCGAAGAAGAACACTTCTCCGAGGCCGACTCAGACATCGAAGAAGAGGAGCAAGTTACTCCGGGTCAGCGTACCGTGAGTAAAGAGAACCCCTTGCCCCCAACAACCTAAGACAAAGGCTCCGGTCCCTCCTCTGCCTTCGGGCCATGGTCGGCACCGACAAAGTTTCCGACGCCCTGCCCTCTGGCCCGGCTCCGAAACATAGAAAAGCCTTCCGGTTCGGGCTCGAACCGACCCAATCTCAGTGCCAACCCAACACCTTCGGCACCGAAACACGAGTCCAAGCCGACACCACTGGCGCCAAAAGGCTGTGAGCCAAAACCTTAGATGCCGAAACAGGCAACCAAGGATAAAGAGACTCCGTCAAAAGAGCCTCGGTCCGATCACTCCATTTCAGATCCGAAACAGAAAAAGTTGGTGATTCACCCTGATACAGGCCATATTCAGGCTACTCTACCAAAAAAGAGGAAATTAGACCTACCAGAGGACTACCACATTCCTCTAAAAAAGAAAAGTGTGGGTACCAACCCTTCCCCTCCTTACATCCCACCTACTTCTCCTACTAATACCAATTTACTTATTTCACCTGAAAATTCACCACCTACTTCACCTAACCCACAAGATGATGGGGATGGAGATGGGGATGACAATCAAGATCCCCCACAGGACACCGATACTTGGCAGGATTATCACACTGATCCAGATAATCCAGATTTGTACCCCTCCAGACCCTCCCCACCAGATAATAACATTGGATACATTGAGCTCCTTAATAGGGCTGCTCAATATCATAGAGAGGATTTCCTCTTTAAGACTCTTAGCTCCTCTCACAGTCACTCATACATTTACCTATGCTCAAAGGCATGTTAAAACGCACTGAGGACATTTTCAAAGACCCTGTTGGGGCAAGAATTATCACTCCTAGGGTGGAGAAAAAATATAAGCCCGCACCCACTGACCCTACATACATCAAAGGTCAATTACCTTTAGACTCTCTTGTAGTCTCTAATGCTCGCAAGAGAGCCAACTCCCAAACGTCAGGTGAAGCTCCTCCTCCAGATAAGGAGTCCAAGCTCATTGACGCCTCAGGCAAAAGAGTAGCTTCACAAGCAGCTAACCATTGGCGTATTGCCAATGCTCAAGCTTTGTTGGCTCGTTATGACAGGGCTCACTACGATGAGCGAGAGAAACTCATGCAGTTCTTACCCGACGAACACAAGACTAAAGCTAACGACCTTATTCAAGAGGGTAAGCTCATTACAAATACCTCTATCAGGCGTGCCCTCGATGCGGCAGATACAGCAGCACGTACAATTAACACCAGTGTACTCTTACGAAGGCATTCTTGTTTGAGAATTTCAGGTTTCAAACCCGAGGTGCAAACCTCCATCCTCAACCAACCCTTTGATAAGGAACATCTCTTTGGACCAGCAGTTGACACCTCGCTGGAAAAGATGAAAAAAGATAGAGGTCGCAAAGTCCATGGGGGTTTTGCAGTCACCCACCAGTAGGGGTTCCTTTCGCCGCTCCTTTTATAAGGGTGGCTCTAAAAACACATCCACCGAGACTACCTCCTCCTCTTACAAGGGTAATACTCAATCCCCCACAACAAAAGGTTATTTCAGAGGAGGTTTTAGAGGGAACAAGGGAAGAGGCAGAGGCAACTCCACACGCTCTCCCCCCTCCAGCAACAAACAGTGACTTCCATCCTGTAACCTCGATCATTCCACTCCTGTCGGGGGACGTCTCTCCCAATTTCTCCCTGTCTGGAACTCCATCACTTCAGACAAATGGGTACTGCAAATTATCCAATATGGTTACTGCCTGGAAATTACAGCCAATCCCCCAAATATCCTTTCAAGACCACATGCAATGTCACCGGAACATCTCTCACTCTTAAAGCAAGAGGTTCTCTCTCTCCTAGGAAAACAAGCTATAGAACCAGTCCCATTACAATACCAAGGGACCGGGGTATACTCCCTGTACTTCTTAATTCCCAAGAAGGATGGCTCTTTAAGACCTATATTAGACCTCAGACAACTGAATCTCTACATCCAATCAGACCACTTTCACATGGTCACACTTCAACAGGTTCTCCCGCTCCTTCAACAAGGCGACTTTCTGTCCACTCTGGATCTAAAGGACGCCTATTTCCATATTCCCATTCACCCCGCTCACCGCAAATACCTCAGATTTATGGTAGACGGCCAACATTATCAATTCAAAGTCCTCCCATTCGGAGTAACTACAGCACCCAGGGTTTTCACAAAGTGTCTAGCAGTAGTCGCAGCTCATCTAAGACGACAGCACATTCACGTCTTCCCCTACCTAGACGACTGGCTAATAAAAGCCAGCTCGCAACAGAGCTGCCTATGCCACACTCAAAAAACAGTCCAACTGCTTCACGACCTCTGGTTCACTGTAAACCTCACCAAGTCTCATCTCCAACCATCCAACACACAAGCTTCATCCTCAACACTGATTACCAGCTCGAGTGTTCATGCAATTGCTAGTAATTTTAATCGTGCCTTGCACAAGATTCCAAATGCGTCCCCTACAGGAATGCTTAGCACGTCAGTGGAACCAGGCTCAAGGTCAGTTATCAGATCTAGTGTTGGTGGATGTCTGCATCCATCGCTCTCTGCAGTGGTGGAACATACAAAACCTTTCCAAGGGGTGGCCATTCGTTGACCCGGTTCCACAGATGGTGCTAACAGCAGACGCATCGCTCACTGGTTGGGGAGCTCATCTTCAAAAACATACCATTCAGGGCATGTGGACTCTGCAACAGAAACAACTCCAAATAAACCATCTAGAACTGCTAGCAATTTTTCTAGCATTAAAAGCCTTTCAACTTAATCTAGTAGGCAAAGCTGTCCTGATTCGCACAGACAACATGACAGCAATGTACTACATACAAAAATAGGGGGGGGCGGGGAAGACGCTCTCTCCAGCTCACAACTAGCCCAGAGCATCTAAAGATGGGCCATACCTCAAAAAATAATTCTTCTTGCAGAACACCTCCCAGGAGTAAACAACCAGATTGCAGATCTGCTCAGTCGTCAACGACAGCAGATACACGAATGGGAACTCCACCCTCAAGTTCTCCTCCCATTCTTCCAAATGTGGGGCTTCTCGGAGATGGATCTGTTCGCCACCCACCTGAAACGCAAAATGCCCAAACTTCGCATCCAGGTATCCACACCCATTGTCCAAAGGCAATGCGCTATGGATGAATTGGTATGGGGTATTTGCTTACGCTTTTCCGCCTCTCCCACTCATTCCATTAGTGGTACGGAAGCTCAGACAGCAGTCCCTGACACTAATCCTAGTTGCTCCCACATGGGCCCGTCAACCCTGGTTCACAACCCTATTGGAGCTATCAGTAGTTCCTCACCAAAAACTACATCTTACTCCCAATCTTCTCACTCAGAACCGTGGAGAGATGAGGCATCTAGATCCCAGTCATCTCAACCTTGTGATCTGGCACCTGAAATCCTAGAGTTTGGTTATCTTAATCCTCCGCCAGACTGCATGAATATTCTCAGAGGCTAGGCGCCCTACAACAAGAGCATGCTATGCAGCAAAGTGGAAGCGGTTTGTCATTTACTGTAACAACAATAAAATCAATCCACTAGATGCTTCAATTCAAAACATCATTTGCTATCTACTACATCTACAGCGTTCCAATTTAGCGTACACATCTATACGCTTACATCTTGCTGCAATAGCTGCATATCTTCAAAACAGACCGCATTTGTCTCTTTTTAGAGTGCCTGCTATTAAAGCATTTATGGAAGGACTTAAGTCATTCCACCCAGACTTCCACCTGCTCCAGTGTGGAATCTCAACATAGTTCTTACAAGACTCATGGGTCCACCTTTTGAACCATTGCACAAATTTAAACTACAATTTCTCACTTGGAAGGTAGCCTTCCTCATAGCCATCACATCTCTGAGGAGAGTGGGTGAGCTTCAGGCACGAACCATAGAAGAGCCATTTTTACAAATGCACCAAAACATAGTGATTCTAAGGACTAACCCCAAATTTTTTACCTAGTCATTTCTGCCTTTCAAATCAACCAATCTGTTGAGTTGCCTGTGTACTTCCCTCAACCAGATTCAGTGGCAGAACGTGCTCTTCACACCTTAGATGTCAAAAGAGCATTACTATATAGAAAGAACAAAACCTTTCAGGAAAACCAAGCAACTTTTTGTTTTTGCTCCACCACATAAAGGCAATCCAATATCAAAATCAAGTATTGCACGGTGGATAGTTAAGTGCATTCAAATATGCTACATTAAAGCTAAACGCACATTAACAATTCCCCCTAGATTGCATTCTACACGCAAACTGGGGGCTTCTATGGCATTCTTAGGAAATATACCCATAGATGACCTCTGCAGAGCTGCAACATGGTCTACACCACACACATTCACAAAACACTATTGTGAGGATGTGTTAGCAAGACAGCAAGCTAGTGTGGGCCAGGCAGTTTTACGTACACTATTGCAGACCACTGCAACAGCTACAGGTTAGCCACTGCTTTGGGAGATAACTGCTATGTAGTCTATGCACAAGCATATGATCTACAGCTCATATGCCTCGAACGGAAAATGCTACTTACCCAGTATGCATCTGTTCTTGGCATATAGAGCTGTAGAGTCATATGCGCCCACCCGCCTCTCCGGGTACCTATACCTGTTGCAGTAATATCTTACTTAGATGCATGCATTCATGGACATCTCCTTTTACTACTCTTACTAACTCCATTATCACCCTCTGCGGGAAAACAATCTTAACAATGGAGTCGATGCCCATGCGCACTATTACTGAAAGGAGTCGCCTACCTCGTGACTGGAAAGACTTCTTCGAAGAAAAACAAAGTGCAAACATCCGGACCCAACACTAGATGGCGATCTATGCACAAGCATATGACTCTACAGCTCTATATGCCAAGAACAGATGCATACTGGGTAAGTAGCATTTTCCTTTTCTGGCACGAATGATTATCTTTTTGCCGTTTACCCATCTGATATTTACTGATGAGTCTTTACAAACTCTGATGTGCCAGAAGGTTTCATACAAGCAAAGACTAAGGAACCGGACTATTCTCTGAGTGCCTTCTTTCTCTCAACAGGTAGAGTTCTCAAAGGGGTCAATTGCCATCTTCACTGTTTCTCCGGTCTCTTACCAGCCTGCAAATACCTACGAATTGGATCCAGTGTTTTAAGGTAACATAGCTTGAATTTGAACTAACGTCTTTACTGTAGCTGTGTTTAGAGCCATTACTATCTGTTCAACAGCTCGAATTACAAATTTACAGAATAGACTATGTAAATGACATGGAGTTTAAAAAAAAAAAAAGAAACTTGCAGGGGTTTGCTTCAAGATGGCTTTTGAAACTGCACCCGTGGGAGTATCACCAATCATCACACTAATGGAGAGTGGTAACTGGCCAGAATACATCTCTAGTGAATTTCAAGCAGTCCAGTCCTGTCCCTGGACAAGTTATGCCCCTTACATAACGAAATAATGCAGCTAAAAATCTGATATGCGAGTTCCTTTTGAACAGACCGTGTAATGTGTATATATTTATTTTAACCGAGGCACAGATCCACTAACGTGACTACTGTACTGTTCTCACTGGTGCTTGGGTCTCAAGAACAACTAGAAAATGAGCTCCATGCAGCCTGTTAATAAGGATAGTAAACATGTTTACTAAGTTAATGTTACTATGATGGAATTTTTTTCTGGCATTAATGATGAACACCTCTTTTGCCGTTTACCCATCTGACATTTGCTGATGAGACTTTACAATACTGAGATGCCAGAATTTTGTTTGCAAACAGCACTTTGACTCTGATATATTTGGAATTTCTTGATTAAGGCTGTATGTGACCCTGTTTATTATTGCAGCGCCCGACTTATTCCGTTTGAGTATCTTGCTGCTTCCTCTGCCGCTATCCTCTTTCGAAGGAACTTTCCATTCCCTTCACTCAACGCCAGCAGATGAACCATTTCAAGGTAAACTAAACCTAGGAGCTTGTTTCTTTGTGACAGTGTACCGCATACATGTGTATCTGTAGCTGTCTGACATTTTTAAATAAGATATTAAAACGTGTACAGCATGAAAAACAGACCAGACTTTTAAGTCCAAGTGATTCTCACTGTGAAAGACCGTAAACCTTTTTCAGTGTTGAGTTGGCACGTTGGGCAGCATGGAAATAATCTGAACTGTTAAAACCGTCCCAGCCAGGGGCAGGAGAAAAAACATATTTTAGTCAGTTTACTATCCATTGGTGTTTTGCTCCTTTCATCTCACTTCGTTATTCTGAAATGTTGTGTAATTGTTGTGCAAATACCAGTTCGCTTCATTGTTTCAATCTATAGTTCGTTAGCATAACGAGAGCTCTCGCTCCATTTGCTAAACTGTTGTGCAGAAAGTATAACCTTCTATTGAGGATGCGTCATAAGAGCTAATGGAGGTACATGTTGGCGTTCATGAAAGTTGTTTGATGCCTTTATTCTGGAGATTTCATTTGGGATGGCAGATAATCTGTTAACTTCCCAAGTTGGCCTAGTCACCTGCTGTCAGTTGTTGTTAGTCCCCTCTATCAATGGCTTACTCTGTTGTGTGCTGTTATGACACCGGTCTTCTCCATGTTGGCACCATTCGCACCAGGAGGCTTTTGTCTTTGAGTCAGTCACTAAGAGTTTGTCCTTTTATTTTCCGTTTATAAATGTCCGAGTGAAACTGATTATCATTTGGCCACTGGCCTCAACTCAGAGTGAAGGTTTATTTTACTCCACTGTCTTGTACCATTAGCTGAACGTGCCACCAAAGAGTTTTCTCTGGCTTTTCTGAAGACTGTTTGTATCCCCTAAGCGTTTATGCTTCTGAGTTTACGAATCTGAGCTGCTACTGCATTTTGTGAGTCAAAGGGTGCAATGGCTACCCAGGGTGAAATAACCCTTGGATATAGATCCATCACCCCATCTCACTTGTTTTCATGTCACTATAGCGGAGCAAAGCATTTTTTTCACAGTTAACCTAAATAATTTTGATCGAAAGCAGTTGCATCTTTATATTGTGGGTGTAGCAATAACCCGTAGTGGGGAAACTGACAGTTGGAGGGGCCAGTATTCGTAGAACCTAATAGCCATTGTAATTCAACTAGTAGCCATGTTAGCGGTTGCACTGGTAACTTCGACTAGTACTAACTGTTCTTATAGTGTACAAGTGCTGTACTATAAGGAAGGCCACTGGATTTATGCAATTCCACAGCCGTGGCATTTTCAGCAGAGGTAAACATTTTCCACATAATCAAACATCTGCTGCATAATTTGCAGTTTTGATAGTCTTTCTAGCTCAAATGGATCAAAAGTTACTAAACATGCAGCGACTTGTATTGCCCCGCAGTGGAAAGCCCTTCTCAAAAGTAGTCTGGTCACCTTTCATTTACCTATTTGAGTGTTAAACTGTTAATGATGAGGTGAAACCTTTACTCTGTGTTAAAATGTTTAAAAAATAAATAAATAATGCAGTAATACTGTTAAAAATGTGCTGCATAATTTGTCTTTTCTTGCCACGTAATTTAGTTTACCCTGTGGCATAATTTGGTCCCTCCCTGTCCGATTGTCACCCTGGCAAGAAGTTACACAGGGTCTGGCACTCCTGATGATGGAACCAGCAGTACAGTGGTAATAGTACGATTAGTAGTATAACTTATTGAGAGGGGGGGGGTTATAGTACCAACCAGCTGAAGTGACAATGATGCAAGTAGGGGACACATGTTTTAGATATAATAGTTGTATAATGAAGTTGCTAAAGGCTTTTGTATACTGTACCAGAGCTTAAATTACCCCTGAATCCAGCTGATCACAATTCAAGGTGAGCCACAATCTTTTTATGTGCCCTTGGCTCTCTGGTCATTTGTTAAAGTTCAGGATCTTAACCTGCAAATAAAAAATGATACAAAGCCGTCCGAGGTAGTCTAATATCCAAACAATGGGCACTACAATATTTAACTAGGTTCTACCATGCATCATAACTAGGAAAGAAAACCCCAAACGAAAAATGGGGCGGTCTGCCTACAATTATGTCCACAATGCTATATTCTGGTGAATCCTAGGTCTTTTCAGCCTGCGCCAGTTTTTCTTCCCTTCAAGTTCAAAATGCTGATTTTTTTTTTTTGGTGCAGACTGACGAGGACTGGTTGTGCTTGGTTAGCTGGAGTATGTCCACTTCCCTTGCATCCGGACTAAAGAGTATTCTTATGAGGAATTTGCATTTTCAGCCATTAGTGCAGTTTCATAAGCTCACCAATTTAGTTACTCGGGTGGTAGCCGGGCCGCCACTTCAAAAGATTAACTCTTGCCAGTAGCTAGGCAGTTGTTTAATAAAGGCCTCATCTTGGGAATTTGCTGTGTGAAATTTAGTCCTTTAAACAGTTTTCCTTCGGTTCAAAGTGAGCTCTACAAAATTGTTTCGTTCCATACAAAAAGATTGATTATAACTACCATTCTGGAGACCGGACTTCTAAGAGCCATCCTTCTGTCTTCAAAAGCCTTGCAACCCCGCAACAGTGACTCTTCATTGGGAGAGTAGTGCTGTTCTTGAAGCAGAGCTCCGTAAGGTTGGTAGTTCCAGAGGCGGCTCTATCTTCGAGAGTGGTGCGTCAGGTTGGTTACAGTATCAGGGAATGGACTGTAGATCGAAGACTTATTGGTCCACCTATCACTTCCTCTGAAATGGTGGTCACAAGCTCCTAGTCTAATACTGTGCTGCTCCTCAGTATCAAGAACTGCAGATCTCTGTAACCGAGCAAAATATGAGGATGAAGCATTACCCCACAGATACTAGTGCAGCTTTTTCTTTTTCTGTTTTGACCTGAAGTAACCCGATAGCACTCAATCCACTCCTCCTTGATGGAATAGCAATGGAGATCGGAGAGTGACATTTTACTTTGCTTCTGGTATCCCACATTGTTACAGTAGGAGTAGATCAGTGCACACACCTCACCAATGAGATCTTAATTTGATCGTTCCAAACTTATTTTTGTGGTCTGAGATTTGTTCAGATAGCCCTTGTGTCCTTCCTGGACACACAGTGCAGGTTTTTGCTTTTAAATGGACATTGGCTTTAATACTTTAAGGGCGAATATCTCATGATGAACTGGTTGTAAAGTTACTCTGCCTTCCACCTAATCTAGTTTGAGAGATGTTCATTGACTTGTCTAGGGTGCCCTGTCTTACACTTGACCTCGGCATCTGCACCTCTATTAGGGAAAGACCAGTGGTTTCCCATGGGGTTAAGGTCCCTTGACAAGTTAGTAATTCTTGTAAGGAGTAAGTCTTTGTCTATCTTTGCCCTCCTCGGGCAACTTCACAGTTCTGCAGGCTGCCAATAAATCTGCAACCTGGTCCTTTCCAGAAACTGCTACTAAGCACTACCAAAGGAATAAATCTTGACATTTTACAAATATCTGGAATCATTCCAAAGTGAACGGTTGCATGCCACAATCGCATGACATCCATATATACTTAAAGAAACTGCCCGTCCCAGGCTTTTTGCACCCCAGTCCTTTTGACTACTCATTTCGAATTTGACTTTTCTGCTCCTGCATATAATGTACAATGTTTGAGTCGTTTGGCTGTTAATGATCAAGACCTGCTCCCCCAATGACCAGGTTTTATTGCCTTTGGATCTCCGTGGTGTATAAGCGAACTTCTGCACCATTCCATTTTGTTAGTGTAAGGATGTTCCCATGACCCACCTGTCCATGTCCCAAAAGTGTTGATTGATTTACACCACAGCAGGGTCTGCAACCTGCCTTCACACAGTGCCCCTCATGTTTCTTTAGATGGCGGAAAAGATGCTGTACAACAAGGGTTCGTTAAGCAGTAATTTATTTAACGGGGACTAGGCCACGTCGTTCTTCTGACAGTCACACATGCTTGTGTTGAAGCAGGCAAGGTACACCCCGAAGTTTCCTCTGCAAAGAGGATAATCTGTGATTAGCGTTGCTACTTCTTGCATCAAATCCTATATAGTTCTGTTTGGACGGTTAAAAGAATCTGCAACTACATTTCCACATGCATTTAATCCATAAATGTAAATACTCTTGGATTCCCCATTGAATTTTAATGATAATGGAAGTTTATAATAGAATAATACACGCCTGAAAACTTGTGTTGAGTTGCATACAAAATGTGTAAGTCCAGACATTTAAGCTTAATTAGACCTTCTCCTATTAATACCTACCCACTCTTGAAGTATATAGCTATTAATGGACGGGCATTCATGGTTCGTAGATTGGAGAATCGCTCAAAAGACCTAATTTTTTCCCTGCCTGTATTTAAAAATAAATAGGCAAGAAAACATACTTTGTATTTGTGTAAAAATGGAAAATAGTAGACTTAGACTAGCTCCGGATGTCTGTGCACCTTCTACCAGAGCCAGGATGGTATAATTAAGTTTTTATAGTGATAACATTTGGAATCTATATTTGTATGTGTGGTGTCCTTTTAAACTGTTAGCGGCAGTTACACCTGTATATTGAATGCAGACCCACACAGGGTTTTCAATGTCTTCTAATCTGCAGCAGTTTACTTTAGAATTCGTGGCTGCTCGAATTCATGTGCATTATTTTGTACATTTTGGGGAAAAAATTACACATCTGCTACCCTCTCACCAAAGAATTATGGTAATCTATTTTTTTTTTGTAAAAGCAAAATCCAAAGGACAATAGGTTTTTGCTTCACTGCAGAGTTTAGCCACCAACAACTGCTCAAATGTATGTTCACATTGTGGTTTACATTTTGATTACACATGGGATTAGAAAATGGTACATTAACATGCATCTGTAAGGTCAGTCAAGTCAAAGTTCATCTTTTTCACTTAATTGCGCCCTATTTGGACCTTTTGTCTTGGAGTGGAAAAGTAAGCTCCAATCCATTTCTCTAATAGATCTGCAAAGCTGAGTCAATCCTTATGCTAATCTCTGTTCGTGTTTGCAGATGTTTCATCCCTAATGTTATTTACGAGTAGGGAGGTCTTCCTCGAGGCTGAAGTCTTGTCATTCTAATAGCAATATATTCCGTGTTTTTATACTCTGCGTAAGACTAGAACAGACATTCACTGAAGTATTTCTTGTCATTGGTGTGTGCCCAGGCTTTGAGATTTTACACCTTATTTCAAGTCTTTATTTCGTCAACAGTGTTTTCCTACTGGGCTACTCTGTATCCTATTGTGTTAGCACTGAGAGCTGCTCCCAGGAGACAGGTTGCCCAGCAAAACAAATATATTCTTTGTAGTGAATGTACAAATCCACAACACACATGGGCACAAAAGAAGTCGTTCAATTTCGACTCTTGTTCTTTTACTATGTGTACATCTGGGACTGTTGTACTGTTAGGAGATGAATGGCTGAGAATATACTTTCCTGGCATTAATGATGAATGTCTATTTGCCGTTTACCCATCTGATTGTTTATATGGTGAGACTTTATAAATCTGAGATGCCAGAAAGTTGTTAAAGCAGTGTGCAGTGATTTGACTATTACTTTATGTATGACAAACTGTTTTGTTAACACAGATTGCCCTGGGATGCTCCTTTATTACTGACACAGCTGTCTCTAGAAGAGCATTTTGTGGTTGCCTTCAACTTTCAGCACGTTGCATTAAACATTTTTGGTAAGTTTAAAAAGTATGCCACTCCTCTTATATTGTAATAATTTTATTGAGAACCAACTCCTCTTTGCCTGTAGGACAACTTCCAGATCTTATTTGATCATGGTCTTTTACCTCTTTTAATTTTTAATTTGTGATTCACCTGCACATGGGTGAGACAAGCTGAACCTGTACGGGTTCATTCTAGATGATTTAAGGAGATACCTTTTTTTCCTCTTTCAACCGAGCACAGATATTATTTCTCTGGTCACAGGTAAGCCCTAGAAAGTTCACTGGGTAAAAGCACACACTGCACTCACAAAGACCAACCTCGGTCAAAATGTAAATATCCAAACATTACAATCAGAAGTCTGCCCTGAAACTTACTGAGGGTGGCAGCACAGTCCTCTGCCTGCCACACAGCTCCTAAGCATGGATATTCTAACTGTATGCCTTCAAGGTGCAAGGCGTTGAGTTGGTGTCACCTTTTTTATTCCTTCTTTACAAATTTCTCATTAAACAGTTTGCTAATAAAAATGTGAAGCTACGGGTTAATGCTTATGGTTCACCATGAGCTTACCTTGCATAAATAAAAATCTTAGGTGGAATTATACGGTCACCAGCAACTGATCTCAAGCACAAGATGTCTTTTTCTCTGGCACATACACAGATAAGTGTTTTCTATGAGATAATGTGTTTTTTCCAAAACACTAATTTGCCTGCTACTTACGGTTTTTCACTAGTTGCGAAGATAATATCTTTTGCCATTGATTCAGCCACTGTCTTAACTGACAGTTGTTACTTCTCTTACTTTTTTTTTTAGTTAACATTGAGAGCTTTTAAATGGTATTGCCCTTTGCAGCAATTTTCCCATAATTGAGTTTAAAACCCTGTGGAAAATTGTATCAGGTAAGTGTTCAGCCGCCTGTTTGGGCAATGTATTTTCCCAGCGTGTAAAGCATTCCGTTACTTGGTCTGTCTTTTATTTGTATTTTTAAAACATTTTATGGAGTTGTTCAACCATCAAAAACTGCCTTATTATTTCTGTTAAGTTCCCTTGCAGCAAGGCTTTTTTCCCAATTGTCTTTGCTAAGAACAGTGCTTACTATTACAGAAGACTTCGTGGATTGTCAGTGGGCTACGTTTCTAGCACAAAATATAAAAATAGTAAAAAAAAAAAAAAACCAAATGCCCAAAATTGTTGATTCAAATTTCAGTTGCCATTTTCCAACTAGGATACTTCTCAGTTTACTAGACTTACCATGTACTAATAGGGGTTTCAGCCAGCCCTCTTAATCCATTTGCCTGCTGTCATTACCAATTGTTTGTCTGTCCACTACAGCATAAGTTAATGGGTCAGCCCATTTCAGCTTTCAGCTAACTTCACTCTGTGATGGCATTCTGCTCTTTCACAAGGAGCATGTTTACACACAAAGAAGCCCCTCTTCTGTTCCAGGGACTATGATGGAAATGTGTGTTTTTTGTTTTTTTTAATCCAAATGTTTCGTTTTTTCCCAATGTCCTTGGTGAGGTCCTGACAGTTGCCACAACAGTGTTCCATAAAAGCAGTAGGAAAACAAGCATTGACCACAAGACTGGCAGCTGATGCCAGACTGATTGGCTTTGTCAATTCTTGTTTTATGTTTTCAATGGGGCACGTGCAGTAGTGGGCCAGCACCCATTTTGGAGTTCCCGGTGTACCTAATGTTTAGGGGGTCGTATCTACTAGTGACTATATACTGGTTGCAAGGAACACCCACTGAACAGTGGCTTCCTCAGCTCCTGCTAGAATCTGAACGAAACTTTAAAATATCTATATTCTTGAACTTATGGGCTATAAAGAGGATTCAAATATTTATTTGAAAGGATATTGTCCGCAGTTTGTGGTGTTACACTAGGCGGCTTATTGGAGTCTGGAGGGAGGAGAATGGACGACAAGGAGCCCTCCTCACTGGTGACTTGTAGCCCTTGTCGTCCGTGTCTGAGGGCAGGGTGGGGGTCCCGAAACGCTGCAGCCACCTGCAACGAACCTATTGCAGACCAGGAGAGCGAGGCACACAGAAGGCGATCCGCAGTTGTCAATGCCTTCGCTGACCTCCGCCAGGGGGTCGCAAGTTAACGATCAGCATCTTGGGCAACGACTCCCCATCTCCGTGACCCTCCACCCAGTTCCATGCCTCTTTAGGGTTTGTAAAGAAGTGCGACTAACCGTCCGGCCTAGACCCAGAGGCGGGCCGTAAACGGGAGCGAGTACTTGAGGTTGGAGTTACGTAGTCTGCACTTAAATGCAAGTAAAGTGTGAGGTTGGCATTGGACTGCCAGTATGTAATCTGGGAAGATCACATGTTTTCTGCTACCAGGCTGTCTTGCTTTCGAGCTTCACGCAGGATTAGATCATGATCTCTGTAATGTAGGAGACGGGCCACAAGTGGCATAGGAGTGCCCCAGGTGGGGGGGGGGGGGCGCGCCAGCACCCGGTGCGCCTGATCGATCTAGAAGGGTGAGAGGGCAGAGGCAGGGATGAAGTTGCGGGACCACAAGTCAAGATAGGCCACTGTGTCCAGGCCCTCTGCACCCTCAGGGAGACCCATCACTTGAGCGTTTTCTGCGTGAGCACCCCTCTGCCCTCTCCTATAGCATGTGGACCTGGTTTGGAAGTGCACTTATTTGGGACCGCACATCCTGAGCCTGCAGCTGGAGTGTAGCCAGTGATTGTTTCACATTGTGGACCCTGACCTTGAGGTGATTATCCCTCAGAAGGATGAGGTCCGTAGCTACTGCATCTATTTTGATTGTCAGGGATACTAAATCTATGTCCAGTTTTCCCTCAGTGGAGGTGGGTCCCACAGGAGGTACCGCAGTCTACGCCCTGTGGGAACAGCACCAGTAACGTCGAGGGGTGTGCTGCAGTAGGTTGGGTTCCAGAGCGAAAGCACCACCTGGTCGACAACGCTATTCAGGAGGTGAAGGGGGCACCCCTAGGAAATGGGCCTGCTTGCAAGTGCCAGTTGGCTTCAGTGTGTCTCGCAGCACGAGCTACCCAGCAGTTCAGGCAGCTTGTATGGAGATGAACCAACACCACAGAGGGCTCACTGGCATCTGTGGGGCAGTGCTCTTGTTACCTGGTCCATCATGCTGTGCAGGATCAGGCCGCAGTGCACCATGAGGCAGGCGGATCAGGCAGGCTGTGGATTAAACCCCTGCAGTGCTGAACACACACATACACACATACACTCACACTCACACACACACACACACACTCACACTCACACTCTCTCTCCCCCCCCTCCCTCCCTTCTGTCCTGGACCCCCCCTCCCTTCTGTCCTGGACCCCCCCTCCCTTCTGTCCTGGACCCCCCCTTTCTGTCCCGACGCCCCCCCCCCCCCTTTCTTTCCCGTCTCCCCTCCCCCCCCTTTATACACCCCCCCCCCCCCCCCCACCCCCCTGCCCTCTTTCTGTTTTACTCTAGGCGGGAGCAAGGCATTAAATGCTGCTTATGGAATCGGTGCACGGAGCTCCACTAGAGGTCGTCCGCCTTCTTGGCTGTAGTAGCCACGGCCCTCACAGCTAGGAATATTCTTTGGTGCTTGCCGACCTTGGTCCATTGATTCTTCAGTCAGCTGGGCTTTGTGGTCTTTCTGGGATGAGGATGGCTCCTCTGACAAGCGGAGTCCCAGTCCTTTTTAAGACCAGTACGGTCTGTCTCCTTTCAGGTCACGGCAGGGGAGGCTTCAGAGGGTATCCCAGAATTGGACCCTTTCTAGAAGGAGGCTTGCAGTCCTGTAGAGGCTCAGCTTCTGGTGATCTCTCTCCAGCACTGGTGTGCTGGGCCTCTTCTATGTCCAGCAGATTTAAAAATTTGGGGGGAATCACAGGGAAAATGCAAGTGGAACCAGAGTTCAGAGACTGCAGGTTTGTCGCATTGTTGGGCTAGAGTCTCCAAAGCACTTCTACCACATGTTCCCCTTAATTTAGTTCTGGCTCGCTGGGCTGCAATGTCCTCATGGCTGGCAACTCCATTTTTGTAGGCTTTCATTCAGCTGGGATTTCGAATGCTCTTCCTATTTAGTCCAGGGCCGGGCAGTGCAGCTTCTTCAACCTGATCTAACTTTAGGGTACCCTAATTATACTGCTTGTTGTCCTCCTTTAAAGGAAGATGGCAGCAGTCTGGCCGCTGATGAATCTGTGCTGGTGCAAGGCAGTCTCTTCTTAATGTCCAGATTTCACAGCCCAGAGAGCCTGTATTTTTGCAGTGTGAATCTTTTCTGGATTCACTATGCTGTGCATTATTCCGCCATCTAGTGGTTGGGTCCGGAATTGTAGTATTTCTTTTTTTTTTTTTTTTTTTTTTTGTGTAGTTGGTGGGCGTCGACATACCACCATTTGGTGTCCCTCCGTGACGTTGACGTGCTTCCTCCGGAAGCTCCCACCTTTGGTCGCCATCTTCAGATTCTTTTTTTCCGCCGTTGGGTCTGGATCGATACGGGAGGAGCTCCAGAAGATTGGAGAGGAGAATTGACGAAAATAAACAGTCAACAGGAGAAGAACTTATTCGACGTACCGGTCTTCGAGTCTGGAAACCGGGACAGAGCGAAGAGGAAGAGAGACAACTTTGACATCATTCGAAGAATGCGCATACAGGGGGCTCCCTGTGCATGGTAATGGACAAGATATCATTCAAGTTCTGCGACAGTTGTCACCACAAGTACGCACAGAAGTATCAGCATCCGGTCTGCAACCTTTGCCTGCCGCTGGACCACCGAAGATTGTAACGTGTGCTCAGCGTTCACCCCAAAAATTTTGAGGGTAAGAGAAAGACAGAGAAGATCAAATTACAGCATGCAGGGTCAAGGACCACCACAGTCGCTTTGAGACCTGGGCCTCTCCAGCGAAGAGGACAACTTCGCCGAAGGGCCTGAAGGTGAGGAGGACGCGTACGTCCCAGTCGTCGTCGAAGAAAACCAAAGGAGGCAAGAGAAGCATCGACCCCCAAAAAGTCAGCCGAACCACGAAAGAGTGACTCACAGTCCTCAAACAGCCTCGGCGGCGAAACATTCGACGACCGCAAGTGCGTCCAAAGAAAAACAGTCCGTCGGTTCTTTAGACAAGGACTTTGACGGCGAAAACCCAAGAAAAGGCAAAGTCGTCGAAAGACACTCACGAAAAAGTCTTTGTCGAAAAAAGAAAGGGTAAAACAAGCTTCGACTGCGACGTCGTCAAGCTCGAAGAGAAAAGCCGAAAATCTCGACGCCGAAACACAAGCGTCCGATCTGGAAAAGGCTCGAAGCCGAAATGGCGAGTATCTTGCAACGCAAGAAAGATTTCGATGATAAAAATGAAACCATTCAAAATTCCGCCGAAAAGGACGTCTAGGAACTAGATCCACCGACAACCCCAGAACCGGTCGAAGAAGAAGAGGAAGAGTAATACTTTTTCGAAGCCGAAGGGGAGGAAGAGGACTACACCTATCAGGGTTCGGCAACTTCAGAGAGACCAGACCTACAGTGGCAAGCTCTCGACGCCGAGTCACCAGAAGAGGTGGTCAACACATCCATCAAGGCCTTCTCCACCAGATGACATTGGGATGTACAACCAAGTCATAAAGAAAGCAGCAGACACTTATGGAGTGCAATTGGAGGAAGAAAAGCCGCAATCCTATTTTCTGCTAGAGACATTGCAGCCTACACAGACCAGAAGTCAATTCCTTCCAATGCTGCCAACTGTACTGGACCAGGGTAAGGAAGCCTTTAAAGAACCTGCTACATGCAAAGCAGTCACACCAAGAGGTGAGAAAGTACAAGCATTCCTCTAAGGACCCTATGTACATCAGGGGGGTCTGTACCAGCTGATTCCATTATAACTTCAACAGCTAGGAAGAGAGCTAATGTACCCACCAATGTTGGTCCACCACTGTTAGAAGGTGGTTCTGACACTATGGGCCGCCCAGATTTTTCGCTTTTTGAGCATCTATTTGTTGAGCTTTTACTGTGGGAGAGCCTCATAAGTTGGAACTCGCCCACAGTGAACTCATGATGAAAGACTGCATGTGGATTTTACTGGTGTCCCCCTAGCTTGACTAGGCTGCTGCGAAGCAGCTGGAGTAAGGGGCACCGGGCTGGTTGCATGCAGACACCTGTGTACATGCGTGTGCACACGTGTAGGGGATGCGCAGGGGAGATTCCTGGCGTGCGCAGTCCAGGAGCAGCTACAAAGTGAATGGTGTGGCCGGACTTATGCAGAATTGGGTGGTGACATGGAATAGGCTTTATACACTGGGAAGGAACATGCCAGGAAAAGTCAGTGTGTTTTACTGTTTTTCACTTCATTATTCCCCTATGGGGATGTGGAGCCCAGGTGCTAGATTAACTTTCATAAGGCCTACAGATTCCAGACACGCGCTAAAGACCACTGTAGCGGATGTGAAAAGGAGTATTCTGCAGAGTCCAAAGTCATATTTGTACTGCTTTTGGGTCATCCAGAAATGTCACATTTCTCGGAGTCAGTCATAACCGGGACCAGGCTGAGGGCTGACCTCAGCTGGATGGATTGATAACCTTTCTTCCACAAGCCAAGGCCTCCTCTCCACGAGGAGAAGATGGGTGGGGCTACAGGCTCATCCATCAGCAGCTATCACTGGGTGCCAGGCACCAGGCTGCACCAAGGAGGGAAGGGCTCTTGTTTCAGAGACCCTGGACGACGCCATTTTGAACAAACCCAGAGGCTGGACAAGGAGGGGGCAGGGAAGTGATGTGTCGCTGTTTGATGGGACCAACAGAGACTTCCTGCCAGCCCCCTACTCAACTTTTAAAAAGTGCTTGCACAGGAAGAGAAGCTCTCTCTAGGGTGTGGTCTGCTGAGGCGGAAGGTGCTGGAGCCTGGCAATGGGCAGTTGGAAGGAGGAACCCCAAGACTGCCCCCCAGGGCCCTAACAGCGCCAGAAGAGCCAAGGACCAGTGCGCAGAAGCAGGGGCCTCTGCGCAGGGCGAAGAGAGGCCCAGGAGGAGAGCCAGGCGAAAGGCTGGCGCAGGGAGCCAGTGCAGACCGCTCCCTGCAGAATGTACCCTCTTGGAGACCCGGAGGTCGAAGGAGAGTGCTCCCAGTGGCTGGCGGGCGCCACCAGGAGCAAGAAGACGCGAAAATGGGGCAGATCGGACCCCCAGAGGTTGAGATATGGCCCCCGGAAGGTGAGCGACCTTTGACCCCTAAGAAGACCGATGACAAAGCACGTGGGGCTCCGCCGCCGGTCTCAGATGCCCCCGGGGTGGGTCAGGTCCCTGGGGCTGCCCCCAGAGGAAGGGGAGCGCCGTCGCGCTCCCTGTAAAAGTGCCCTGCAGGGGGGCCAGGAGCCCACCCTGGCCCCCACCGAAGATGGAGGCGGGGGAGCGCCGTCGCGCCCCCCCCCCCCGCAAGGAGGTCTCGAGGGGCCCCGGGACCCCGGGCCCCGAAGCAAAGTCGGGGAGCGCCGTCGCGCTCCCCGTGAAGATACCCCCCCGCCGAAGGTGGAGGAGTAGGGGGAGCGCCGTCGCCCTCCCCGCGAAGAAGCCCCCAGGGGCCCGGGACCCCATCCCCGGGCCCTGAAGTAAAGCCGGGGGATGCCGTTGAGCCCCCCGTGAAGAGGGGCCCGGGACCCCATCCCCGGGCCCCGAAGCCAAGCCGGGGGGTGCCGTTGCGCCCCCGTGAAGATGGCCCTGGGGGCCCGGGACCCCATCCCTGGACCCCAGAAGGAATGAGGAGGCCGGGGGAGTGCCGCCGCACTCCCCCACGGTCCAGCCGGACCGGAGGGAGAAGACGCGTCTGCCCGATGGAGCGGGCAGACCAGAAGCGCCCAGCCAGCTCCCGCGGCAGCACACGAGGGTGCTGACCGCGCTGGGAGCCGGCGGGGGCAGCCGGGGGTGGGCTCACCAGGCTGCCCTCCAACCCGAAGGCAAGTGGGGGTCCCGGGCCCCTGCAAAAATGCAAAGCGGCTGGGGGTGGGCTCCCCGAGCCTGTCCCTTACCTGGGGGTCCGGGTGGGACCGGGCCCCCCAACGAGGCCTGAAGAGGCGGCAAAGCCGCTAGCAGCTCAGCGCGGCTCTCCCCGGCACAGCGGGAGAGCCGCTCATCTATTATTCATCAAAAGGAGCCTGAAGCGCCCCATAATGCCTTGCAAGGCATGGGGAAAACATAGTTTTTAGTGCCTGGTGGCCCCCAGAGGAAGGGGGGTCACCCTGAATTGTGAAAAGGTGCTGGGGGGAGCTGCTGGAGAAGCGCAGTCTTTTCCCTCCCCCGCCCCCCCAGCCCGAAGAGACGTCCCTCCCCAAGTCTCATGGGGACTTGAGAAGAATAACCCCTCAAGGGCTCAGCCCAGCATTTTAACTCCTCTTGGGCTGGAACTTTTGTTCTACAGCTGGAGGAGGTTTGATAAGTGCATCACGGAGTGGAGGGCTGACTTGGGTATGTCTGGAGCAGGGCATCCCCTGGAGGTGAAGAAGTGTAATTGCACTAGAAATGCATTTACTAATGGTTTATTTCTTTTAGAGGGACTGAAGGTCACATGTGTAATGTGAAGTACCTGTGTAAGGTGATGTTTTAAGCAAAGTGAGGTTATGTTGCCAGACATTCCTGCTAGGGTCTGGCTGTATATGCGTAATCCTGTGTTTTCATCTGTGATGCCTTTAGGGGCTGTAATTGCAATGCATTCTAATGATCCACAAATGTGATGAGTACTGTCATTCTAAGGTAATGCTTCAACATGTATTCTTGCTGCTGCGCTTAAGTGAGGACCAACCCAGACTGTTAGCCTTGAAGATGTAGCGGTGCATACTGTATGGTCAATATAAGATGCTCAGTCAGGGTTATGGGTCACTAGGGCAGGTGAGCCTATTTTTAATGCGTGTTGAGGTAATGGGGTGGGTCGCCACTGGGATGGTGCCAGTGCGCAGGGCCCTCGCTCCAGGTTATGTTCAACTAACTGCATTGGGGGCAAGATGATGTGCATACATGGGAGTGGTGGTACTAGACCCCACCCCCCCTGCGGGAGGGGTGGAGATGTTACGCCATGTCACAAGTAATTCCAACAGCTTATGTATATTTGTAAATTGGTGCATAGTATTGAGTAGTGTGTGTTTAATAAATGTACTCTTACTTTTATAAAGCAAAGTACAGACTGGACAATCAATTATTGAGTGTTATTTCTGCGCACCTGCAGATGGCGATTACTAGCCCACACCACCTCCCTTGAGTAAAGCCTCAGACTGCTCTGCAACGCTACCCTCGGAGTCAGGCACTACAATTGGGTGTTTGGTTCCCAGTGAAGGACAAATGTAGTCATATTATTTGTGCAGGCCTCACAGATGCTGCCTCGTTTTCCAACAACCACCAAACAAGGAGAGCAAGAGAATGGATCTCATGGGAAGAAAGGTGGAAGGAAGTGCGGCGATACAGTGGCGCATTGCAAATTCAAATGCGTTAATCAACAGACATGCATATCCGCATTGGGAGGAAGTAGGTGAACTACTGAAACACCTGCCAGACAAATTCCAAAGAAGGGCAAACCACTTAGTGGAAGAGGGGAAAAACATGGCGAACACATGTTTAAAGTTGGCACTAGATGCTGCAGAAACATCTAGCACAGATGATGATGATCGGGGTCACTGAGAGAAGACCTGCCTGGCTGCGAATTTCAGGTTTCAAACCGGAAGTACAAAATAACATACTGAACTCCCTGTTCAATGGTGAACAGCTATTCGGAACAGCTGGAGACGACAAATTAAACCAATTGAAGGAAAACAAAACAGCGAGGTCCATGGGGCACTACAATTCAGAGGTATGCGTCGAGGCACACCCTCATGGAGACCAGCAGGTAGGGGTAACCACCAACCTGTAGCCTCGCACCAAACCTTTCAGCAAGGTTACCAAGGAGCAAGCCATGGGCAACAACAACAAGGCCAACAACAACAAAGTTGGTAATACCAACAGGGGAGGCAATCCTTTCGAGGGCGCCCTCGAGGAAGAGACCAAACACAAAGAGGTGGACCACAAACCACCTCCAAGTGACTTCACTCAAAAGTTGGCACACCCTCAAACAACAACTCAGAGGATGCAACAGAATACAGGCACAAGACAATATCACGGACCTATAAACAAACAATTCCTCCAACATGCTACACCAGTAGGAGGCAGATTAACATACTTTCTCCAAGAGTGGGAGAAGATTACATCAGACAAATGGATGTTAAACATAATGCAATACGGTTACTGCATAGAACTTGCAAGACAACCTCCAACCAAAAAGCCAACCAACAAAAAGCATTCAGCAAAAGAACTAGCTCAGTTGCTCAAAGAAGCACAGGAACTTCTGAGCAAAAAGGCCATAGAAGAAGTACCACTCAAGGAAAGGAACAAGGGTGTTTACTCCATGTACTGCCTCATTCCAAAGGTAGACGGAACTTTACGATCAATACTAGACCTAAGGTTCCTAAACAAATTCATAAAGACTCAAAAATTCAAAATGACAACTTTGCAAGAGGTGATACCTCAGATACAGGCAGGAGACTACATGGCAACTATAGACTTAAAGGACGCAGACTTGCACATCCCCATGAACAGAAAACACAAGGGTCTATTAAGATTTGTGATCAACAGAACACACTACCAATTCAGGGTGCTAGCATTTGGACTGAAATCCGCACCAAGAGACTTCACAAAATGCCTAGCAGCAGAAGCTGCCCATTTAGAAGGCAAGGAATTCATGTATATCCATACCTAGACGACTGGCTAGTAAGAGCAAGCTCCTACAATATCTGTAAACACATACAGCAGGTCATTCAAACATTGGCCCAACTCTGTTTCTCAATACACTGGGACAAATCATCACCAGAACCAGAGCAAGTAAAAATGTTCTTAGGCGCAGAAATAAACACCAGACTAGGTAGGGAAAGTATTTCAGAGCAAAAAGAGAACATTAGCAATACTGAAGGAGACACACCTATATCACAAGGGGCAAGCTCTGACAGTGAGGACAGTAGGGAAACTGCTAGGAATGATTGCTTCATGCATTCATCTAGTCCCACACATTCGACTGCACAAGAGACCATTCCAGGAATGGCTGCAAGAACAATGGTCACAGGCAACAGGGAGTTGGGAGGATCTAGTGGTTGTCACACAAACAGTTCATCAAGAAATAGCATGGTGGAACACAAGGAACATAACACAGGGGAGACTTTTCACACAACCAACTCCAACAGTGACCATCACAACAGATGCATCCCAGCAAGGATGGGGAGCGCACATGGACAACCTGAAAGTAAGGGGATTGTGGACGCCACAGGATGCGGTAAAACACATCAACTTCCTGGAGTTGAAAACAGTGTTCCTAGCCTTAAAAGCCTTTCAGAAGGAACTTTACGGAAGGAGGGTGCTGATACAAACAGACATTACAACAACCATGTTTTACATAAACAAACCAGGAGGGACACAGTCCTTAGCACTCTCAACCCTAGCCCAACAACTATGGAGATGGGCGATCCCGAGGAAGATAGACTTACTAGCAATACATCTGCCGGGGAAGGACAATGTAGAAGCAGACAGGCTAAGCAGGCAAACTTCAGCATCCCACGAATGGGAGTTAAATCAGTCAGAGATACAAAAGATATTCAACAAATGGGGAACCCCGCAAATCGACCTATTTGCAACTCCCCACAATGCAAAATGCCAAAACTTCGCGTCCAGGCTACCGTGCAAACAGTCCCTAGGGAATGCGCCATGGATAGACTGGACGGGGATATTTGCTTACGCTTTTCTCCCGATACCACTACTACACAGGGTAACCAACAAATGCAAGCTCGGTCATATGACATTAATACTCATAGCACCCCAGTGGGCCAGACAGACTTGGTTCTCTCAGATAATGGAAATACCTCAAGGAGCAATGCACAAGCTTCCAAGAAGAAAGGACCTCTTAACAATGCAGAACGGAAAGGTGCTACACCCGGAACCAGAGAGCCTAAGCCTGGCAGCATGGCTCCTGAGGACTTAGAATTTGCGCACCTCAAGCTACCAGAGAGCACAATGGCAGTACTCAGAGAAGCGAGGAGACCTACAACAAGGAGGTGTTACACAGCCAAATGGAAAAGATTTTCTCGATGGTGCTTTAAGGAAAAACTTTCAAAGAAGATAACCAGAGAATCAACAGTGCTAAAATACTTAACGTATTTACTAAAGAGTAAACTAAGCTACACATCTATAAGGGTACACTTAGCGGCTATTGTAGCATACACAAGAGGAGAGACAGGGAAAAGTTTTTTCACATCCCACGTGTTCAAGATATTTCTAGAAGGAGCAAAGAGAATAGCACCTCCAAAGAGGATGCCACCACAGGCATGGAACCTCAATGTGGTACTCGTGCAAATTATGAAAGCACCATTTGAACCACTGCATAAAGCTACGCTACATATGCTCACACTAAAGACTGCGTTTTTATTTGCCATTACATCACTACGGAGAGTAAGTTAATTACAAGCGCTAACACTACAAGAGCCCTACTTCCAGATACATAACGACAGAATAGTCATGAGAACTGACCCGCAGTTTATGCCAAAGGTGGTATCAAGGTTCCACATAAACCAGACGATACAAATACCGAGCTTTTTTCAAAAGCCAAAATCACAAGCAGAAAGGGCATTACACACCCTAGACGCAAGAGCGGTCATGTATTGCATAGAAAGAACCAAAGAATACAGAAAAACAAAACAATTCTTTGTATCATTTGCCAACAGTTTTCTCGGAGGACCGGTGACAAAGAATACCATTGCAAAATGAATTGCACAGGCCATAAAGTTATGCCACAAACAGGCAGGTCAAACATTGCAAGGAGCACCACATGCTCACTCAACAAGGAAAAAGGGAGCAACAGTCTCATTTCTAGCAAATACGCCTATTCAAGACATTTGCCAAGCAGCAACATGGTCTTCAGTACACACGTTCACAAAGCACTTCTGTGTGGATATTCAAATGAATAAAGAAGCACAAGTAGGACAAAAGGTCTTGCAACATATATTCACAAACCAACGCTCCTCTTCCACCAAACCACCACAAGACTAGCAAACCGTTACAAAGTCTATGCACAGCATAGTGAATCCAGAAAAGATTCACGCTTCAAAACATTTTTCTTACCTGTCGGTGTAGTTTTGCAGCTTGAAGAATTTTCTGGATTCACTAGAGAACCCACCCTCCTCCGCCAGAAAGATGAGACAGGAGGATATAACAAGGACGAACAATAAAAAAAAAATAAAAAAAAATTTTTTTTGAAGATGGCGACCAAAGGTGGGAGCTTCCGGAGGAAGCACTTCAACGTCAGAGGGACACCAAATGGTGGTATGTCAACGCCCACCAACTACAAAAAAAGAGAAGAAATACTACAATTCCGGACCCAACCACTAGATGGTGGAATAATGCACAGCATAGTGAATCCAGAAAATTCTTCAAGCTGCAAAACTACACCGACAGGTAAACTATACGTTATTCTATGTCCAGGGTACTGACAGGAAGCAAGAGCCAACCGAGGTGGAAGCTTTCTTTGTATTCCAAACTGTTCTCCTGTGATAAGATGGTCTGTTTCCAGTCACACTCAGATATTCATTGGCAGCATGTAGATTGATGAAGCCACCCACAAGATGTGGCTGGTTCCTCGTACAAGTGGGACACCACATGCGGAGAGCAACTACCTCATGGTAGATCAGAGCAGCTGGTCAAACTAGAGTCAAATCTGAGTTAAGGCAAGACTTTCAGGTGCATGCACACTGCAACTAGAAACCAGACTGGGTAGGATTTCAAGCCTGTCTTTGAGACTTTGCTCCTTCTACAGGAAAGTTGAAAGAGCCAGAGTCTGCTCAGCAAACCACCATTGTTTTTCAAGTAGTGTCTTCAGCACACAACATCCATGAGTGTGGAAGTAAATGATCCCAGGTATCAGTGGTAACCCTGTGCCTCATTAGCATCTCAACTGCCAACAAACACTTCTCTTTTTGTAGTGTGTTTGAAGGATGCTAACCCCCCATACGCGCAGATGGGCTTATGCTGTGGGGTCAGCAGAGCATTGTGCTATGACGTTAGATACCGAAAACATTGAGTACCCTCTGGTAGTTTGCAGATTATTAAAGGGGCCATCCGGTGAATGGTGTCACAGTAGCTCTTAAGTCCAAATCAGGCATCAAAGAAGGCAGCCTTCTGGAATTCCTATTGTTGGGGTTAGTTAGCAATAGTTAGCAATGCAGGACTGGACAAAGAGAATGGTTTCCTTTACACTGGATTGCCATTTAGGAATACTCCCAGGCAAGTAGATTGCACAGTTTTTCTTGCCATGCTCTTACCTTGGCCCCTTGCTGTTGGATTTCCACGACTATCTCGCTCCCAGGTGAGCCATAGTGTGGGTGCTGCAGCAATGAATCTCATGCCCAGGGGAACTGGGAAGTTATAGTCTTAACGCTGTTTGGTTTTATCTTGATTGCAGGGTGTTGCATGGAGCTTGTCCAAGATTTGTTTTTGAACATTGCTGTTTCACTGTTGGCTCAGTGATGAATTTTCTTATGCCGTTTACCCATCTGCATGCCATGCTGATGAGAACGTCTGATTCTGAGATACCAGCTATATCTGCCATACAGCCAGTTAGACCAGTTTGAACTTGAAATGTTTTCAGATTCCTCCACCACAAAGCAACTTATGCCATGTTTTTTCTCTTGCAGCAGTTTGCGTCCTGTTTGCACCACTTAAGCATTCGTAAGAGTCTTCCAATTCTAAGAAACGTAAGTAGAACTATAGCATTTCTTGCAGTTGATTTCTAGTGACTATTAGCTTGACAGATAACACATCGCACACTTCTTTTGTGCATATTTTAAGTGAACTGGAATTGCCGGCCTGTGGAGCAAATTGACAAATTAAGCAAATCCTTTGCTAAGTTTCAAGTTCTCTAATTCGTTAATTTCCCAGAAAAAGGAGAACTGTACAACTGCTGTGAGGCATGGAGTTGAATGCCTTGGAGGAGAATTGGGTTATGCCTGCTCTTACGGATGAGTCCTTTGTCTATCCAAGCCCTTTGTGAGTAGGGAAAGTAAATGCAGACAAATCTTAACAAGGAAAGAGCAGACCATAAATGTCTAATGGAATTTAACTACTGAATGATGTTAAGCAGTCTTTATTACATTGTCTGTCAGTTGTGGCGCTTAACCTGAAATATTGGAGCAGTCTGTCAGTGGAAGTAGATCATACTGGCATCTCTTGCTGCATTACATGTAAAGCCTTCTGTGGCGTCTTGTTTCTGGTATTGATGTTGCTTCTGTACATAATGTTACCCCTCTGGCTGGTTGTACTGAAAGTTTACATATATTACATTCATCTTCAGTTGATCTTTGCAGTGGTTAATGAAATGTAACGTGGTTTAGAACGTGCAGCATGGAATAGTATTAGCAGCACATGAGGTAGTCGGACGAGGCGGTCTAGTAGCAGTAGTAGCTGCTCGTTCTTTCAAAGGTTTACATACTATAACTTCACTGTCCTGAAGTGAATCTGTACATTGAACATACACATAATAAAAGAACCGATTTAATAGAAGAGCTGATCGGTCTCTCAATAGCCTCTTTAGTTACTGCTTTGTTGACTTTAATCTTTTTCTCTCAAGGCAGTTTATTGATGGTAACAAAGTCCTCTCTGTGCCTTAGACAGTCCGTGTCACCACGCCCTTGCACATCCTCTGGGCCATCTTGTATTTTTACTTCAGTGAACTCGACACTCAGTCAAGCCCACTGAAGGTGCTCCATGTCATTTTGTCAGCTTAAGTCTCTGATGTCGGGATGACATCCAAAATGTACACCTTCTACCCCCAATCTGAGTGGCCACAGCCCTTTCTACCTAGGTTGTGCAGTGATTATTGGCGGCATCAGCATGATTCTAAACTAAGGCAGCAGGCTTTTTTTTAACAGCTTCCTCCTGTGGGGAAACTGCACACCAGATTTCCCAGCAAAAGCCCATTCACCAACTGTTTCCTTGCCATCCCCAAGTCTGGGACATGTAAGGCTTATTTGTGGAAAGGGGAATGGTGAGTCTGGACTACCTGGGTGTGGTACACAAAATAGAAAATTTGTGTCCTGTTCGAGCTAGTGAAGCCATCTCTTAAATCTCATCCTGCACAAACACCTATTGTCCCTATCTATGAAACTTGTGCACCCCGTTCTCTTATTGTACTTTTTGCCTGGACTTTGGTCAACTCCCACAAATAATATGCTTCATGTGTTATGATTATCTCGTGTGCAGCTTCAGTCCTGAGTCTAATATTAACCCTCGACTGATGGGCTCTGATCTGATGGAGGATGCTGGACTTCAAAGCCTTCAAAACCTGACCTGCAAAAGGAATAGCAACCATCTCCTGAAGTGGTGGTACCTGCAAACATTTTGATTGTTTCTGACCCATGATTGACTGTGGCAGTCTGCATTCAGCATCAGAGGTGTTTACTGGACCTCTCAGCCAAGTCTTGGTTTGTCTTTGAATTGTCACCGAGGACGCCTTCACATCAGTGTGGGAAAGACTCCAGACCAGGTTAGTCTCAAATGGATTGCTACCACCCCCCCTTCCAGGTTGAGGGCCTTCATCTTTAAAAGCATGCAGAGTCAGTTTCTTCCTGTGACCAAGAAAGAAAAGTTGCTTTACTATATCTGACAAGAAGAGCGAACTGATCCCCCCCTAGAAGACTTGTACTAGGCAGAGCTTACTGTAGTGGCGTGCAAGCGGACAGCTGCACTGACTAACGCTGCCCAGGTGCAAGCTAGAAGAGCTGCTGCATTGCTTGTCGGCGGAAGGGTGAGTCTTCACTGTCCCAGTCCATCCGGTTTTCAACCATTTCACCTGTTAGAGTAAACCAGATGTTCTCAAAAGTTAAGCTCAGTCAAGTGGCTACTTGAAATAACTTGACCAGGTGCAGCACACCAGTGGAAAAGAGAAGAAACCACGCTGGATACTACCCAGTAACCACTAACCACCTCCCAAGGACCGAAGAAAATGTTTCATAACTATCATTCAGACGAAGGTCACACTTGAACAATGAAAGCTAGCAGGGCAGTTTTTCTGGTAAACGTTACTTAACCTGCAAAGGTGGTATTATCGATTCACTTGTGACACGGCCAGCTGCAATGTGAGATTTAGAAGTGGTAAGCTGTGCTTTCAAATGATATTTAAACGTACGACATACCGCACATCTTTCATATGGCCTTGACATACAGATCGTAAATATCCATATTGATGAAGAAAAGCAAAGGCGTGGGAGACATGAGCTCTTAATCTGAACACCGAACAGTGAAGTTTCTTTCCTGGCATTAATGATGATTCTTTGTTTGCCGTTTACCCATCTGATTGTTCATATGGTGAGACTTTATAAATCTGATGTGCCAGAAGTTGTTAAGCATTGAACAATAATTTCCTTGTTTCTCCAAATATATAACACCGTTTTCTTTAACAGATTTCCTCGAGATGAGCTGCTCCTTTATTGTCCCGCCCGTGTCATCTGACTGAACCATTTAGTTTTCATCAACATGGCAGCTGCAGCATTTTAAGGTAAACCACATGTATCCGGTTGATTCTATTAAATAATTGTTTGGAACAACCTAGCTCTTTCCATAAAATAACGCAGAAGTGACAGTGGTTTTCAGCTGGGTTTGTACTTTTCTCCAACCTTTGGATATTGGAGAGTTCCTTGTTCCTTGAACCGAGGCAAAGCTGAAACATCAAACTCCTCTGACCCATATAAAACGATATTTGAAATTCTAGATCCACTCTCCCATATGCGTCATTCCCAAGTAAGATATCCACGGATCCAAAGTAGCGATTCTGATAATTAAGCTCATTACCATCATGCCTTCCTTGTGCACAAATATCTGTAGTTGGTACCCAAGCCATTTGGCACATGGGAGGTGGGGGGGATGAAGAACTTCTTGTCCTCCCCTCTTTTGTAGTGGATGCGCTTGCAGGTCTCTGATCAGCCTGACTAGGTGACTTTCTTAAGGTGCAGCCCAAGAGTAAGCAGGCTCCCTGCTGACGATTTATAAATTAAACTATATCTGCCGCAGGTCGGCTCATTCACTGTTCCTATGGAAAAGGGGAGTACTCTAAGCAGCATGCACACTACTATCCATTCTAGATCTTGCCTACTGCTTGCTTTTAGGTGTCTGTTAAAGATCTGTTGTGGACAATACTAATACTTGCAGTGAGTATTGGATCAGCCCATTATCATTTGATTTTCTTTTCAGTCTCATTTGCTTGTTTGTAATTCAATGGCTTTCCATAATCCTCCTGTGTTTGACAATCGCTTGGAGCATAGTTTCTTTACCATTCTTTTGATTGTATGACTAGTATCCTTCAACTGTGTACATTTAAGGCACTCCTTTTTTCTATTCATTTCAGCACTCCAAGGAAGTACCCATTTTCATGCTCTCCCTCAGGTGCTGCCACTTTCCTCAAATCTCCCGTTCATCTTTGTTTCCTTTACATTAACCCTTTCCCCACCAGTTCCTATGCTGTAACATTCTCCTGCCTCCTTAGTCACTACGATAGTATCCCAATTTAAGATGGAGTGAATATGTGCAGAAAACAAAGTTGAGGGACAATAACTCCATCTTTTAAAGCAAGGAAAAAAGTAAATTTCTAGACTCTTTATTGACCTGGTTAAGATCCAATAATTCAGAACTTCTTTGCTTCTAATTATAGAAAACATCCCAAAAATTGAAAATAACATTGAGGGCGGCACAAAAGATTTTCATATTACATGGGTGCTGAAATGAATCTGAAAAGCCTTAGTGCTTAAAATGATGCATTCTCGTACAAACACAATTCAGCAAGCAGTAACTAATGGACTTGTTCAAACAAATGTAAGGAATATACAAATGTTAATTTAAAAAAATCTCTAAATACCCTGGAAACATGGCAGCTATTTAGAATACAACATTCAGAAGCAATTGTTTTGTATTAATTGTAGGCCTAAAGCATTGCTTTTGTTTAATAAATAATTGCAAACCGGTACTTGATTATCACCCTGCCCCCAAATAGCTTTCTCCTAGGAAAGCACATCAATTTTTCCATGAATTTAGCCCTTTTTCAGTTTCCCAAAAACCCTGGTAGCAGAAAAACACAGCAACGGAGGGTAGCAGATGGTAAGAGGCTATAACAGTCCCTTGACGAAAGTGTGACTAAAGAGACATTCCCAATACTACCCCGTTTTTGGAGCGAATAGATGGAACTCTGGATATTCCTGAGGAAAGTTGCAGTGTGAACGAGTAAGGAGAGAGAGTGATTACACATCCCCACACACATGCCTGAAGATACAAGGTACTGTATGTAGGGGAGGGCAAATTAAGCCTGCAGAAGAGGGATCCTAATTCTGAGGAAGGCCTGCAGACCCCTTGGGGCTTATAGAAGGCGAAACATGTAGATATAACATATCTTTAGGGGGCACGGATATAATGATCCAGGAACACCCCCACTTTATCCGGTTTTAATCCTGCCAGGGGAAGTTCGAAATAAAAATGAACAATCCCAGAGGTAGTTTTAGATTTTTTCTATGTTGAGAGGATCCTGGTCCCAGGTGTGACAGAGGGATTGATTCTAGTTCCACAACCGTTCTAACAAAAAAAAGCAGAACAAATAGCTGCCCTTTTATATTAGGCTGCCTAGAGCTGGTGCTAGGTTTCTGTCACTTTGAGTAAGTGCTTTATGTATCTGCTTAACATTGTGTCTGTTCTGCCATTTGCCTATCAATGCTCCCATTCTGCTGCCTGCTGTTTATCTTCTGCACTGGAGATAGTCTACACTGTCTGTTTTTGCAATGTGTGAATCTTCAGTACCAAGTAATTCATCTGTGCTAAGAGTTTGTGCTTGAAGAGTATAAAAGTGCCTGAAACACCCTTTTTACGTCTTGTCTGAGACAGTGCATGTGCTGTCACTTGCAAGACATTTTATTAACTAAAAAGGAGCTTGGAGCCCACCTATTGCTTACCATTCTTTGACTTTTGTCACACTTATTTGCTGACTCCTGATTGGTCAGCGTGTGCCGGTTTCGTTTTGCTCTGTGTAGCATGGACCAAGTACTGATAAATCAAAAATAATGTCCTTCCGTTGCTTGTACTGGGATTGAGGGTTTTTTTTTCTTCTACTTGATGCACTTTGTAAGAGTGCATGGGTTTGAAGATTGTCTTGCTTTTGCTCCGCGCTGTTGCTTTCACCTCACGTTTCCCATGTTTGTTCAGTTTTATTTTTCTTCATCTCCCCTTCTACTCTTTGTAGCATAACACCACTATAGGTCGTTAGCGTTTCTTTTAAGAATGTTTTAAAAATATATTCATGGCTTTGCACTATCTTTAAGTAATCACTCGTTTAGTTTGCAATCAAGTGCTTTTTTGGTACATGTTTCATGATGTATAGGTAGTCTTGAGCAGAATTAAACAGGGTGTTTTTCAGTGGTTTGCTTAGAAGATTACAGGTTGGATGGGAAATTCCAATGTGAAAACATTGTATTGTAAAGGGCTTGTTTGGCTGCTCCTTTGCATTTCTTCCCGAAGCCATACCATACATCATACAATCACATTATATGTAATGTATACATATAATATGATAATTTTGTACCAAAGTTGTACAACACTACTATAAAAACAATTGACAGTAGGTCTGGCATAGAGGAGACCTATTGGCTTTGCCAGTGCTTGTTTTATTTGGTGGAGCGATAAACACCCCCTCCACCATCCCCAAGCTTTTGAGGTTGGCTTTCACAAGATTTCCCACAATCCAATGTGCAGCATCTGATTCACATTATGAAGTTAGATCTTCTTAGGATTGGGGTGGAATTGTCTGTATTTTGTGGGGCACGCCTTTATAAGCATTGTCAAAGCTACCTGTGCCATTGGCTGATGCAACCAAATGGAGCATTCATCTGATTTTTGGCTGAGAACAAATAAGTGAAGGCCGTTTTGTTTGAAGGTTGTGGCAAATGTGGCTTCTCTTACCATGTAGCTCTGCTAGCACATGCAGCAGGATAGTCTGGATTGTGGTCGGAGGCAGAATTATGTTCAGCTAAACTTCCATTGTTGGAGTCTGCTCTTTCACACTTAATATTTATCAGTATGAAGACCAGATCTGACACTGTTCCTAATGGCTTGAAGCAGTCTTACAGTGGGGCTACCAGCTTGTTCCTACACCCCAAACACGTAGCAGTTTTCCCATCTGTCCTTCAGTGGACAGTTTCCCCTTCCAGGCTAGGAACTAAATCAGTTTTGTGCTGGAAATGCCACCCTGACCGGGGTATTGTTTTGTAGAACATGAGCTCAAGGAGTAAGTTGAAGCACTCCTTAGTTATGAGTTATCAATAATGAAACCCAGCTTTTTCATGCTGGTCGCAAATTAGGCATGAAGTAATCCAAAACTAGATGTAAGATTGCTCAATAAAAGAGAAGTTCAAGCTGGTTACATTGCAGTTGATGGCTCTGATCATCAAGCTGGGACATTTCTTAATCACTGTGGTCTTTTAAGACGCACATTTTTACTTTCCCCTCCTGAAAAGTTGTGAGGACCATCTCCCAATTTAGTCCAACTGTTTGGATAAGTCTTCACCTAAGATGTTGATGAGGGTCTGACAAAGGTGGCATTTTCATTAACGAATTGGAACCTCTACCCATATTGTGATGACTGTCTGTTGAAAGCTTCCCAGGTGACAGAAAAATAATCTTTCTTAAAGTTGCCTCTGATCTTATAGATGCTGTGGGTTTCGATTGAATTCGGAGCTATTGCTGTTTTCTCGGACTGCGGTCTTGAAAGAGAATCGGTGCGATGCAGGGGCTGTCTGCTAAATATGTTTCTACAGTTTTTTTTGTTTACTTTGCGAATAAGGTAATCCCAGCGACTCGCCCTGTTCTGTAGAGTATTTCACATTAGTGATTTTACCAGTCTGGGTTTGTTTTTCACATCAGCCGAAGCAGGCTAATCTCTGAACCTGAGAAGAGCCTCAGTATACTAGCTAGAATAGACAGAAGATTTCAGGCAGTCCTGACGGTGAAAGTGTTTCTTCTGTGTTCTGCAATTTAGGAAAGCCCTTCAAGCAATGGATCTCTAGTTGCCTTGTTAAATGTATCATATTGTCAAGAAGGTCTCTTTTAGAATGTCCCAGAGCATGTGCTAAGAAAAGTATGGCAGCTATGGCTAATCTTTTTCACAACACTTCTTTACCTTCTATTTACAAAATTGCCAATTGGTGCATACTTTCTGTGCACATCTCTCCTTGACCTCACATGCTTTGGCTGATCACTACTTGGTCATGCATCACTTCAGAATTTGCCCAAACCATAAAATGACTGCTTCTCCGAAGTAAGCATTTCTGTGAAAGGTTTTCTAAGAGTGGATTCCGTGCTGACAAGGAAAAATTATCTACCTGTATGCAACTCTCCAGCAAGGGGTGTCTTCCCTCAGATTCGATATCAACCTGTCCATCCTTTCCACATAGTGATTTTGCTGCATTTGATTTCTGATAAAACAGGAAGCTAAATGTCTGCTTGTCCACCCTAAAGTGAAATGTGCTCATAGAATCCAAAAGCGATTGATCTGGTTTTTCTGTAGTTTCACATTTGTAAAGTATAAAAATATTTTATTAAATGATGAAATGTACAAATATTGTAATTGTGAGCCAGTCTGAAGTGTGGGAAATATTCTTCAGTCTGAGTAGGTTACTCTTGCTGGCAAATTATTACATCTGGGTAACTTAATCTCCTTGCTCATCTTTTCCTCGGTTCAGTATGTGACTTTTTTTTGGGTAAAACTGCATACAGCTGGCATATATTCTCTTTGTGGTGCATTTTTATTCCAGACAGAGGCTGGTTTTTATCTGGTGAAAGGCCTTTGCCAGTTCAAAGGTGATTTCACTTTGCCATTTACCCATCTGCATATAATGCTGATGAGAACCCGTGATTCCGAGATACCAGCTAAGCCTACTAACCAGCCTGACAGTGGACTGAATGTGGAATGATTTATTATTGCTTGTTTGTAAAGAGCCCTCTTTAGTCTTGCTGCACGTTGTCCTATTCATCAAATGAACAGTTATTCATAATAATCCTCTAAGCTACTGCATACGTTGGCAGGTAAATAGAACTGTGCTTCAGGTTTTTTTAATGGCTAATGTTTAATGAAGTAAATTATCAAAAGAATTGTGAGTTTATCAAATGTAATTGTGAGGAAATGATATGTATTATATGGTGTGGTCGTGCGATCTCACCATCTAATACACTTACCAAACGCTTTAGGACCCTTGGGTTTTGTTTGACAAACCTTCAGCTCAACCTTGGGTAGCTGTGGCTCTGAGCAGCAAAGCTACACAAAGGAACAAGCGTAAAACATTTTAACAGCACAAACCGTTGAAGATATCGACAAGACCCCAAAGAAATCTGACGCCAATTTATAAAAACAAATGTATTTTTAGACACCACTCTGAAAAAGATCTACCAGAGGGTTCCGGCGATGTAGAACTTTCAAGGTATAAATCAAAGCATTTCACTCAACCCTGAGCAAGGATTGACAAATTCAGTGATTTGCTGTAACTACTCCTCAGTACATGAAGGGAACGGGGTGAGGTGGTCCTGATCATTGCGTCAACGTCCCACGCAGTCCTCTCTGTTGGTTGCTGCCCAGTATCGCAGGGACCCCAGCTGCACTCCGACACTTCCTGGCTCAGTGAACATTGGTGCAAGTTGGTGCGTTGGGTCCTGGCGTTGCTCTGCGGTTGGTGGCGAGTTGAATACTTTGGGCTACCAACTTGCCCCAGCAGGCTTCTTCAGCTGTTGTGTCCCTGCGCTGCGAACAGGTCGTCAGTTAGCTGGCCCTTATTTTTTTATAAAGTTTTATATCGCGCGAACATGACCCACGCGGGTATCAGAGCGCTTTACAATATACAGTTATTAAACATTAGATGGTTGAGGTAGTATTCATACATTCGGTATTCGCCATTCAGTACAAAAGAGGTAGATAGTAGTATATGGGTAGCATAGGTGACGAGTAGTCAACATTTGAAAGGATTTATATAGCGCTGGCTAGACCCGGAGGTATCAGAGCGCTTTACATGAGAATCAGAACATAGTTGCAGGTTACATCGTTACAAAGGTTACACAGTTATTGGTGCATAGCTACATAATTACATGTTAGGTCGAGACAAAATAAGGACATATACGTAAGGGAAAAAGCAGGCAAGGGGAGAATGGGTAGGAGCAGGGGGAGTAGACATAGAATGAAGGGGGAAGAGGAGGTGGAGGGTGAAAGACACAGCAAGAAAGAAGAGGGGGAGGGTGACGGGGGCACAAACCGGTAAACGCGTAATAGCTGCGTCCAAAGTCCAGTAAACTGTGATCCCAGGGGAAGTGGCATCATTCCCCCATCTCCGTTGCGAGAGGCTCCCTATTAAGCAGTGGACTCTCTCAGAGGGGTCTCTGAGACTCCAAGGTCTACCTACTGGATCCTTCCCCAAAAAGGGGAGAGGGAGTGCTTTGGCAAGGGGCGCCATACCAAACCAACTGTGAGTGGCTCCCTTAGCGCAGTGGACTCTCTTAGGGGAAACACAGACTCCAGAGTATAAATATTGGATCTTTCCCCAACAAGGGGAGAAGGAGTGCTTAGTCAAAGGGCACAAGGGACAGGGGGCTAGGCGGCGTAGCAGACAGGGGGAGAGATTCAGGGGAGAGGGGATAGGAGCAGAGGAGGAAGACAAAGAATGAAAGAGGGAAAGCGGTGGGGGAGTGTGAGGGACAGAGCATGAAAGAGGAGGGGGAGGGTGAAGGGGGTACAAACCGTAAGCTGTGCTCCCAGGGGAAGTGGTATCATTCCCACCTCTCTGCTGCGTGAGGCTCCCTTTACACAGTTGACTCTCTCAGAGGGGACTCTGACACTCCAAGGCCTACCTACTGGATCCTTCCCCAACAAGGGGAGAGGGTGCTTTGGTAAGGGGCCCCATACCAAACCTCAACTGTGCGTGGCTCCCTTGACACTGTGGACTCTCTCAGAGGGGGTCCCTGAGACTCCAGAGTATGAATATTGGATCTTTCCCCAACAAGAGGAGAAGGAGTGCTTAGTAAAAGGGCAACAAGGGACAGGGGGCTAGGAGGCGGGTCGGAACTGGCAGGTCAAGAGGGGGAACAGACGGCAAAAGAAAAATCACATTTATACAAAAAGATAACACATTCAATACCAGGGTAAATTAGCGATCTAGAAAAAGACAGGATCCGCGAAAGGCAAGGGTCAGGGGCGACAGAGGGAGGGAGACAGCGAGTTGAAGAGTCCCACAAAGAAGAGAAACAGATAGCAGAAAAGGAAATGTATACATTGTAGAGCCACTTAGGAGAGAGATGCAAACGGGAGAGCTCAGAATCACAAAATAGTGATATTAAGTACAAAGAACTACTGCGTATACTAGTGGTTAGAGTTGTAACTATGCAAATAGTAAATTCACTCAGGGAGAGGACGAGGGGGAGGAAGGAATAAGAGACAGAGGTAAAGTCAGCCCAAAGACCGAATGGGTAGGTGACGGCCAGTGAGGTAGTCCGAGGCCAGTCTCCCCAATAGCTCTCAAGGAAGCACCAACGGGGGTGGGAGAGGGGGAGGGTGGGCAAGACGGGGAGAAAGGGAGAAACTGTGCCCAAGGTCCGTCTGGGCAGGTGACGGTCAGGGGGTGAACCAAGTCCGATCTCCTCATTAGCTGAACAGAGCAGCTCCACCGGGCTTCGGACAAATCCTCGAACTCCGCTGTCAGGAAAGAGGTCGTGTCCTCAGGGAATGTCAGAGTGGTGCGGGGGGGGTTGGGAGGCCATGGTCATAAAGAGATCTAGAAGTCCTCTTGAGGTCAGGCACAGTCCAGGAAGGGTTGAGTAGGTAAAAGTTCAGCAAGGGGGAAGAAGTCACCAATGTCGGCCATGTTGGGGTCAGGCATCCTGGGACCCTGATCACCTCTGTACCCCTTCACAGCCAGCAAGAAGAAACTAACACGGAACATGGCCCTTGGAGTCCATTTGCTTTGGCTGGGCCCTGGAGACAGCTTCTCGTAAAGGACACAGCAGGCACAGTTCCTTTCCTTTGCTAGCCACCTGGTTCAGCAGCTGCATTCCATGCAAGTGCAGCCTCTTTGCTGGTGCAGCAGGGCAGTCCTTGGATCTTGACTAGACTGGAAGATGGATCAGAGTTTGGGGTGCCCTGCTTATGTTCAGAAAATGCCCTTAGTTCAGGATGCTGTTGGTAGGCAATCTGCTACCAGGTTCCCTCCCAAATGTTGGCCACTTCCTACAGTGTGTTGCATGGATGCATTCCAGGATGCTCTATTCGGTCTTCTCTCAATATGGTAGGACCCATCTCCCAGTGTGTGGAGCTCCCTAGCCCAGCCCAGAGGTGTGGCTACCAAGAGGGGATATATGCCCCTGGAAAACAGATGTGGCAACTGGTTTCCCCGCTCCTGTCCCAAGTGCCAGCCTGTCTGCCTGAACAATAGAGCAGCCTCTCCCAAGGGTTACCGATTTGTCCTTCAAAGGCGGCTTCTCCTTTGGTTTCCTCCAGAAGGGAGGTGACACCTCCTCATGGAGCAGGCCCTATTATATCGTTTCTTGGGAGTTGTTAGCGTGTCTCCCAAGAAGAGCAGAAAACTGTTATGGTGATAGGACCCCATGTTCCACTGGTGTAGGCACAGGGGACTAAAGGCAACAAAGTGGCTACTTTGCTAAAGTTAATTTTGACCTGAGGAAGTCAGGCTTAATGTAATGAGTTATTTGATACCTTGGATGACTCCCTTTAGTCACACTGTTCCAGAGTTAGCACAGCTGTGGGGGTCAGCTTGTAACTCTGTACTCTCCAATTGGGCAACCAAGCTTTTTCACAGTAAAGATTAGTTTAGCGTTTTTACTATCCGAACATGTAAAATTACATGTTCTGTCCATGGAATGTGTTGCACTTTGCCCTAGGACTCTATCGGCCTGCCATAGGGGTGCCTCACACCTATTCCTGGGGGAAGTCTGGTTTTGCCATTACTTTGAATTTCAAAGTAGGGCTAGCAGTTTTAACTGCTCTTCTAGGCAGCAAATGGCGAGCTGGGAGTCTCGTTTTACTCGTGTCACACCCAGGGTGGCACAACCAGTGCTGCAATCCCCAGGTGGAGGCCGGGACCCTCTAGCATATCAGCCCAAAAACTTTGGGGTGACAGTACAAAAAAGGCATTTCTTTACAGTAATGGATTGCATAAGTTTGATAAATTGAACAAAGATCCAGTTTCCCCTCTAGTCCACAGTTGTACCATAATTATTCTTGGCATTTGAATGCTGTTTCACCTTAGTTCTTTCCGTACACCTGTCATTTGCCATCTGCACCTGCAATGATTTTTCTGTACTGTCTACTAAAAGGACTCCAGTTGGATGGACCGGTTACTCCCTTTTAATGTTTAACTCCAAGGGTAGCAAGGACAAGATGTCACGGCTTACTCCAGCAGGTGGAGAGACTTAAACTCTGAATACAGTATAAAACAAAATAAAATCATTGTCTAACCCGTGCTTTTCCTTATTAAAAGGAAAGGATGTTATTACCAGATACTAGCACCTGCTGGAGTAAGATGCTACCTCAAACATTTTTTATTTTATTAGTGCCTTGATCCTAGGTGCTAGATGTTTGGTTACATTAACCTGTAGGGCTCTTTGTCTACTGAGAATTTCATAAGTCCTTTGATCGCTAGTTCCCAGCAGGATCTAAGTGCCTGATTACGATGGTGGGGAGACCGGTGGCGGTCTCCCCGCCATCTGTGACTGAATCACAGCGCGCCACATTACGATGGGCGGTGTGTTGGCGGTTGGAAAGACCGATCGACACTGTCGGAAGAATCCCGACCGCCTGGCGGACTACACTCCATCCCCAGAATAGCAGCGATGCCTGTCGGGCACCGCCGTGGGGATTACAATATCCCTTTCCGCCTGTCTTTCTGCGGCTGTCAACCCGCCATGAAACAGCTGGTGGAAACTGATTTGGGAGCCCGCAGCGCCCCCCTTACCACATTTGGCTGTTGCATGGGCCCTGGGATGAACCTATGGTCCCCCACCCCCCCCTATATATCCCTGTACCATGTGGCAGGCACGCATGGTGCCTGCCACGTAGTGCAGGGATATGTACGGTGTCCCTTTTTAGGTCGAGCCTCGAGTAGCGCGCAAGCGCTGCTAGGCGAAGACTTTAAGTAAGGGGGTTTCAGAAGCAGTCCAAACGCTCGTGCGTCGTGGCTGGCCTTTTTCGGATGGTTACGCGCGACGCAGACATGTGTTTCCCATTATCGTGCCCGGGCGCGATAATTGGAAACACATGCCGGCAAAAGGCCATGACGCACGAGCGTCTGGTCAGCTGAGCAGGCTGCCGCGCTCGCTCGCCCCCGCTCCTCCGTTTCGATTCCGTGCTTGTTTACTTTTCTCTTGGCTGACAGAGTTCAGGCTCAGAAGCTCGCTCGCCCGCCCTCGTGTTGCTAGGGCAGATGGCGGTTGGCTCGAGCTGCGCAACGGGTGGGGTGAAGGTTCGCGCTCTTATCTTATCGAACGTCCAGAGCGGTTGCACGAGGCAGGGGGAGGCGAGTGCACGGTGTGCACGTGGTAGAAACGCGAGCGATCCACGGCCGCCACGTTAGCGTCTCGCGCCCTCCACCCAATCCGCGGCCATGGCTGGTGCCGCCCTCGCGCTCTGGAGGCTCTCCCTGAGGTGCGGCGCTCGCGGGGCCACCGCTCCACCCCCACGGCAGCGGCCGCAGCTTCTCCTCGGTGGCCCCGGCCCTTCCCGTCGCAGGAGGGCAAGAAGTTCATGTGGGCGCGGTACAACTAGATGAAGTTGCTGGTGCAAGGTGAGCGCTCCCGTGGGGCACTCTTGAGGGTGGAAGAGGGTCTGCGCGGGTGGGGGAGGCGAGGGGCCTCTTTCTGGGGGGGGCTCAGCCAGCAGACGCTGGTCCATGCTGTGAAAGGAGCGTCAGGTACTCTGCCCCCTCCGTTGGAAGTGCGGCTTCAGATGCAGTGGTTGGGGCGGGGTGAGCCTTTGACATGCTGCGGGAAGGTTCGCAGCAGGTGCTCCCTGGGGGGCTGTGCGTTGGCGAGGGTCACTTCTGTGTCCCTGCACACAGAGAAGGGACAGGGGCGTTCAAGGTGTGTGCCCGGGGCAAGGGACCTTCTGTACCAGCTGAAGGGGGGCATAGAAGACTGCTGCGGGCGAGGAGGCGGCCCTGACATGGTTCCTGGGGGTGGGGGCACACGGGCCTCCGGTTGGCACTGAACTTACCTGTATGTCCCTGGATCCCACGTGCTGGCTGTGCATCTGTTGACCCAACGCAGGGCTGCACTCTGCATCCACACATAACCTGCTCCACCCTCCTGGGACCTGGAGGTGGCCCTCACTCACGCCCACTCATTCTCCAGCATCCCCCTGTCACAGATCACCCCATGGTGCGCGCAGGAAGCCTTCACTCATACCCTTCCATGACCCTCACTGACTCCCTGTATGAGGGTGCCCTCCCACAAATGCTTGTTGTGATAGAATTCGGCGTTCTGTATTCTCTTAAAACATTGAAAGTAGCATCTACACCAGTGGTTTCTTATTATTAGTAGCCCACTGAACATACAATAAGCCCTTTTAGTAGCGAGGTGTGCGATGATGGCAAATGTGGGTGTGAAACAAACTTTAAATTGTCGTAATTTCCTCCCATTTTATAGTCGGCACTGAGCATTCCCATACCATGTGTTACAAGCATTGACACAGCCAATAGGTCTTGTCTTGTTGAGTTATTGGCTTTGGCAAAGCCGTTACATTATGCTGCTCAGCATCAGCTAGAAAAAGAAAAAAAAGAAACAATGTATGAGACAGTCGCTATTTTTTTCCTTTGAGTTTTATGTCAGTCCACTGTTTATACTGCGAGGGGAAACTGTACAATCTTATGACGTATAAAGTTGTACAAATGTTTGCACAATAATATTGTTTCATCTGTGAAGACATTTCTCAAACTGAATGAGCCCAATAGCACCCAGCTGACTTAACGGAAATATTATATTCAGTGTGTCCTGATCGGTTTCAATTTTTTTGTATTGTCTTGTTCCCATAGTCATTCAAGCTATCTGTGTGTCTCGTGGTGGGAGTGAACATGTCCTTTTCCATCTTTCAACCTGGCTGCAGTTTGAGCCTTAAGATCTTGCATTAGCTCTAACTGCCCCCGTGCTAGACCTGCTGGCAACAAAAGGAGAGGGTTCTGGCAGTTACTAAAGATGCTCCTATTTCACTCACAGACTAAAGGTCTAAAGGCACTCACAATCATTAGCGCTGTTGAGACTAGATTTACCAATGACTAATCATTAAGGCCAGACTCGAAATGCAGCACAACCTGAGAGTAGTGTGTGGGTCAAAGAGTTTCACTAGATCTCATTAGAGTCTGCGGCTCTGTAATTTACCCCCTTCCACAATAACATTTTTCTAGAGTCATGGTAACAAAACAAAACGGACCAGCAATAATGCTTGTTTGAGGCCAGTCTGTAGCCAGCCTGGGGAACAAGGAGCAGGCAGCGACTTAAGATTTCCTGTTCACTTCAGTGATGCCCTTGTTCTTCATATCCTTCAAAAGACGTAATGATGGATAGAGCTTTGCTTTCGATTTTTGTCGTAGTCCCGGCAAACCAAGCCAATAGGTCTCGCCTTTGGGACCTTATAAGTGTTTAGCCATACCACAATTAATGTTGTTGCAGTAAGGATATTAACTGCATAACTAAATACTTATAAGGTCCCAAAGGCGAGACCTATTGGCTATGCCAATGCTTGTTTTGCATTGCGGCGGGTGCTGCAGCCAGCAGCATCCGCCGCAATGCAAAATATAGGCATTGCGACCGCCGTGGTGGCGGTTGCATCCTGATGCCTCAAGCGGTACTGCCAACAGCCTTTCGGGTGTTCCCGTCTGCGACAGTCCGCCCGCCATCCTAATCAGCCCTAAATTCTTTAAAAGTCTAAGCTCAGCGAATGATACAAATGCAGTCTTGAGTTTCTATACCCTTGGAGTAATCCAGGAGCCCTCGTCTTTACTAATTTAAGAACTGCCAAGTTACTGCCATTTATCACTTTACTCTAAGTTGTTAAACCCCTATTGTGGCCCTGGGAGAAGTGCTGAAGGACAATAACACAGGATACTGAGATCTAGGTTGCACAGTACGGTCGCCCCAATAGCACTCCCAGCTCCACACTAACAAAAGTCTTACAGCCATTTGGTTAGCTACCGCATGTGTGCAACATAAAATGGTAGCTGTATGCCTAGGAGCCGTGCCGTCTAGCAAACAATCTGCAGAGGCAGAGCTATTGACATGCTAAAAAAAAAAAAACCTCTGAGCACATCCATCCTTACACATAACAGTACAAAGATCTTTTGGCAGGATTTAGTAAAAAGATTCAGTTGATTTTCCTTGCAAATTAATCTTGCAAGCATTACTAATACTTTTTTTTATAGAAACATTTTTATTTTCATAAGACCATGCAACCAGTCACTTGATCTGAACACAATCTGCACATGAAAGTTCACAGGACCTTCTCATCTCGCCCATATCCCCCCCAACACATCTCCACATGCGAGGCAATTGCTGTATCCCACTTGCATTAACCTTCTAGTCTGTGGTAAGACCACCATTTCCTCCAAACCTTCTCATATCTACGGGGACACCCGAGCCGTATGGAAAATGCTACTTACCCAGTATGCATCTGTTCTTGGCATGTAGAGCTGTAGAGTCGCATGCTGTAGCATAGATCGCCATCTAGTGTTGGGTCCGGATGTTTACACTTTGTTTTTCTTCAAAGAAGTCTTTCCAGTCACGAGGTAGGTGACTCCTCCTTTCGGTGATAGTGCGCATGGGCATCAACTCCATCTTCAGATTGTTTTCCCGCAGAGGGTGAGAATGGAGTAGTAGTAAAGAATAGAGATGTCCATGCGTATGTATAGTAAAGAGAGAACCACAGCAGCTACAGGTACCCGGGGAGGTGGGTGGGCGCATGTGACTCTACAGCTCTGCATGCCAAGAACAGATGCATACTGGGTAAGTAGCATTTTCTGTTTGAGGCATGTGAGCTGTAGATCACATGCTGTGCATAGACTATACAGCAGTATCCTCAAAGCGGTGGCTGTCCTGTAGCGGTTGGAATTGTCTGAAATAGTGTTTTAAGTACTGCTTGGCCCACATTAGCTTGTTGTCTTGCTAACACATCTGCACAATAGTGCTTTGTGAATGTGTGCGATGTAGACCATGTTGCAGCTTTGCAAATGTCAGCTATGGGGATGTTTCCTAAGAAAGCCATAGTGGCCCCTAGTTTGCTAGTGGAATGTGCTCTAGGGGGTACAGTTAAAGTCCTCTTCGCTTTTGCGTAGCAAATTTGAATACATTTAACAATCCACCTTGCAATACCTGATTTAGAGATCATATTGCCCTTGTGAGGTGGTGCAAAAGCAACAAAGTTGTTTGGTCTTTGGAAATGATTTTCTTTTAATGTAATACAAGAGTGCTCTTCTGACATCTAAGGTGTGTAGAGCTCGTTCTGCAACAGAATCAGGTTGAGGGAAGAATACAGGTAATTCTACTGATTGATTTTATGTGAAATGCAGAAACTACCTTGGGTAAAAATTTGGGATTGGTACGAAGAACCACTTTATCTTTGTGTAGTTGGAAAAAAGGTTCTTCTATGGTTAGTGCCTGTAGTTCACCCACTCTCCTCAATGAAGTGATCGCAATGAGGAAAGCTGTATTCCAAGAGAAACTGTGGTTCACATTTGTGCATGGGTTCAAAGGGCGGGCCCATTAACCTTGTGAGGACTATGTTAAGATTCCACACTGGGGCAGGTGGGAGGCTTGGTGGTATAACTCATTTTAGTCCTTCCATAAAAGCTTTAATTACAGGCACTCTAAAAAGCGATAAATGTTGTCTATTCTGAAGATACGCAGCTATTGCAGCAAGATGCAGTCTGATGGAGGTGTATAAGCTAATGCTGACTGCTGCAAGTGTAACAGATGTTTTGTATGGAAGCATCCAGAGGGTTGATATGATTGCTATTGCAATAAATAACAAAGCGCTTCCATTTCGCTGTGTAACAGGCTCTTGTGGTAGGCCTTCTGGCCTCTTTAATGATGTGAATACAGTTTGGTGGAAGATTCAGATAACCAAACTCTAGGACTTCAGGAGCCAGTTGGCGAGGTTCAGTGGTTTGGGATCTGGGTGTTTGATTTCTCCATGGCTCTGTGTGAGGAGACTGGAGGTTAAATGCAGTTTTTGATGCGGGACCAGAGAGCGCTCCAACAGGGTTGGGAACCAAGGTTGACGTGCCCATGTAGGAGCTATTAGTATTAATGTGAGATGTTTGTCGGAGCTTCCGAACCACTGATGGAATGAGTGGGAGAGGCGGAAAAGCGTAGGCAAATATCCTGGCCAAGTTCATCCATATTGCATTTCCCTTGGATAACGGGTGTGGGTACCTGGAGGCGAAGCTTTGGCATTTTGCGTTTTGGTGTGTGGCAAACCGATCTATCTGAGGAACTCCCCAATCTTGGAAGTATGGGAGGAGAACTTGAGGGTGAATTTCCCATTCGTGTATTTGGTGCCTCTGCCTGCTGAGGAGGTCCGCAATCTGGTTGTTCACTCCTGGGAGGTGTTCCGCTAGGAGATAGATTTTGTGGTGAATAGCCCACCTCCAGATGTCTTGGGCTAAGTGGGACAGTTGGAGAGTGTTTCCCCCCCCCCCCTGTTTTTGTATGTAATACATAGCTGTCATGTTGTGGTACGAACCAAGACAGCTTTGCCAGCAAGGTGGGTCTGAAAAGCCTTGAGAGCTAGAAATATTGCCATCAGCTCTAAATAGTTAATGTGGAGCAACTTTTACTGTTTGCTCCACAGGCCTTGTACTGTGTGTTGCTGAAGATGAGCTCCCCAGCCAGTTAGGGAAGCGTCCGCTGTTAGTACTATCTGTGGAACCGGGTCTATAAAGGGACGTTCTTTAGTTAAGATTTGTGTGTTCCACCACTGCAGAGAGCGAGGAGTACAGTGGCTTACCAACACTAGATCGGTTAATAGACAGTGTGACTAGTTCCATTGACTGGCTAAGCATTCTTGAAGCGGACGCATGTGCAGCCTGGCATGGGGAACGATCATGATGCAAGATGCCATCATCCCCAGCAGTTGCATATAAACCAGAGCTGGAAGTGATTGAATGGGCTGAAACTGGAGAACTAAAGCCTGAATGTTACAAATTCTGGCTGTGTTGGGAAACGCCAGAGCCTTTTGAGTATTTAAAGTGGCTCCTAGATAGTTCCGAGTATTGGCCGGCTGAAGATGTGATTTTAGCACATTGACTGTGAACCCTAGTTGATGCAGTAACTGAATGGTTATGGAAGTATGCTTGAGACATTTTTGGTACGTGTTGGCTTTGAGCCAGTCGTCCAAGTATGGGAAGACATGGATTCTGTCTTCTCAGATAAGCAGCTACTACCGCCAGACACTTTGTGAAGACTCTGGGGACAGTGTTGACTCCGAATGGAAGTACCTTGAATTGGTAATGTTGACCCGCTAACACAAACCTGAGAATTTTGCGATGAGCAGGGTGTATTAGAATATGATAGTAGGCGTCCTTTAAGTCTAGAGTAGACAAATTCGCCCTTTTGCAAAAGAGGTAGTACCTGTTGAAGTGTTACCATGTGGAAATGGCCTGACTGTATGTAATAATTTAGTTCCCTGATATTCGGTTCTCTAATATTGGTCTGAGAGAACCGTCCTTTTTGGGTATTGGGAAGTAAAGAGTACACGTCCGATCCTTGGTGTTGTAGTGGTACGGGTTCTATAGCTCCTTTTAGAAGTAGAGACTGTACCTCTTGCTTGAGGAGGTGTAGGTGATCCTGTGAAAGTTTGTGTGTTTTGGGAGGAATGTTTGGAGGAGTGTTGATGAACTCCAGGCAGTAACCAGAACGGATAATCTGTAGAACCCACTTTTCTGTTATTGACTGCCAAGTTGGTAAAAAATCTGACAGTCTTCCCCCCCCCCCCCCCCGACAGGTGTTAGGTGATCGGGAGGAAGTATAGGTAAGTCACTGTTTTGTATTGGAGGGGAGGTGCGTGTGTTTGAACCTCTACCTCTGCCGTTGTTTCCTCTGTAACCCCCTCTGAAGTAATTTTTAGAGCCAGAGTGTTGGTTATTGCCATTGTAGGTGGTGTAGTCTCTGTGGAAGTATTTTTGGACCCAGCTCGATAGAATGAGCGCCGAAAGGAACCACGGCCTTGTTGACTGAAGGGCTCCCATGGATTTGGCCACTTTAGTGTCTTTCTTCATCTTTTCCAGTGAAGAACCTACCACTGGGCCAAAGAGGTGTTCCTTATCAAAGGGTGTATTTAGTATGGAAGTCTGGACCTCGGGTTTGAACCCAGATATACGTAGCCAGGCGTGCCTTCTTAACAGGACACTGGTGTTTACCGCTCTGGCATTTGTGTCTGCAGCATCGAGGGAGCACCTGATTTGATTATTTGAGATGTTGTCCTTCCCTCACTAGGTCTTGAGCTTTAGCTCTGTTCTTGGGGTAGAAATTGGAGTAATTGTTCCATTTCATCCCAGTGTGCACGGTCGTATCTAGCTAGCAATGCTTGTGTGTTAGATATGCGCCAGAAGTTTGCTGCCTGAGAGGCCACCCTTTTCCCTGAAGCATCAAGAAGCTTAGATTCTTTATCTGGGGGTGGAGCATCTCCTGTAGTTTGGGAGTTGGTCCTTTTGCGTGCGTTGGACACCACCAATGAATCCAATGGTAATTGTCCCCTTATGTACACTGGGTCGGATGGTGCCGAGTTATATTTTTTATCTACCCTAGGGGTAAGGATACGTGCCCTGACAGGGTCATTAAATATATCGTCTACATGCCTAATCATCCCTTTGAGCATGGGTAACGTGTGATGATTTTTGTGTACCGCTAAGGGTTTCGAACAGTAAATCCTCTTCGAGAGACTTTGTGGAGCTGCACCCCATGGTAATTAGCAGCCCTACCCAACAATTCAATGTAGCCTGCACTGTCGTCCGGTGGAGAGGGCTTGGTAGGGTATAAGTCAGGATCATTGCCTGTGGGCGAGTTAGTGTTGTAGTCGTCCCATGGGTCTGTAGGTATAGGCTGAATATCATCATCATCCCCATCATCCTGATTGTCAGGTGTATGTGGTTGTGAATGCTCAGGTGAAGTTGGCACAGGTAGAAACTGAGGAGAAGGGGGTGATGGAAGAGGAGGAGCGGAAGGGTTAGTTCCAACAGTTCTCTTCTTAAAAGGAATGTGATATTCCTCTTCTGCATCAGTCCTTTTTAGTCACTTTTGTGGTAATATGTCCAGTCTGAGGATTAATATACTACACTTTCTGTTTCGGGTCCGGTTTATCGAGCGGATCGTCGACTGTGCTTTTTTGGTGACTTCGGTGCATCAGGCTGTTTCGGCGACGAAGGTTTCGATGCCGACATTTTAAGAGTTTGTGTTTTTCGGATCCGAAGTGTGTTTTTCGGATCTGGACTTTGGCTTCGATACCGAATGTCTCGGCTCGGAGCCCGATTTGGAGTGGGGCTTTTCGGAGCCAGAAGGCTTTTTTGCAGGCTTCGGTGCCGAGCCCGAAGGCGGGGCGTCAGGATTGTGGTCTGAGCCGACCGGGGCCCGAGGGCGCGGGTTGGTCCGGAGCCGCCTTTTTCGGTTGAGATGGACGTCGGGGCGAGGGAGATTCTGTACTTACAGTACGCTGTTCATGCGGGATGTCTTCATCCTGCTCGGAGCCGTACTAGGGAATGGAGATCGGTTCCTGTTCCTCCTCGGCCCCGATAGCATCGCCGGCTTCTTCATTCGATTGAGGTCCAAAGAGGTCCGGAATAGAGCCTGTGTGTTGACTCTGCATGTCGCGACGTCGAGCCCGACGGTCGCGAAGCGTCTTTTTGGAGCGGAAAGCCTGGCACGCGTCGCAGTCCTGTTCTCTGTGCTCTGGAGACGAGCACCGGTTACACACTCCGTGTGAGTCGGTGCGTGGGTACTTCGCATGGCACTGAGGTCAGAATTCGAAGGGAGTTCTTTCCATCGACTGCAAGTCGAAGCGACACAGGTAGGCCCGATGGCCTACCACGAGCTCTCCGATCGAAAGAGGGTTTTTTATCAGTAAACACGACACCCGAAGAATGGTATACGTGCTCGGAAACAATACCGTCGAGGGTGAGTGTCTTGCGCACTGAGGGAAACCGAAGGAACGGTGTTGAACCGGAGCGCAGGGACTAACACCCGGACCCGATGGCGGAAAAACACTATCTGAAGATGGAGTTGATGCCCATGCACACTATCACCGAAAGGAGGAGTCACCTACCTCGTGACTGGAAAAACTTCTTCGAAGAAAATCAAATTCTAAACATCCGGACCAAACAATAGATGGCGATCTATGCACAGCATGTGATCTACAGCTCACATGCGATCTACAGCTCACATGCCTCGAACATAGTTTCTTCCAGTTTGGAGCACCAGTATATGCTGCAAACCCAAGCTGTTATCGATGAGGCTGCAGGAGACCACCATTGCTGAGCTATATCATGTTTCGCCACCAGCATCCCCAAACCCACCAGTATCCTGTCCCCTCGGGGACCTCCCAGAATTGTATTTGGTACTTACAAAGCGCACAACTCGTTCCCAAAGGGATATCACAGTGCTAGACCTTATTACCGGTTCTGATCGTGAGCCTAAAGTGGGTTTTTTCTTGAAATGTCAACCGATGTGACACAGTATGTAGATTCTGAGGGATCCTCCATTATTCCCAACAATGCTGTTCTAGGGTCTACTGTTGTATGCGTCCCCACTACCTGGGCTACAGTAGATGACACTGTTCCAATAGACCTGGATAACTGGACACAACCACACCATGTGGAAGAAGTCACCCCCAGGATCATGGCACCTATTAGTCTGGGTAGGCGCGAGCCCCTGCCCTCCACAACCGGCGGGGCGTCAAGTTGGCCTGCTGAAGAACCTTTAATTGAACGAGCGGAGCCATGCCTCCAACCTGCCTTTGCCTTCCAGGAGTGCATGCCAAAGTTGCAGGTAGCGTAAAAACTGCGAAGCAGGCATGTGGAATTCTGCACATGTTCTGAAAGGACCTAAGGTGATCACACTCCCAAACATTACCCAGGTGAGAGATCGCTATATGGTCCCATCCCTGGAAGCCCTCCGGAGACGCTACCTGCGACAGCCAGCGTCCCTTCCACAAGGGGGTCTCAAGCATGAGCTTACGGTCCCACCCCATCCACTTCAGTCCTCCACACCCTGAAGACCCCTTGAGTCCTCTCTGGAAGGGAAGTCTGGATGAGCGCCCTGTAACGGATCCATACCACACGGTTTAGGCAAAGGAGGGACAGCTCTCCCTGATATGTAGATTCCCCCCACCCGGCATGCAACCATTCACTGATGACCAATAGTTGAGTCGCCCAGTAATGGAGGTGAACATCTGCCATGGCCAACCCACTTCATACACAGATCGGACGCCCTTGCCAAAAGCCACCCTCGGAGGTTTATGTGCCCAATTGCCATGGCTGCCAGGGGCACAAACCAAGTCTACGGAATAAGGAGGGGGTAATATGGAGGACCTAGAGCAACCATGGGAGGATCATCATTATAAAAAGGGCTGTTCTACCCATAATATTTAGCGGTAGTTGGTCCCAACGAGACATGCCCTCTCGTGCCTTCTTCACCATGGGGCTAAGATTAAGACTCCAGGTAAGCCCTGGTTCCCAAGAAATATAAATGGCAATGTATGAAAGCTTAGTCGATATATAATGATCTTGGGATTCCACAGTTCGTCCTGGTGATTGCCCTGTATGGGCACCAAGAGGGACTTGTCCCAGTTAACCTGGAGGCTGCCCAAACGTATATAAGATGTGAATTATACGAGGTCCTGTTTCAGCTGGGCGGGCGAGAAATAGCACGTCATCTGCATATAAAGTTATGCAGTCCTTCGTCGCCAGCCCTCAATCAAACACAGAGCTAAAATACTATTAACATATCTCAATAACAACAATACACAACCAGTTGATGAAAAAATCCGTAACTGAAAAAAAGGGTGCCTAGTATTTTTATAAAAATTCGATCTACAGTGTGAAATGCTGACAGCATAACAGGCCTTGAAAAATCATAAAAATGTTACTAGATCTGCAGGTCTAGTAACTTCAGTAATCTACTCGACTTTCCTGTAATGTACTTGACCCGTAAACTGGTCTCAAATTGTGTGATCATTGGCAAATATTTTATTTTACAGATTTGCCTTTTTCTTTATTCTCACATGAGTGCCACCATCAAATGAGTTCAGCCTTTCTGCTGTTTAATACAAAACTCTTTTGTTTGATTAAATAGACATGTTTGCTCCATGTGTAATAAGAATCTAGCCACATATAGGGTACACATGTTCCATGACTTGCCTCTCAGTTTATTAATAGCATTGCCATCAGGGCAGGGGCAGGAGTGTTTCTCAGTTAGTTTAAACTCTCGCTTTTAATAAATATATTACTAAGGCATGATGTGGTTGCTGACTGTCATTTACAGACAGGAAATTTCCAAGAAATGGCCAAAAACCTTCCCACTACCTTGCAGCTTTACTGATATAACTATGTGGTGTATTATCAATAATCTGTGAAAATTGGTTTTCAGAAAACCTATTTATCATTTGCACATCACCAAATACATTTTTCTAATTTGTTTTTCATCCTATTAAAATATTTTTTCATTGCAGAATTACAAAAAAATGGGCTTTCACAATTACTGAAATATATTTTGAAATGTTTGTACAGTTCACTTTTGCGGCGTGAATCTTTTCTGGATTCACTATGCTGTGCATTATTCCGCCATCTAGTGGTTGGGTCCGGAATTGTAGTATTTCTTTTTTCCTTTTTTTTTTTCGTGGCCGGTGGGCATCTGTAGGAAAGTGGGTTTCTGTTGCAGTAACCCCCCCACTTTTTGCCTGATAACTGATGCACTTTTCCTTGGTGTGCCCTGGATCCCTGCCAATCAGGTACCCAGGGCCTGTGTTCCTTCCCTAAAAACTGTACTCAGCCTAAACCCAATTGGCATCTCTGGCCACAGGTAAGCCCCTGGTAAATGGTACCCTAGGTACCCAGGGCACTGTGACCAGAGAAGACCCCTAAGGGCTGCAGCACTTATTGTGCCACCCTTAGAGGCCCTGTACCCTGACACACACACACTGCCCTTGCAGGCTGAGTGTCTTGGTGCAGAACAAAACAGAGAGTCGACATGGCACACATCCCTGTGTGCCATGCCCCAAACACACTGCCCTGGCATACCTCAGTCACCCCTCTAGCTGGGTGCCCTATGCCAGTGGTGAGGGCACAGGTGCATGAGCCCTGTGCCCCTACAGTACCCAGGCCCATTCCTGGGCACTGTAAGTGCAGGGCTGCCATTCCGAGTATATGGTGCTGGGAGGTCGTCAGCACGTACTCCACAGCACCATGATGGCTGCACTGAAGACTGAGAAGTTTGGTATCAAACTCCTCAGCACAGTAAACCCACACTGATGCCAGTGTGGGATTTACTGTAAAATGCACGTCAGAGGGCAACTTAGAGTTACCCCCTGAACCTAACCTACAATCCACGTCTTGTCTGAGGGGCTGCCTAGGCTGCCACACAGCAGACATGTTGCTGGACCCCTGGGTAGAGAGCCATCCGCTCTCCCGGGCCTGCAACAATGCACGTCCTGGGTGAGGTGCTAGGCCCCCTCCCCCAGGATGGGCAGAGGAAGCTTCAAAGGCATTCCGCCTTTGTGAGCTTCCCAGACCACTTGCTGTACTCAGCAACTGGTCCCCACCGGTTCCTCCCCATCCTGGTGGGAAGACTGGAGGGAAACACCAAGGGAGGAAAGGGGTGTGCCACCCTCTGCCAACCCCACCCCTCAGGTGGGGAGGCGAGGTGAAGCACATCTCCGGGCTCTCGCCATCTTGAAGATGGGGAGCCCTGCCCAATCAGGACTAGGCTCCTGCCCCCTCCCACAGGAGAGTGGCAGGATAGGGGGTGTACCCACCCCAGGGCAGGGACCCATTGGTCCCTGCCCTTTACCTACCTGTAACGCCCCTAAATCTAGTATTTAGGGGCACCCTGAACCTTCCTTCCTTAGATTCCCGCAACCTAAGAAGAAAAAGGACGAAAGAAGACGCCCAGCAGAGGAGACTGCAGAGAACAACTGACTTGGCCCCAGCCCTACCGGCCCGTCTGCAGTTTCCAGAGATCCTGCGCCAAAAATAGTCTTGTCCTGCAGCCAGCGACCTCCAGAACCCCAGGGAGGACTGACTGCCTTCAACAAAGACCGGATCTCCTGTGAACAGCAGCTCTGTTCAAAAGAAACACCAAACAAAGACTCCGAGCCTGCTGAGGAGAAAGAAACCCGACGCCTGGAACCACCACTGCACCCGTCGCCTACAGCCCGAGTTCAAGTGGCCCACCGGTCCCAGCGAGGTCCCCCAGCTCTCCAGAGTCCGAGTCCACCGTGGGTTGACCCCTCCAGGACTCCCCGGCGTCGCCTGCAGCCTCTGCACGGAGAACCCCCAACCGCGAGTGGCCCGGTAAGGTGAAATCCGACCTCAAAAGACACCCCTGCATCCAGACGCCCTGCGCCCTGGAGAAAGGAACCCGAGGTGCACCTACGTCCCCGAGCCCTCCAACTTACCTGCCCAGCTGTTGGTTCCTCCTGGAAGTCTTCCTGGACCGAGCCTGCAGCTGAAAACCAAAACCGAAAATTTCCATTGAAATCAACAGGGCACCCGACCTCAAAACAGCACTCTGCACCCGGCCGCCCTAGTGCCGCTGAGGGTGCCTCTTTGGTGCTAACTTGGTCCCCAACGTGCCCTGAGCTTAACCCTAGGAGCTTTGCTCCCACAACCCCGTGGCCTGCTTGCCAGCCGCCACCAACCGAGTCCCCCTATCCTCCATAGGATAACATTGGGCCTCAACACTCTGCACCCGGCCGCCCTAGTGCCGCTGAGGGTGCAACAACAGTGCATCACTGACCCTGGGAGACCCCTGAGTCTAACCCCAGAACCCTAACTCAAAAGACCGATTACTTACCTCGAGACCGATAACTCATTTTTCCTCATAGGATAACATGGACACTTTTTCTTCCAAAAAGTTTCTAAGTGTCGACTTTTGAAAACAAGAATATTCTTTAAAAATCGTACAGACTACCAAAACGTAATTACTTACCTGTTTTAAGTAAATGTCCCAGGGCTGAACCTAGGAGTCCAGCACTGGATTACAAAAATAACGTTAAAAGTAACTTACCGGCGAATTGAATTTTCTTACATAGGGATCCATTGACTGGTTTTCTGTGAAATTTCTTCTAAGTGTCCACTTTTGAAATACCAAAATATTGCTTAAAAATCACAACAGTAACGAATTCCGAATTACTCACCTACTATCAGGAGAGACCTCAGTACTGCATCTTTTAGTCCAGTACCGACCATGAAAAGTAATTTTTACCGTACTTACCAGTAACTGGAAATTCCTCTCATAGGATATCATTGCCTGCTTTTTGTTGAAAAAAGTTTCTAAGTGTCGATTTCTGAATCATACAAATATTCTTTAAAAATCGTACAAACTACAAAAACGTAATTACTTACCTGTTTTAAGTAAATGTCCCAGTGCTGAACCTAGGAGTCCAGCACTGGATTACAAAAGTAACGTAAACATACTTTGCTTGCAAACTGTATTTCCTTCCCTAGGATAACATTGGTAATTTTACCCAGAAAAGTTTCTAAGTGTCAACTTTTGAAATACAGTAATATTCCTCAAAAATCACTACCATAACCAAAACGCTTTTTCTCACCTGTTTACAGGAAGTGTCCCGGGACTGAATCCAAGATCCAGTCCCGTGGTTAGAAAAGTAATCCAAAAAGTAATCTATTGCATTTAACCAGAAATTTCCATTGAGCTCAATGTATAATTGTGTTTAAAATTGTGTTGCATATTGCAACAACTGTAACTATTGCATTCAAAAGTCTATTGCCAATTGAACAGTAGTTAACTAAAGCATCTCATTCTGAGAAAGTATATTTTGACACCCATTGTTGGTTCTAAAATAAAACAACTATATTTTTATATACAAACCATTGGCCTAGAGTTCAGTTCTTGAGTGTGTGGCTTCATTTGCTGACTGAGTGTGTACAACAAATGCTTTACACTGTCCTCTGATACTGCCTTACTGCTCGACCAAGCTACCACTTTAGAGAGTAAGGTTATATCTAACTTTAGCCTCTGCCAAACCTCTGGGGACTGTGGACTCTGTGCACACTGAACCTTACTTTGGTGCAGTATATACAGAGCCACTTTCTTACATTGGTGGATCAGCGGTGGGATACAAACTTGCATTGTTGGACTACTTGGTTACCATCTGATCACACGACAGAACTCTTAAATTGCCTTTAGAATTCTGATTTTTTCAAATTGGCATTTTTACCAAATTACTAAAAGTCTTGTTAGGGCCTTGCTTAAGTCCCTTTAAAATTGTAGAAAATAAAAAGTCACTATAGTCAAGGGTAGAGGGGTTAGAACTTTTGTTAGAATGTCTCAAGAAAACAACCCAGCTATTAGTGAAAATAATAATGACATACAGGACATGGTTGAGGAGCTCGACCTCACCCCTTATCTTCATTTGTCTTTCAAAGAGATAAGGTCCTTATGTAAACTTAAAAATATACCAATGGGCCAGCATCCAACCAAACAAGGGCTCCAGGAGCTCCTGGCTGAGTATGCTAAGGCCCACCCCTCTGAGCATGGTGATGACCACGCAGAGGAGGAAAGGAGTGAGGAGGATGGGGATGGTAACCCACCTCCACCACTTCCTAGGGAAGACAGGGTCACTGCACCCTTATTTCCAAGAGTAAACCTCTGGGGACCTAGGGGCCACCTAGGTGGTTCAGGTCCCAGAGAGGACACTGAGGATAGCCTTAGTGAGGAGGACCACCTTTTAGCAAGGTTGGCCAAAAGACTGGACCTAGAGACCAGACTCCTGGCTCTAGAGAAGGAAAGACAGGAGATGGGTTTAGCACCCATCAATGGTGGCAACAATACTAAAACTAAGGATAGGGAGGAAACTTCTGATCCTAAAATCCCCAAAGGGATTGTCCCTAAATTTGAGGAAGGTGATGACATCACCAAATGGTTCACAGCCTTTGAGAGGGCTTGTGAAATAAGAAAAGTAAAGAAACCTCTCTGGGGGGCACTCCTGTGGGAACTGTTCTCTGGTAACTGCAGAGACAGGCTTCTGACCCTCTCTGGGCCAGATGCAGGGTCCTATGACCTCATGAAGAATACTCTGATTGAGGGATTTGGGCTCACTACTGAGGAGTATAGAATTAGATTCAGGGGGCTCACAAAACCCAGACCCAGTCCTGGATTGACTTCGTAGACTACTCAGTAAAGACACTGGATGGTTGGTTAGCTGGACATAATGTGCAGGATTTTCCTGGACTTTACAATTTGTTTATGAAGGAACACATACTAAGTAATTGCACAAACGAAAAGTTGCATCAGCATTTGGTAGACCTAGGTCTAATTTCTCCCCAAGAATTGGGAAAGAAGGCAGACCACTGGGTCAGAACAAGGGTAACTAGGACATCCACTGGGGGTGACCAAAAGAAAGAGGTCACAAAGCCTCCCCAGAAGAAAGATAGTGAACCCCTTAAGGATAAAAGTAAGGAGTCCCAGGCAGCCCCCCAAAAACCTGTCCAGGAGGGTGGGCCCAAAGACACCTCACAAACTAAACCAGGGTACCAAGGTAAGAATTGGGATCCCAACAGAATATGGTGTCACAACTGTCAGAAGTCAGGACACCACACCAAGGACCCTAGCTGTCCTAAAAACAAGATCCGTAGTACAGCCCCAGGGGTGACTAGTGTAGCCCCAGGAGTTGCCAGTGTAGCTCTGGAGGAAGGGTCCTCAGATGAGGAAGTCCTCCTAGCTTTCAACTGGAAAATGGGCCCAAGAGGTAAGCTGGAGATCCCAGAGGGGAGTAGACACTTCCACCGCCTACTGGTGAATGGAATCCCAGCCACTGCCCTGAGAGATACCTGTGCCAGTCACACTGTGGTGCATGACAGGTTGGTACTCCCACACCAGTATGTCCCAGGGGAATCAAGGAGAGTAAGGGCTGTCCCAGGGGAGTCACTGTTAGGCCTGTGGCTGTAGTGCCCCTAGTCATAGCTGGGTCCCTTAGATGGAGAAAGGTGGTAGTCAGTAAAGACCTCCCCCTTGATTGTCTCCTGGGGAATGACCACTTAGAGGTGGACCTGAGCCAAAGAGAGGCACTGGCCCAATGCCAGGCCTCACCCAAGAAACCTGGGGGGCTCAACCTGCAGTCAGTGCAGCTGAGCCCCAAAAGAGTAAAGGAACAGGGTAGGAAAGGTGGGCAACTGTTAGCCACAGTCCCAGAGGGCCAGGGAGATTCTATCCCAGTGAGGGAAAACTCCAGAAGTGGCCCTGGTAAAGCCCCCTAGCCAACAAGAAGACCTGACTAGTCAGGCAACTGTCCAGCCTGAGTTGGTGGCTCCTCAGCTGGCAGAACAAAGGGTGGAGGAAGGGTGCTCACTACAAAGTTTAGTGACCCCCCACCCTAAAGCAACAGGCAGACAGCCAGGACCCAAAGAGACCTGTAAGATAGCCCCTTCACTTGCCAGACAGGAGCTAAAGGTGTGGTTCTGGGCACTGACAGCTGTCAGCAGCCTCCAGCGCATCCAGAACGCCTCCGCACGACTCATCCTGGACATCCCCCGACACAGCCACATCACCGTACACCTGAAAGACCTGCACTGGCTCCCCGTCAGCAAGAGAATCACGTTCAGACTCCTCACCCACGCACACAAGGCCCTCCACGACCTGGGCCCAAAGTACCTCAACGACCGCATGTCCTTCTACACGCCCACACGCCAGCTACGATCAACCAGCCACGCCCTCGCCACCGTACCACGCATCCGCAGAACCACCGCCGGAGGAAGATCCTTCTCCTACCTGGCGGCCAAGACCTGGAACTCCCTCCCCACTCACCTTCGGCGAACCCAGGACCATCTCGCCTTCAGGAAGCAGCTCAAGACCTGGCTGTTCGAGCAGTAACTTACCCCCTCCCCCAGCGCCTTGAGACCCTCCCGGGTGAGTAGCGCGCTCTATAAATGCCGTGATTGATTGATTGATCTGCTGGGTGTTAGCCTTCATGGCAGCCATATCCTTGGCATGGTGGCCTAACCCCCTGCCAAATAAGCTAGGCCCCCTGACCCTATTGGTCATGGTGGGGTTGCTCAAACTGTGGGTGACCTCTGTGGGTAAGCTGGGCTTTGCCCTGGCTAAGTTAGACTTTGCAGAGGTGGGCACCTCTGAACCCAAACTTAAAAGATGGGGTGAAGACACTAAAGAGCAAGGAGAGGAGCTTTGGGAATTAGGTCCTGAAACTGATGAGGTAGGCCAGCTCCCCAAAGGGACTGACCTGGACAGAAGGATATAAGGCGGAGTAGGCCCTGCAACTTTCAAACCACTTCCCCCAACTCTTCCTCGCCTGAAAGACTAGACAGGCTCTCCCAGCGTTGGCTGAGTCTCCTGGCCTTTGGGCTGGGGGGCTTGTGTAGGAAAGTGGGTTTCTGTTGCAGTAACCCCCACTTTTTGCCTGATAACTGATGCACTTTTCCTTGGTGTGCCCTGGATCCCTGCCAATCAGGTACCCAGGGCCTGTGTTCCTTCCCTAAAAACTGTACTCAGCCTAAACCCAATTGGCATCTCTGGCCACAGGTAAGCCCCTGGTAAATGGTACCCTAGGTACCCAGGGCACTGTGACCAGAGAAGACCCCTAAGGGCTGCAGCACTTATTGTGCCACCCTTAGAGGCCCTGTACCCTGACACACACACACTGCCCTTGCAGGCTGAGTGTCTTGGTGCAGAACAAAACAGAGAGTCGACATGGCACACATCCCTGTGTGCCATGCCCCTAAACACACTGCCCTGGCATACCTCAGTCACCCCTCTAGCTGGGTGCCCTATGCCAGTGGTGAGGGCACAGGTGCATGAGCCCTGTGCCCCTACAGTACCCAGGCCCATTCCTGGGCACTGTAAGTGCAGGGCTGCCATTCCGAGTATATGGTGCTGGGAGGTCGTCAGCACGTACTCCACAGCACCATGATGGCTGCACTGAAGACTGAGAAGTTTGGTATCAAACTCCTCAGCACAGTAAACCCACACTGATGCCAGTGTGGGATTTACTGTAAAATGCACGTCAGAGGGCAACTTAGAGTTACCCCCTGAACCTAACCTACAATCCACGTCTTGTCTGAGGGGCTGCCTAGGCTGCCACACAGCAGACATGTTGCTGGACCCCTGGGTAGAGAGCCATCCGCTCTCCCGGGCCTGCAACAATGCACGTCCTGGGTGAGGTGCTAGGCCCCCTCCCCAGGATGGGCAGGGGAAGCTTCAAAGGCATTCCGCCTTTGTGAGCTTCCCAGACCACTTGCTGTACTCAGCAACTGGTCCCCACCGGTTCCTCCCCCATCCTGGTGGGAAGACTGGAGGGAAACACCAAGGGAGGAAAGGGGGTGTGCCACCCTCTGCCAACCCCACCCCTCAGGTGGGGGAGGCGAGGTGAAGCACATCTCCGGGCTCTCGCCATCTTGAAGATGGGGAGCCCTGCCCAATCAGGACTAGGCTCCTGCCCCCTCCCACAGGAGAGTGGCAGGATAGGGGTGTACCCACCCCAGGGCAGGGACCCATTGGTCCCTGCCCTTTACCTACCTGTAACGCCCTAAATCTAGTATTTAGGGGCACCCTGAACCTTCCTTCCTTAGATTCCCGCAACCTAAGAAGAAAAAGGACGAAAGAAGACGCCCAGCAGAGGAGACTGCAGAGAACAACTGACTTGGCCCCAGCCCTACCGGCCCGTCTGCAGTTTCCAGAGATCCTGCGCCAAAAATAGTCTTGTCCTGCAGCCAGCGACCTCCAGAACCCCAGGGAGGACTGACTGCCTTCAACAAAGACCGGATCTCCTGTGAACAGCAGCTCTGTTCAAAGAAACACCAAACAAAGACTCCGAGCCTGCTGAGGAGAAAGAAACCCGACGCCTGGAACCACCACTGCACCCGTCGCCTACAGCCCGAGTTCAAGTGGCCCACCGGTCCCAGCGAGGTCCCCCAGCTCTCCAGAGTCCGAGTCCACCGTGGGTTGACCCCTCCAGGACTCCCCGGCGTCGCCTGCAGCCTCTGCACGGAGAACCCCCAACCGCGAGTGGCCCGGTAAGGTGAAATCCGACCTCAAAAGACACCCCTGCATCCAGACGCCCTGCGCCCTGGAGAAAGGAACCCGAGGTGCACCTACGTCCCCGAGCCCTCCAACTTACCTGCCCAGCTGTTGGTTCCTCCTGGAAGTCTTCCTGGACCGAGCCTGCAGCTGAAAACCAAAACCGAAAATTTCCATTGAAATCAACAGGGCACCCGACCTCAAAACAGCACTCTGCACCCGGCCGCCCTAGTGCCGCTGAGGGTGCCTCTTTGGTGCTAACTTGGTCCCCAACGTGCCCTGAGCTTAACCCTAGGAGCTTTGCTCCCACAACCCCGTGGCCTGCTTGCCAGCCGCCACCAACCGGAGTCCCCCTATCCTCCATAGGATAACATTGGGCCTCAACACTCTGCACCCGGCCGCCCTAGTGCCGCTGAGGGTGCAACAACAGTGCATCACTGACCCTGGGAGACCCCTGAGTCTAACCCCAGAACCCTAACTCAAAAGACCGATTACTTACCTCGAGACCGATAACTCATTTTTCCTCATAGGATAACATGGACACTTTTTCTTCCAAAAAGTTTCTAAGTGTCGACTTTTGAAAACAAGAATATTCTTTAAAAATCGTACAGACTACCAAAACGTAATTACTTACCTGTTTTAAGTAAATGTCCCAGGGCTGAACCTAGGAGTCCAGCACTGGATTACAAAAGTAACGTTAAAAGTAACTTACCGGCGAATTGAATTTTCTTACATAGGGATCCATTGACTGGTTTTCTGTGAAATTTCTTCTAAGTGTCCACTTTTGAAATACCAAAATATTGCTTAAAAATCACAACAGTAGCGAATTCCGAATTACTCACCTACTATCAGGAGAGACCTCAGTACTGCATCTTTTAGTCCAGTACCGACCATGAAAAGTAATTTTTACCGTACTTACCAGTAACTGGAAATTCCTCTCATAGGATATCATTGCCTGCTTTTTGTTGAAAAAGTTTCTAAGTGTCGATTTCTGAATCATACAAATATTCTTTAAAAATCGTACAAACTACAAAAACGTAATTACTTACCTGTTTTAAGTAAATGTCCCAGTGCTGAACCTAGGAGTCCAGCACTGGATTACAAAAGTAACGTAAACATACTTTGCTTGCAAACTGTATTTCCTTCCCTAGGATAACATTGGTAATTTTACCCAGAAAAGTTTCTAAGTGTCAACTTTTGAAATACAGTAATATTCCTCAAAAATCACTACCATAACCAAAACGCTTTTTCTCACCTGTTTACAGGAAGTGTCCCGGGACTGAATCCAAGATCCAGTCCCGTGGTTAGAAAAGTAATCCAAAAAGTAATCTATTGCATTTAACCAGAAATTTCCATTGAGCTCAATGTATAATTGTGTTTAAAATTGTGTTGCATATTGCAACAACTGTAACTATTGCATTCAAAAGTCTATTGCCAATTGAACAGTAGTTAACTAAAGCATCTCATTCTGAGAAAGTATATTTTGACACCCATTGTTGGTTCTAAAATAAAACAACTATATTTTTATATACAAACCATTGGCCTAGAGTTCAGTTCTTGAGTGTGTGGCTTCATTTGCTGACTGAGTGTGTACAACAAATGCTTTACACTGTCCTCTGATACTGCCTTACTGCTCGACCAAGCTACCACTTTAGAGAGTAAGGTTATATCTAACTTTAGCCTCTGCCAAACCTCTGGGGACTGTGGACTCTGTGCACACTGAACCTTACTTTGGTGCAGTATATACAGAGCCACTTTCTTACAGCATCGACATACCACCATTTGGTGTCCTTCTGTGACGTTGACGTGCTTCCTCCGGAAGCTCCCACCTTTGGTCGCCATCTTCAGATTCTTTTTTTCTGCTGTTGGGTCTGGATCGATACGGAAGGAGCTCCAGAACTTTGGAGAGAAGAATCGACGAAAAATAACAAACACCAAGAAAAGAACTTTATCGCCGTACAGGCCTTCGAGTCGGTGAACCGGGACACAGCGAAGAGGAAAAAAGACCAAATCTTCGACGTCCTACGGAGAATGTGCATACGGGGGGCTCCCTGGACAAGACACCATTAAAGTTCTGCGACAATTGTCACCACAAGTACGCACAGAAGGATCAGCATCCAGTCTGTAACCTTTGCCTGCCGCTGGACCACCGAAGCGAAGATTGCAACGCATGCTCGGTGTTCACCCCGAAGACTTTAAGGGTGAGAGAGAGGCAGAGAAGAGCAAATTACAACATGCAGGGCCAAGGACCACCTCAGTCGCTTCGAGACCTGGGCCTCTCCAGCGAAGAAGAGGACAACTTTGTTGAAGGGCCTGAAGGTGAAGAGGACGCGCACGTCCCAGTCGTCGTCTAAAAGAAGCCTCCGAAGGAGGTAAGAGAAGCATCGACCCCCAAACAGTCAGCCGACCCATGAAAGAGTTGACTCCCAAGTCCTTGAAAGGAGCCTTGGCATCGAAACATTTGACGGCCGCAAGTGCGTCCAAGGACAAACAGTCCGTCGGTTCCTTTGACAAGGACTCCCAGACGGCGAAAACCCTAGAAAAGACAGTCGTCGAAGAGCAGTCACGAAAAGGACTCTTCAACGTCAAAAAAAGAAAGGGTTAAACAAGCTTCGTCGACAAGCTCCAAAAGAAAGGCTGAAAATCTTGACTCCGAAACACAAGCGTCGGAGTTGGAAAAGAAAAGGCTCGAAGCCGGAATGGCGAGTATCTTGCAACGCAAGAAGGATTTCGACGAAAAAAAAGAAACCATTCAAAATTCCGCCAACAATTTCGACCGAAGCCGAAAAAGACGTCGAACTAGAGCTGCCGACTACGCCAGAATCGGTCGAGGAAGAAGAGTACTACTTCGAAGGAGAGGAAGAGGACCAAACCTATTACGGTTCGGCGACCTCGGAGGCGCAAGACATGCAGTGGCAAGATCTCGATGCCGAATCACCAGAAGAAGGGGTAGAGTCATACCCTTCGAGGCCCTCCCCACCAGATGACATTGGGATGTACAATCAGGTGATAAAGAAGGCTGCAGACACTTATGGAGTGCAGTTAGAGGAGGAAAAACCGCAATCCTGTTTTCTCCTAGAGACCTTGCTGCGTACACAAACAAGGAGTCAATTCCTTCCCATGCTACCAAGTGTGCTGGACCAGGGTAAAGAAGCCTTTAAAGAACCTGCTACATGCAAGGCTGTAACACCAAGGGGTGAGGAAAAAATACAAACATTCCTCAAAGGATCCTATGTATATCAGGGGTTCAGTGCCAGCTGTTTACATGAGAACGTCCACGGCTAGGAAGAGAGCTAATGTACCCACTAATGTGGGGCCACCACCAGACAAAGAGCAAGAGAATGGATCTCATGGGGAGAAAGGTGGAACGAAGTGCGGCAATTCAGTGGCGCATCGCAAATTCAAATGCATTAATCAATAGACATGCATACCAACACTGGGAAGAAGTAGGTGAACTACTAAAACATCTGCCAGACCAGTTCCAAAGAAGGGCAAGCCAGTTAGTGGAAGAAGGGAAGAACATGGCGAACCCATGTTTAACATCTGCCCTAGATGCAGCAGAAACATTTAGCAGACAGATGATGATCGGGTTCACAGAGCAGGCACGCCTGGCTAAGAATTTCAGGTTTCAAACTATAAGTACAAAATAACATATTAAACACTCAGTTCAATGGTGAACAACTATTCGGAACAGCTGTGGACGAGAAATTAAATCAATTAAAGGAGAATGAGACTGCCAGGACCATGGGGGCACTACAATTCAGAGGCATACCTAGGGGAGCACCATCACGGAGACCAGCAAGCAGAGGCAACCACCAGCCTGTAGTCTCACACCAAACTTTTCAACAAGGTTACCAAGGAGGAAGCCCGGGCCAGCAGCAGGGCTAACAACAAGGTTGGCAATACCAACACAGAAGACAATCCTTTCGAGGGCGCCCTTGAGGAAGAGGTCAAACGCAAAGAGGGGGACAGCAACCCACCTCCAAGAGACTTCACTGCAAGAATTGCGCACACTCAAACAAAATCTCAGAGGGTGCAACAGACAAACTTAACAAAAGAACATGTCCCAAAGCACAAACAATTCCTCCAACATATAACACCAGTGGGAGGCAGGATAAAAAACATCTTCGAGGAGTGGAAGAAAATTACATCCGACAAATGGCTATTAAACATAATACAATACGGTTACTGCATAGAACTTGCAAAACAACCTCCAAGCAAAAGACCAAACCAGGTTCATTCAGCAAAAGAACTCTCATTTGCTCGAAGAAGCATAAGAGCTTCTGAACAAAAATGCCATGGAGAAGGTACCATACAAGGAAAGGAACAAGGGCGTGTATTCCACATACTTCCTCATACCAAAGGTGGATGAAACCTTACGACCAATACTAGACTTAAGGTTCCTAAACAAATTCATAAAGACTCAAAAATTCAAAATGACAACCTTACAAGAAGTAATACCTCAGATACAGGAAGGGGACTACATGGCAACTATAGACTTAAAGGACGCTTACTTGCACATCCCCATGAACAACAAACACAAAGGTCTATTGAGATTTGTGATCAACAAAACACACTACCAATTCACGGTGCTAGCATTCGGACTGAAATCAGAACCAAGAGTCTTCACAAAATGCCTAGCAGCAGTAGCGGCCCACCTAAGAAGGCAAGGGATTCATGTTTACCCATACCTAGACGACTGGTTAGTAAGAGGAAGCTCATACAATCTTTGCAAAAAACACATACAGAAAGTCATAGCGACATTGGTCCAACTCGGTTTCTCAATACACTGGGAAAAATCGTCACTCGAACCAGAACAAGTAAAGATTCTTAGGGGCAGAAATCAACACAATACTAGGAAAGGTATTTCCGAGCACGAAGAGAACCGCGATACTGAAGGAGACACATCTATACCACAAGGAGCAAGCTCTGACCGTGAGGACAGTGGGCAAACTACTAGGGATGATGGCTTCATGCATTCTCATCTAGTCCCAAACATTCGACTACACATGAGACCATTCCAGGAATGGATTCAACAGCAATGGTCACAGGCAACAGGGAGTTGGGAGGATCTAGTGGTTGTCACGCAAACAGTTTATCAAGAGATTGCATGTTGGAACAGAAAGAACATAGCACAGGGGAGACTTCTCACACAACCAACTCCAACAGTGACCATTACAACTGATGCTTCCCAACTAGGATGGGGAGCGCACATGAACAACCTCAGAGTAAGGGGATTGTGGACACAACAGGATGCGATAAAACACATCAGCTTCCTGGAATTAAAGACAGTGTTCCCAGCCTTAAAAGCTTTTCAGAAAGAGCTTTACGGGAAGATGGTGTTAATCCAAACGGACAATACAACTACCATATACTACATCAACAAACGAGGAGGAACGCAATCGATAACACTATCAAACTTAGCCCAAGAACTATGGAGATGGGCAATCCCAAGGAAAATAGACTTACTAGCAATACATCTTCCAGGGAAGGACAATGTAGAAGCAGACAGGCTGAGCAGGCAAGCATCAGCATCCCACGAATGGGAAATGAATCAATCAGAAATCCTAAAGATATTCAGAAAATGGGGAACTCCGCAAATCGACCTATTTGCAACACCCCAGAATGCAAAATGCCAACACTTCGCATCCAGGCAACCGTGCAAACAGTCCCTAGGGAATGCGCTATGGATAGACTGGTCAGGGACATTTGCTTACACTTTTCCCCCCCCCGATACCACTGCTACACAGGGTACTCAACAAATGCAGGATCAGCCACATGACATTAATACTCATAGCACCTCAGTGGGCCAGACAAACCTGGTTTTCACAAATAATGGAGATGACTCAAGGGGCAATGCACAAATTCCCCAACAGAAAGGACCTCTTAACAATGCAGAACGGAAGGGTGCTACACCCAGAACCAGAGCGCCTAAGCCTAGCAGCATGGCTCCTGAGGACTTAGAATTTGCTCACCTCAGACTACCAGAGAGCACAATGGCAGTACTCGGAGAAGCGAGAAGACCTACAACAAGGAACTGTTACACAGCCAAATGGAAAAGATTCTCTCGATTGTTCTTTAGAGAAACTTTCTAGAAGGATCACAAGAGAATCAACAGTACTAAAATACTTAACATTTTTACTACAGAATAAACTGAGCTACACATCTATAAAGGTACACTTAGCAGCAATCGTAGCGTACACAAGGGGAGAAACGGGGAAGAGTTTCTTCACATCCCATGTGGTCAAAAGATTCCTAGAAGGAGCAAAAAGAATAGCGCCTCCAAAAAAGATGCCACCACCTGCATGGAATCTCAATGTAGTGCTAGCTCAAATGATGAAGGCACCATTCGAACCAATTCACAAAGAAACGCTACAAATGCTCACACTAAAAACGGCGTTTTTAGTTGCAATTCCATCACTACGCAGAGTAAGTGAATTGCAAGCTCTAACACTGCAAGAGCCCTACTTCCAAATACATAATGACAGAATCGTCATGAGAACTGATCCACAATTTATGCCAAAGGTGATATCAAAGTTCCACGTAAACCAAGCAATACAAATACCAAGTGTTTTCCAAAGACACAAGCAGAAAGGGCATTACACACCCTGGACGCCAGAAGGGCAGTAATGTACTACATAGAAAGAACCAAAGAATACCGGAAAACAAAGCAATTCTTTGTATCATTTGCCAACAGTTTTCTTGGACGACCAGTCACAAAGAATACCATTGCAAGATGGATTGCACAAGCCATACAGTTGTGCCACAAACAGGCAGGTCAGACATTACAAAGAGCACCGCACGCTCACTCAATAAGGAAGAAAGGAGCAACAGTAGCTTTTCTAGCAAATACGCCTATTCAAGACATTTGCCAAGCAGCAACATGGTCTTCAGTGCACACGTTCACAAAGCACTACTGCATGGATATTCAAATGAATAAAGCACAAGTAGGACAAAAGGTCTTACAACATATTTTCACTAACCAACGCTCATCTTCCACCCAACCACTACAAGACTAGCAAACCGCTACAAAGTCTATGCACAGCATAGTAAATCCAGAAAAGAAACACGCTGCAAAACATAGTTTCTTACCTGTCTGTGTAGTTTTTCTGGATTCACTAGCGAACCCACCCTCCTCCGCCAGAAAGATGAGACAAGAGGAAGAAATAAATGAAACCACGAACAATTAAAAAAAAAAAGAGAGAATTCGAAGATGGCGACCAAAGGTGGGCACGTCGACGTCACAGAAGGACACCAAATGGTGGTATGTCGACGCCCACCGGCCACGAAGAAAAACTACAATTCCGGACCCAACCACTAGATGGTGGAATAATGCGCAGCATAGTGAATCCAGAAAATTCTTCAAGCTGCAAAACTACACCGACAGGTAAACTATACGTTATTAGCTATTCAAATGTATGTTATTAAACAGTCTTTCATTTCACAATTCGTACAGCAGGTCAGACAGTTCACTTTACAAAATCCTGGAACTCTGCAGTCTGAGAAGGAAAATTAATTGTAAACTGACGTCTGACCTCTGTCTCTGAACACCGAGCAAATGTGACGAGATAAAAACAATATTTAAAGACATCTTTATTGCTCCTTCACTTTATGACTGAACAGAAGAACTGTTTTTTGTCAACTCGCCATAACGGGCGAGTAGGTCCTAAATATAGCTCGAGCTGATAAAATCTGACTTGCCATAGCGAGTAGATTTTTTGAGGCCTGAATATACATTCCTCACAGACGAAATCAAGGTGCTGTAGTTATTATAACTTAAACCTTTATATGGGGAAACTGGTAAGTAATCTTCCCTCTGTGATACAGGCAGAAAAGGCATGTGCTCCTGAGCCATGATTTTACTGACCTGACTGCCAGTCACTTTGATTGTCCCCCCAACATCTGATGGTAGCTCAAGCGACAAAAACAGACTGTTTTGTTAGTGTTGGTGAGATCCTCTGCGTGGTTTTTTAAATGTCTCCGCGCCCTTGTCTGCTGCTAAACAGACCTGTGCATTTCACCTCAAACTAGCTTACTCATGCACGGAGTTACTTCAGTTTAAATTGACTGAGACGGCCGAGCTGTGCTCTAATATAGACTGGTGGAAGCATAATCTGTAGTTGGGCTCCAGGCCTTGTTCACATAAACATGTTCCCCTATCAGATAGCCAGAAAAAGCAATACCAAAGGGCTCCTTCTGGGTCTAGTATAAGATGTCCCCTCCAGCTTTTGAAGGATGAGCTTGTTGCATTCTCTGTTCCCATGCCCCTGGAATGCCAGTGCTTCTATAGCCACATTTGGAACCCTTGAACTCTCAACTGCACCTCCTCTTTCAGTCTGGATTCCTATCTGGTAGGCTGGTGTGGGCCACCCTGATTGCGATGGGCTCTGAGATACTGGTTTCCTTCTCTATAGTCACTGGGAGGACTTTGAATGGTGTACTAGTACATTGACCAGATCCTGTTTCCATCCTGTAGCCAGAGGGTTACTGGGCATCCAGGACTTCATTAACTATCCACTACTGGACAACAGTAACCAGATAGTGTCACCCCAAGACACCCCCGGATTCCCGCTTGAGAAATGATTCGCTTACCAGAGCATAGAGGGATCTTTGTTCCTTTGGTAGTGAGAAAGTGGGGTTGGGCTGTGGAATAATTATGGGGATGTTTAGGTTTAGTTGTAGGTGCATTCACAAGTGTCAGTTTTGTCAGGGTAGCTGATATAAAAGTTCTTTAATGTTCCCCTTTGAAGTAACTCTGAAGAGATAGTTTGAAAAGACTAACTTGAGCTCTCCTTGTGGTGCCCGGGCCGCAACCGCAGTTCCCAATAGATTAACATTAATGTAGGACCAATTGTTAAACAAAAGTACAAGGCTTAGTGCTGTGGAGCTACATTGGTGTTCGGGACACAACCTCAAGCTCTGTTTGCGCTAGACACTTCTTTTTTCATCTTGTATCTACTATATACGAATCAGTAAAACAATGGCATACTAAGTAATTATTTGACAAGTTAATGACGTCTGTACATTGACTAATTTGTAACTACACATTACTTCCTGAAGTAAGCCTTTGATTGCTCAACCATGTTACCATGACAGTCCAGTAAGGGAGTACCTGCTCATTCAGTTGTAGTGCAACAGTAGTGCCCGAAGGACACCATTGATAAGACAAATGTTAAAACTGATGCCCATTAACCACAACTGCCCTGGGACCCCAAGAACAAAATGGCTTGCGCTAAGTGACCAGTTGAAGTTGCTTCTTATAATGGCTCTGCTTTTCTTACTATATGGCATAATATGAAATATAGTAGCACTAGCACAGAATAAAGGTGGTTTGTTAGCCTCAAGCCTGCACACTTTCGTGTCAAATGTAATTGTGAGGGCACGTCTTAATTAGTAATTAACTATGAACCTGATGGTGTGTAACAACAAACCTTTTATCATTTGGGGCGGTAAATGGTTCACTTGATTTGGGGAAGGCAGATCACATGTACTGTAACATACTTTCTTTATCAATTTTGCAGGAGACTACACATACATGTTGAACTTTGGCTTTTCCCTCCGAGACTTCATCTGCACCAGAAAAGAAATTACAACAGAGGAGATATAGATATATTTTTATGACACTTTAAGATTGTTTAAAAGGCTGCACAAAAATGGAACCCACCTATCTACTCCTGAAGACTGAAGTATTCAGACATGCCTTCTAAAGCATACGTGTTGCCTCTCCAGCGCCACTGAAACAGACCTCCCTTTCTTTCTCTTCATATTACTGTTCACTATCAGCTTTTCTAGTGCTCTGAAGTAACCAAAAGGTAATATACCATGCTATATAAAATTCATAATAAATACAAAAAGTTGCGAAACAGTAAACATTGGCGTTGATCTTTCTTTGCAATTTTTTTTGTTTCAGTGATCTGAGAGTCTTTGATTCAGTCATGTAGAATTTGAAACGTGTGAGTTGGAAGGCTGGTTAGCTCTAGGAAAGTAATCTTGTAAACACTAGAATTTATAAGAACTTGCACAGGTGGTGCCTTGATTATGACGTACTGTGCAATAGTTGTCCTTGTCCTACCTCTTGGTTCTTCATACTTTTTTTATTTATGTAGAGCAAATTTGGCCTTGGGGCATTGGAATGCTCTGAGAATCGGGTTACATTATAGTTATAAATTTTTTGGCACAGGGAGATGAAGTGATTTGCCAAGGATATAGCATTTTCTAGCGTTCGTAACGGAAAGTTTCAATTCTATTAAGAACATAAATGCAAGGATTATGCTTGTACTTTTCTTCACTTTATTAAACAGCATCCTTAAGCCATCAGACTTCCTTTCCAGGAACCCTTGGGAAGGAGAAACAAATAACTAATCATTGTCCTTCATTCTGCACATAGTCCATCTTCCATATCTGCTCTCCCTCTTTCTTCGTGCGACAGGCGTCTCCGGCTCTACTTTGTTCATTCCTGTTTAGAAGACTCATTCCTTACAAAAGTAACTTGAGACCATTGTTACTCCTCTGTCCAAGTACCAACAAAAAATAACCATGTACTGTAGCAGTACAGCCATACAGGAAAAACATAATCACTATCTTGGATAAATAAGATCTCCACCCCCGCCAAATGATTAGTAAGAAAACGTCTTATACTTATACCATACAGATCTTAGACTCTTATGGTCCATAACTTCAACATGAGGGGGTAGAGATCTCTCAAACTCAGGTGTGAATAATCCTCTGCTTCATGTCCTTAGTAGAATTGAAACTGTTTAGAATGCTAGGAAATTTTATATTCTATGGCATGACCGGAGGAGAGGATTCTGCTAGGTCAAAGCTTACTGATGGCCAATGTAGCCAGGTTGAAGTAAAACATCTTGAACGTAGAGTCTACAAACCAGTCGGCCGCATTCAGAATATCTTACAGCCCAGCACCCAAAGAAAAAGCTTTGGAAGTCATAGCGAGACTCGCTGAGTGTGCCAAAAACTGATGCATTTATGCCGGCCTCCTGCATGACATACCTCACCCAGCTAGCTGTGGTGGGAGAAGACACTGCCTTAAATGGCATATTCCTCCAGCAATTAGGATCTGACGGTCCCAAACAGGGCGAAAATCCTCCGTCATGGCCTCATAGGCTTTAATGCATCGGACCACACATAGTTTGGGCGTTTCATGAAAAGCAGGATAAGATACCACTCTGGAATTACACTTTGTCCTTCTAGAAATGTGAAAAGTAACCCCTTCCGGAGTGAATATCCTACCTGTAATATCCAGGTCTCTCACCAGACACTCATTCACATGAGATCAAGCATAACATGGCCAACTTCTGATATTTGTTTCCTAGTTGGGTATTTGTGTTGCCACGAGTGAAAAAGAAAAGGTTGAGAACCTTGTTCCCAACCCAGAGTGTGAAATATCTAGGTTCTGGCGAAAGAGAGCCTGATTTACACCACAAGTTTACTGACCAAAGGGTGTTCTCCCACCGGGAAGCCGTCGATGGGAAGGTGTCTGCTGATATGGTGGACCTAAATGTGTTCACCGACCTATAGGCCAACCCATCGGACACCAAGGACGATAAATTCAAGTTGTGGGCCATGTCAGATTCCATGGGATCTGTATTCCTCTGTACACACCAACAAAGCCATTGTCCCCAAGCAGATCTATACCTCTTAGTTGTTCCATCTGCCCATTCCTTTGACAAGAGACGCTCAGCCTCCTCCTAGCCTCTGACCATATCCATCGACTCCTGTAATCCTCCATGCCATTAGATGGTGTGATTCATCCTGAATCATGTGATGGGGACTCCCCAGATTGTCCCGAAGAATATTTGGCATGTGGGGTAGGCGGATTAGAAAATACCAAGAACATTACATCACTGCAAACCATACTTGGGTTCTCCAGAAGGGAGTGAAGACCACCAGAAGGGAGTGAAGACCACCAGATATTCCTTCTGACAGCTGCATGATCATGATGAGTGGGGGGGGGGGGAGGCATACTATTTCGCTACACTCCGATCCTGAAGGAAGACCTCTGTAGCTGCCGTATGTGGGTCCGGCCTTCAACTGAAGTACAGGTCTACTAGATGGTCCAGGCGAGAGGCAAACAAGTCCACTATGAACAGCCCCCTGTGTGTGTGTATCACTTTGAAGACCTCCGGATGCAGTTTCCATGTGCTGAAATCGTGGAGGTGCCTTGAGTGCCCATCTGCCACCTCTGATTTCCCCAGGAGGTACTCCGCTGTCAGGGAAATGTGATGGTCGAGGCAAAATATTGCCAAAACCTTTGCAAGCTCCACCAGCATCTTGGATCAGGAACCTCCCAGACGATTGATGTAGCAGACTGTGGAGATTTTGTCCAACTTCAGCACCGCCCAACAACTGACCTTTTCCTTCGTCTAGCAACGAACGGCAAAAGAATCAGCCAGTACTTCCAGGCAATTTATACACATACTCTGTTCTTCGGATGACCTCTTTCCTCCTGTGGACATATTTGGACATCTAGCTCCCCAACCTGCTTGGCTGGCGTTGGATTCTATTAAGATATCTGGACTGGAGCTGAATAGTGCTCTCCCATCCTAAGCCTCCATGTGGGTAAGCCACCATTGCATTTCCTGCCAGACATCCTCAGAGGAACAAACTCAGTACTTCAGGCCTCTACGCAGGTAGAATGCCTTCAACTTTTGAAGCTCCCTGCAATGAAGAGGCCTGGGAAGATTACCAGTATTGACTATGCCAGCAAGCCCACCAAACTGGCTAGTTGCCTGAGGTACGTGTGCTGCCATGTTGGGGTCTTCCTGATCTCGTGTTGTGACTAAGTCGATTCTCTGGAGTCTGACAAAACCCAGAAATATCGTCCTCGGAGCGGGGATGAGTAGAGACCTCTTCTCGTTTATCACAAAGCCCAGATGTTCCAACAAGTCGACAGCCCTCTGAAGCTGATCTAGCAGCACCCATGGACACTGATTAATTAGCAGAATGTCATCCTAGTAAACGATCAGGTGAATGCTGTGGAGGAGTTTCACTGCTGGTTTGAGAACCTTGGTAAAGCACTAAGGGACAGGCCAGAGACTGAAGGGTAGTGTTTGGAACTCTAATGCTGCCACCGTAATTGCAAGAATTGGCGGTGCTGAGCAAAACTTGGGACAGATGGACATCCTTGAGGTCCAATTGGACCTTCTAGTCTCGTGGTCGCAACAGGTCTCCCAATGGGTTCCTTTTATCTTGAAATTACGATATGCCAGCCACTAGTTGAATTCCCGGGGGGATATAATTGGGCGATCATCTTTTTTTTCTATCAAAAAGAAGTTGCTCATGAACCCGTTCGAGTAAATTACCATAAGAGCAATTGCCCCTTTGTGCAACAGATCCGAAACCTCTTGATTGGTGAGGACCGAATCCTCCTGGGAGAAAAAACGGTTGAGGTCTGGACATTTGGGTTGGCATCCCCAAGAATTTGATATAAAACACTTGGACCGTCTGAAGCTCCCAGACATCGGTCGTCTGAGCATGCCAATTCTCTAGAAACAGAACAAATCACCCTCCCACTTTTAGTTTGGAAGAAAGGAGACGACTCCTCTGGCTTAGCGTTTCCGTTGGAAGCGTCTAGATGGGAAGAATCTGCTGTATTTGGACTGATCTTCCCACTGTGCCGGATCGGAGCCTTGGCCTATCCAGGAAGCGGCCAGGCCCGGCCCCAATGAAAACCTTGGTTGAGAAGTTGTTCTTGATGGAGGCGTACGCCTTGTCAAGGGATTTTAAAGTGGCAAAAAACTTGCCCGGCTCCTTAATAAAGGGGTCGTCTAACAGTCCCCTGCGCTGTGGGCCAGCCTCTGATGTTGTCAAGTTGCCCAATTTCAGGTTGACTTGGATGAGCAGGGAACTGTATCTCTCCAAAGTGTAATTCACATTGCCTAGAAAGATGCTCGCCTGTTGTGCCTAGCACGAGGGTTTCCAGGGAAATCCGAGATCCAGACTTTCGCCCTCTGTCATATTTATTATCTTGGAGAGAGGTCCCGCGATATCGAACAGTTTATCCTGGCATGAGCGCCAGGAACAATCAATGCACTTCTTAGGGTCACATATACTTGGCCAAAAATGTGGCTATGCAAGGGTCAATTTCAGGGGTCATAGCTATCTTCCTCTCCAAAGTTGGGCGAGGGCATTCTACTGGCAAGCGGGCTCTAACCTCTGTCTCCAGGGGTCATCGTCAATGCCCCGCTACACCACATAGGCTGCCACTTTGTCACTGGGTGACCACATTGAGGACCTGGGGTGTAACAAGTTTTCAGGGTCTAGCGTGTCTGCCACCAAATTGCCCGACTGAGCCAGAGCTCGACTGGGGTTGGGATACCTCATCCAAAGACTGGTGCCACGGTCTAGAACACTGGTCTTCAAAATTTTAATGCTGTGCCCCCTGTGAAAAAAATTCTGTCCCCCACTCAAATTTTTTCACAATCTTAAACTGGCAATGTTTAAATATGTCTAGACTTATTTCAACATTGCAGTTAAGTTCTGTAACAGTTTTAAAAATAAATCAAATACATTATTGCCAAACCTACTATTCTGGTCAGGTAGGCCTTACTAACATTTAAAAGTAGCCACAGTGTGATTATTAGAAGTGGGGGTTTTGAAAAATATTTGGAGTCCCTTCCCTTTTGAATGAATGGATCTGTAGAGCGCTGGAATCGCCCCCATAGGGGTATCTCCATGCCGGGAGCGGGGGGACAAGAGGATAGAGAAATGCTCAGTGTTTGAAGAGTTCAGTTTTCAATAGTTTCCTGAATCTAAGAAGATATGGGCACTTGCGTAAGGCAGTGGGCACACCTTCTCCCAGCCAGGATATAAATGACAATGTACTGCTGCACATATTTTTTCCACTGAAAACAAAGCACTTATCAGTATAATGCTTCTTTTGGCCAAAGCCTGGGTCTCCCATGGCATCCCCCTAGGAGGACCTGCTCCCCAGTTTGAAGACCTGGTCTAGAGGGATCCGCCTCAGACTCACCCTGCAAGTTGTCCCTGTGAGGGCAAGTAAAAGGGGTCAGGATCTGAAAGCTGGAGCTTAAAATGGAGGAAAGCTATAAGGCGTCCTTATCCACCCCTTGGTCATAGCGCCTCTTCGGTGCTGAACGCTGAGGAGGACGTTTCCCCAAGGAGAAGTGAGATTGCTGGCACGCCTGTGCTAATTCAGTAATTTCTTTTCGAGGGGCGCTAGGGCTGCAGATAGTGCATGCTGTAAAGAGGCATCCACAGCCTCTCAAAATTGGTCATCCAAAGGGAGAAATGAGGATTCTTCCTCCAAGAATGTGCTTTCAAGAGGCTTGCATCGTGAGCCAATGTAGTGCTAGGAGACCTAGCACATAGTAGGAGTCTGAGACTCTGAGGTACTTGACCAGAGCCCTATTTTCCGCAAGGGTCGCAGCCTGTGCCAGTCCTGTGGTGCCAATAATGTAATTTAGATAGTCCCCTAAGTACAGACCCGCCAAAGCGGGCGTCCTGGTCATTGCTAGTAAAAACAATAGAAAGGGATAAACTCTTCAGTACCGACCCAGATGCGGGCATCAGGCTGCCTTCGGGGAGGACTTATGAGGCCAAGGCTCTATGGCGCTCGTGTCTGCTTTTCAGCTGTGAAGGGACTCTAGCATGTGGTGGTGGCCGCGGATCCGTGGAAGCGTCTGATAAGAGAGCGTCTACAAGTGGCCTTAATGCATTACCGCTCTTGCACGACCCCGGAATAAAGCAGTTAAAGTCTGCGTAAGGATCAGTGAAAGTAATCCTGCGGACACCTGTAAAAGAAATTTGGTGCAATGCACAGAAATACCATAAATCACAGCGAGACAACCCCAAATATACATTTTTTTTTTTTTAAGCGCACAGCGGCTGTCTAGGAAGCGTCCCAGTGCTGGCAGCAGAAAACCAGAGTGACCCAACCATTTGAGAATTCAAATCCTATAGCTGAGCTACAAAGAGGAAGGACTTTAGCCGTTTACGAAAGACTGATTCAGAGGGAACGACGTGAAGAGCAGTAGTAGGCAGAGCGTTCCAGAACTTAAAGTTGCTTAAATATGAGAAGGAAAAAGAGCACTTAACTGCACGGCTGTTGGAGCAGCGAAGAAAAAAGGAGTGTAGATATGGATGATGGACTAAGTTCAGAATGAAGGACGATGATTGTTGCTTTTCTCCTTCCCAAGGGTTCCGGGAAAGGAAGTTGATTGTATAAAGCTGTTTGTTGAATAAAGTGAAGAAGGATGGAAGCATAATCCTCGCCTCTGGTCCCGCATAGAATTGCAGGATTGCTCTGATTCGAAACTGGTTCCGAACTTGCTAGCTGTAGTTGCTAGGCCACCTCCCCTCAAGCAATCAGTAAAACATTAGCACTTGTATGGTGCACAGTTTGATATTAGTATGGCATTGAAGTACCTCTCAGCAGTCCAGGGTATTGCTTTCTACAAGAATGAGGAATTTGTATCCCCGGATGCATGTTTTCTGTTGAGGACAAGAAGCTTTAAAGCCTGTTTTGTTCGAACACTAAAATTTCAAGTAGAAAAGCAAGGGAAGTGCTGGGGCACTCTTGTGCACGCGGTCAATGAGGAAGACCGATCAAAACTCTTCACATTGGGAAAGGTGCAACATCATCTCACTGGTGTGAAACATACATGGGGAGTCAAAGCTGGGCTCAGCTGGTGTACTACTAAGCTTGCCCCGGGTAAAGCATTTTTCGTGTTGGACGAGACAGCCTAGGGGATAAGCTCAATGAGAGACACTGGAAATCTTGACAGTATGTTTAAACAGCAGCTCTTGTTGCATTTCCCACTAGGCCAAAGCATACTGGACCGTGGCAGCCTAAAAGAGTGGGGCAGCACAATGGTGGAGAGCACAGCTCCAGGACTAGCAATCTGCGACTAAAGGGTAACTTCTCATGCCAACCTTGGCCAAAGCTCTTTGCCCATTCATGACTGGACCTAGTATGCCTGTTATCTTGACCTTCTAATGATTCTCCCTCCATCTCCTTTCATGGCTTTTCTGCTGCTTCCCTTCAGGGCTTTGCCCCATCTTTCATCTCTAGTGCCCTCTTATGCTTAAATGAGCCCCAAATCTGCAGACTGGCCCAAAGCCATTAAATTCTGCTGGTGAGTGTGGCGTTAGCTAAAGTTAGGCTGCCCTGTACTGACTGCATGTGGAACCTTTGTGGGATCCTCACTGTTCAACAGATCTTCACCTAGCTTATAGCTGCTGAAGGCCTGTGTGGGAAACAGGACATCTTTGCAGATGCCCCCCCACTTTTTGCCCGCATTTGATCTACTAGATGCTGGTTTTCGACTGACAGTGCACTGAAGCCCGTTAACCAGGCTCCAGTGTCAGTGTTCTTTCCTCTAAAATAACATGCTAAATTGTAGCCCAATTGGCAAGGACTTTAGCACCCCTGTACCCCTAATACCCAGGGCATGGGTACTAAAGAAGGTCCCTAAGGGCTGTGACATGTATTATGCCACCCTAGGGGACCCACACAGAAACTGCATGCAGACTGCCATTCTGAAAACACAACGTGGCACACTTGTGTGCCCATGCCCCTGTACACTTCATGTACTATATGTAAATCACCCCTACAGCAGGCCTTGGAGCCCTAAGGCAGGGTACATTATATTACATGCAAGGGCGCATCTGCACAGTGGCATTGCAAGTGATCAGAAAGACATCTTAAGTATATGTACTGGGCACTGGTCATTACGGGTTACCCAGCTGCATAATGGCTTTACTGAAACAAATGGTGTTTGGTATCAAACACCTCATCCCAATAAATCTTTACTGATGCCAGTAGCGGTCTTACTGCGACATGCACCCAGATGGCACCTTGGAGGTAGCACCCGAAAACCTACTAGTCCTGTAGTGTTGGCTGACTGGTATTGCCTATCCTGCCACCATAGCTAAGTTTCTGACCACCCCCCCTCCCCATGTAGGTGAGAGCCCATGCTCTGAGGCCAGAAACAATGCCTGCTCCGGAGGAAGTTGAAGACCTCCAGCAGGATGGCTAGTGATTTAGCATATCAAGGCCAGAAGCTTCAAAGCCTCTGCCGCCTTTGATATGCGACCACGCCCCCACCTGGTGAACGCCACCCCCTGCCCTGGGGCCCAGTTGGCACCAGACCTGGGGAGAAATTAGTCAGTAGGCGTGTTACACTTTCAGGCTAGACACCACTAAGGTGGGCCACCTGAAGTGAACAGCCAAGAAAGGGTTTCACCATTTTGATTTTGGTGAAACTAGGAACTCTGGGTCTAGATTATGCCCACTGTCCACAGGAAGTGGTCATATAGGGTGTGTGGTCACCCCATTGGCTACTACCTACACTACCCTAAATTCAGTATTTAGGGGGTTCCTCTGGTACCAGGAACTCACCTTAGTCTACCCCCCGAACAGGAGGACAAAGAAGAGCAGTCACCGCGAGAACTGAGGACTTAAACTGATCTTGGCGCCAAATCCTGCCTTGCTGCTGGAACCTCGACAATTGCACCGACCCTGCTCGTCCAAAAGTTGTGCATCCTCCTAAGTCTTTGGAGGACTGCCTAGCACTTTGACAACCACAGAGAATCTTTCTTTTGCGCAGAGAAGCCATCCCTCTGCATCTCGAGGCACCAAACGTACTTGCACGTTCTTCGTTTTGCTGGCCATCGGGCCTGAGGGAGCATCTTGCCAGGAGGAGATCACCTTAGTTCTAAGTGGTCAGCTCATTCTCTCCAGCAAGTGTCGAGACACTAGACCCTCCAGGAGCCTCCCTGCACCAATATCTGGGTACTGGAGCATTTCCTGCAACCAAGTCTCGTTGAGTGTCCAGCCAGGAAACTGGCAACAAAAGCTGACCTGCTGTTGAGAGCCTTCAGGACCGATGAGGACTGCACCGAGAGTGGCCCAGCTGTCTTGTTTTCTTTCCCTCTTCTTGTCCACCCAAGAACCGTGAGAGCCTAAAACGCCAGTGGCCAGCCAGCCAAACACCTCTGCACCAGTCTCCAGCCCGGGTCCACAGAAACCTACTGTCCCCTTGCTTCAGAGACCCTCACAAGCCCCCCTTTGGGTCCCCACTTGAAACCTTTTTGTTACAAGTACCCTTCCATTGACTTGAACGTGTAGCGCTTGAGGCTACCAACGTGAGTAAACCAGAACTGCTGGTGGTTCTTTGGACCTTGGCCCCTAAGCACCTTAAGTCCTAAAAGGCACCCTCAACAACGACTCGCAAGTATATGTATGCAGTGTATGCTATAAGATAACATTACTGTGTTCGAGGCTCATACCACAAATAAACTTATTTGAGCATTTTACTGTTTTACTGTAAAGTCTATTTCTCCGAAAGTATTTTCCTGAATCAGATTATCTTGGTGTCTAAAATTATATAAAAATCTGTTATTTTTCTAAGTTGGTCTCATATTTCTTTGAGTGTCTTATTTATTGAAACTGTGTACAACAAACGCTCAACACTACCCTCTGATGAGCCTAATCTGCTCAACCACACTACCACAAATAGAGCACTTGGGATTATTAAAATAAGCCCCTGTCATCTGGACTTTCTGCATGGCATACACTTACATGGGTATGCTACATAAAAACCCAGCTTCCTACCTCCGCCCCACCCCCTCCTCTCTCCACCAAGCCCTATTGTTATGACCCTCTTTTTTCTTAGCATCTGGCTCTATGCAGGCACCAAACTATTGTGGTAGTGTTCGCAGGAGATATGTTGGCTGTTGAAAATGTGCAGAGTAGAAGTCTGTTGTCTGTGTGTATGCATGTCTTTAGGGGGGGTGGTTGTTGGGGAAATACATTTTCCAATCCTCAGAGCGACACAAAGAAAACTGACACCAGGCAGGCTCTGAAACAGATGAAATGTATTTGCTGCTTCCAATGCTTATTGGCATGCCAAGGCAGATGCACATCCCAGTGCTACGTCTTGGAACAAGCTTCTTCTGCCTTGAGTCTGACTTTATGGGGGTGTTTATATATGTTAGAAAGTGCTGTCACCAGCAGAAAACCCCAGAATGGGATGCAATCAATATACAGGTAACACAAAAATAGAATTGCCATGCAAGCAGTGGTGGCTGGTGACATTTAAAAGTGGTGAGGTGCAAAAGTTGGGCATGAATTTTACTGACCTAAGGTTTTCGGGGGTGGGTTCACCCCCAAGAATTTTTTTTAATGAGTGGCAAATAATGCATTTAAAGCAAATTACGAATTTAATGAGAGAACAAAGTTATACAAAGCTATTGCACACAACCCTGACTCGTATCACCTCTACTCTTCCACACACAGTTCTCCCAGTGGACCTCCATCTTAGCACCGAGAAGCCCTTGGTGTTCCTGTACTGGAACTCTCACACATCTGTCAATGTGCCTCAGTCCTGTCAGGCAGTACCTTGCATATTCCAGTAAAGAGATTTTTGCACAGCTTGGCCAATGACCCTAAATTCTAACTTGCACCACCCCTTATGTTGCCGTATTTGGACCCACACACATTTCCGCCAATGTATATCAATCTTGGCCAGTAGCAACCTCTGTTCTTCTAGTACAGGGGAAACTACTACACACAGCTCGGCCAATGTCCTCCTGCCCTGACAAGTGCAGCATGGTTCAGCATGCTCATCAGCACAAGAGGGGTAAGATGTTCCGTTACCAAAGTAGCTGGGGAGAACTTGCCCAATGAAGGATAGGTTACCTGACCCTTGTGTAAGAACAAGTAGGTGTGCCTCTAGGGGCACAGGTAAGGCTTTAGGGTTGTCTTCCCCTTGTGGCTCAGACCTTCTATGGTGTAAGGGGATGCAGGGGGCCTGCCCTTGTATCTGCAAAGCAATTTTAGAGAGCAATCGTGCAACCCCTGGTTACTGCAGCTCGCTCTTTGCCATATCAACACTGAGGCCACACACTCCCTTCTCTGACATCTGTGTGGAAATCCACTCTTCCCAAAAACAAAGACCGGGGTTGCTGCCTTTATATTTTCCGGTTGTATGTGCACAATTCCAATATTACTAGTAGCCGGTAAAATAATTTTGGGAATGAGCTACATTGCATCCAGGACCAGTTTAGCAGGCCCCACAGAACCTCAGCTAAGGCATGGGATGCATGTAATACAGGTGATAGTTTCCTCTCAACTTGTACCAATATCTCAAACCACCCTCCCCTTCCACAGAAGCCCTAGTAAACATTTACCACCTGGTGGTATGTGTGCATTAAACCCATCATAATGGAGAATACTCTATGGAATTCACGTGCTGAATTTCACCTGGTAAATCCCAGTCTGCACCATTATTACCCATTCAAGAACTTGTAACTGTATGCTGCTAGTGAGGTGTTAAAGCACGTAACTCATAATTCTGGGACGGAATTTGCACGCCACCAGAGGCGTGCAGCTCTTAATTGGGACCATAAATGTAAATATTAGGCCTCTCGGGCACATCTGTGTCTTGAGTCTCTGTTCGGGCCTGAATGAATAGTTTAGAAACCGAAAAATCTCTAGAATCTGGGGCATTGCAATAATATGTGCAGCAGACGGTGACATCGAGGCTCGGGCTGTGATTGATCCACTACACCCATATGGTTACCATCATGGCCCCCCCTCCCCCCACAAGAACCAAGGGTAGGTGGTTCATTTTGCTTGTTTGCTACAGGACACAACATTCATGTGTGCCACTCAGAGGGTGGAAATCTAATGATCACATACTGGACAGGAGGATGCAGAATAATGCATACCACATCGATCGGAACCCTACAGTCGCGGTCTTTGATTTTTTCCAATCACGGCCGGCGTCCCTTTGAGGCCTGCAGTGTACATAAAAGCATGCTGCTAGCTGCTGACAGGATAACTTCATCTTCTACGCGCCTTTCTGACTGTCTGGACTCCAGAATGCAAATGATGTCAAGCAGCTACAGCATTACCTCGCGTGGGAGCAGACACCACAAATCGAGTCTGCGCAGTGTCTTAAGTCATGATGATAAACTGCGCAGCCTCGCTATCTTGCCTTGCGTCTACGATTTGGGAAAGGGTGGGTCCACAATGCTTTCTAATCCCTGATTGACGTGGAGGGTTAGCGCTACAGGGCTTGAGTCGAAAACGGCCAGGGCTAACTTTACCTCCACGTCAGGGGGTGGGGATTGGCCCTTGATGTTCGGTCTTTGCCGAGCTGATGACCTCACAGGCGTCAGGGCTGTGAGATTGTCAGCCCGGCAAATACTCTAGGCTAGGGGAACAAGTAGGGAAAGCGAAGCGCCGGCCTGTGACGTCTCACGCTGCATGCACTAGTTTCAACCTCACAGACAGGAAAAACAGTGACTCCTGTCATGAGTGGCAGACAGTGCTCCTACGATTGCTTTTATTTTTACGGGGAATGTAAAGGGGGCAGAGCTCCGACGCCCTCCAAGCTAAACTTGTAAGAAACTGAAGGCCTCAGAGTGTGGTTCATGTTGACAGCTGTTAACTAAGGAGGTGTCAGAGGGCAGTAAAGGGCTTTGGGTCTGGCTGGAATTGATTTGTAAAGAAGAGGGGGGAGCACTGAGGAGGACAGTGCAAGCAGTTTGGTCAGAGATGGACATAGCTAGCTCAATGGGTCTAAGATAGTGCAGGGAAAATTGGAATTGATTCCCCTATCTGGGTGATGGGTGATGCATATGGTTTTATATTTTCCCACAATATCCCCCCTTTATGATAGCCATATCGTATATCATTGTAAAGGATATATATGGTAGAAACATCAAAGTATCAATAAAGTACATATCTTTGAATGGAATTGCAGTGTTTAAATGGCATGCATAATTGGTGCGTAGACACATCTAAGGTATTCATTATTAAACCTAGACAAAATGATATACTAGTACTCGATGCATTTGTCATATATCTATAGCCATTAATTCAAACGTTTCTTTGTGTGCTCCCTCTATATCCTGTTGTATTCTAAGATATCTGAGGGCTAGCTCCTGCTCTGTAGGAGGTAGAATTTTAACTGCAGAAATTGAATGGATGCTTTTACTACACAATTGCTGTCCCGTGGAGCAACAACACTAAAGACAACACAATAGTATCACTATTGTTATAAAGATACACAGTAGCTCTAGAACTAAGCTCTTCAACTATCCTGTTGGTAGCCATGACCATAGCCAGGACCAATCAACAATCTATCATTTTCTCTGCTCCACGGAATATTTGAACCGCATGATTAATTTGTGCCACATCCCTTGCTATGTTTCCACTATTTAGAAAAAAAAAAAACTGCAAGAGGAATTCAGTTAAACACACAGTCCTCCTTGTTGTAGTGTCAGGAAGTCCAGTTCAATTCTGTGTTGAATAGTCATGGCAGCCACTGAATTAATTTCCATCTGCAACTGTTGAAGTGCATCTCTTGTTGCATTGAATGCTATAGCTAGCTCAGCAGACTTGTTAACAAAGGCCAATTCTAAATCATATACCCCATATCCAGAAATTAATATACACATTAGCTCAAAGAATAGACCTGGTCTAGCCTCCAGAATATGTGCATATATATCTTTTATATCTATGAGCGAAACTCTCCAAATTTAATGGCTCTTGGGCTGCAATATGCGGCACGACGGAAATGTTTGGTGTAAGATAAATAGCACACATGCCTTCCGAGTACAGGGTAAGCAGCTTGTATGCTTTAGTGCCACAAATAAAATACATACCGCCCTGTAACTGTGTCCAATGTGTGATATTTACTGAGGAAGGCCTACTCCCCCAGGAAAAGTGTTTCGAAATTGATTACACCATTTGGAATCAATCCATGCAGAATTTATAAGCGTAACATTTGCCCACTGTCATGTATGAGCAGCAAGCTGAACATAAGGGATATTCTAATATTTTAGAAATCACATTTGGTACACTAGCATAATCATTCTTTTGCTCAATTAATGGTTCGTATAGAAGACCATCGGGTGTTAACAGTCTTTCCATCTACAGTGATGTTCCAGTAATGTAAAGTGTAGTTCACTTGTTTCCCTTGTACCTTAGCTGTCCAGTTCCTACTTACTGTATGTCTCTTGTGTTCCAATTACCTGTGGTATCATAAAATTTTAATATATTAGTACACTTGCTACTTTTTAAATGTCCTAAGTATCGGGAAGCTGGGTGCATCCTGAAACATGATGCTTTTATACATACAGGAAATGCATTTTCCTTGGTATTGTTTTCCACCGTGACACTTAGTATTGGACTTGAATATTTGGCAGTATGGCACAACGTGGGTACCATCCAATCCTTCCTTCTCCACAATCCCAAGTTACATTGGATATGAGGCATCTTTTTCCTTGCGCATAATTTTGCTTAGGCACAGGTGTCTCATATAGGCCAATTGGGATGCTGGGGTGTCTGGATAACTCTACAAATCCAGCAATTTTCAAGACCTAAAGGCTGGGCTACTTTCTTGTGTACTGCATTGAGGGGGATGGTCAGCAGGTTGTTGGAATACAGGTAGCACACACAAGTAAGGTACTAGAAAATATTGTTTCCACTATGTGATGCATTTTCTTGAAAGTGATAAACATAGTTATGCAGTGTCTTTTTGTCCAGGGCACTTTCTCCAAGTGTCAAAAATGAAAATGCTTGCAGTGTGCTGTCATTTGCTTCTCCTCCTGGTCCTTAGTCTTTTTGAGGGGCGGATTCACGGACCTGCCCTGTGGTGTCCTCTTCAGTCCATTTTTCGGCACGTGCAGACTCAGCAGCATCTGTTGGTGTCACCGTCCCTGTGACACTTGATGATGGGCCCTCAGCGTTGTTCTTTGGAATGGTCTGTCTTCCCCCTTGTCCGGTATGTTGCGGTGCTCCACGGGCGGCGGGTGCTCATCTGTTATCGGTACCTCTGCCTCAGTTGTTGTTGGTGCAGCTCTGCATCATGTTCCGTGCAGCCACTCGGGACGTCCCTGCAACTTTACTGCCGTCTGCGTAACCAGGAGCACGATGTGGGGTCCGATCCACCTAGAACTAAGAGAAACATCTTTTATCTTTTTCACCATGACCATGTCTGCAGGTTTAAAAGGGTGTGAGTGTTCTGAGGAAGGATGGGGCAAACCTCACGCTGCCCCAACAGTACCTCTGGGTTGGGGGGGAAGGAGGGGGGGGTGCGACGACCAAAAAGAGTTGTTCTAGACCATGGGTACTCACAAACTTTCTCTCGGGGGCCAAATTTACAGTGTGGCTTGTGGCCGAGGGCCGCACCGGTGGGGGCGGGGTCAGTGGGGGAGGGGGCGGGGCTAGAGCAAAAAAAAAACTGTGACCATGAGGTTGAACACAGGCCCCTGCAGCGGACTCCTTCTTCCACTGAGCCACCAGACCCGGCATACACACATCTCCCTCTCTCTGTCTCCCTCCCTCTCTCTGTCTCCCTCCCTCGCTCTCCCTCCCTCGCTCTCTGTCTCCCTCTGTCTCCTTCCCTATCTCTCCCTCTGTCTCCCTCCCTGTCACCCTCCTCCCTCTGTCTGTCTCTCTCCCTCTGTCTCCGTCCCTCTGTCTCCGTCCCTCTGTCTCCGTCCCTCTGTCTCCGTCCCTCTGTCTCCGTCCCTCTGTCTCCGTCCCTCTGTCTCCGTCCCTCTGTCTCCGTCCCTCTGTCTCCGTCCCTCTGTCTCCGTCCCTCTGTCTCCGTCCCTCTGTCTCCGTCCCTCTGTCTCCGTCCCTCTGTCTCCGTCCCTCTGTCTCCGTCCCTCTGTCTCCCTCCCTCTGTCTCCCTCCCTCTGTCTCCCTCCCTCCCTCTGTCTCCCTCCCCCTCGGTCTCCCTCCCCCTCGGTCTGTCTCCCCCTCGGTCTGTCTCCCCCTCGGTCTGTCTCCCCCTCGGTCTGTCTCCCCCTCGGTCTGTCTCCCCCTCGGTCTGTCTCCCCCTCGGTCTGTCTGCCTGCCTCTCGGTCTGTCTGCCTGCCTCTCGGTCTGTCTGCCTGCCTCTCGGTCTGTCTGCCTGCCTCTCGGTCTGTCTGCCTGCCTCTCGGTCTGTCTGCCTGCCTCTCGGTCTGTCTGCCTGCCTCTCGGTCTGTCTGCCTGCCTCTCGGTCTGTCTGCCTGCCTCTCGGTCTGTCTGCCTGCCTCTCGGTCTGTCTGCCTGCCTCTCGGTCTGTCTGCCTGCCTCTCGGTCTGTCTGCCTGCCTCTCGGTCTGTCTGCCTGCCTCTCGGTCTGTCTGCCTGCCTCTCGGTCTGTCTGCCTGCCTCTCGGTCTGTCTGCCTGCCTCTCGGTCTGTCTGCCTGCCTCTCGGTCTGTCTGCCTGCCTCTCGGTCTGTCTGCCTGCCTCTCGGTCTGTCTGCCTGCCTCTCGGTCTGTCTGCCTGCCTCTCGGTCTGTCTGCCTGCCTCTCGGTCTGTCTGCCTGCCTCTCGGTCTGTCTGCCTGCCTCTCGGTCTGTCTGCCTGCCTCTCGGTCTGTCTGCCTGCCTCTCGGTCTGTCTGCCTGCCTCTCGGTCTGTCTGCCTGCCTCTCGGTCTGTCTGCCTGCCTCTCGGTCTGTCTGCCTGCCTCTCGGTCTGTCTGCCTGCCTCTCGGTCTGTCTGCCTGCCTCTCGGTCTGTCTGCCTGCCTCTCGGTCTGTCTGCCTGCCTCTCGGTCTGTCTGCCTGCCTCTCGGTCTGTCTGCCTGCCTCTCGGTCTGTCTGCCTGCCTCTCGGTCTGTCTGCCTGCCTCTCGGTCTGTCTGCCTGCCTCTCGGTCTGTCTGCCTGCCTCTCGGTCTGTCTGCCTGCCTCTCGGTCTGTCTGCCTGCCTCTCGGTCTGTCTGCCTGCCTCTCGGTCTGTCTGCCTGCCTCTCGGTCTGTCTGCCTGCCTCTCGGTCTGTCTGCCTGCCTCTCGGTCTGTCTGCCTGCCTCTCGGTCTGTCTGCCTGCCTCTCGGTCTGTCTGCCTGCCTCTCGGTCTGTCTGCCTGCCTCTCGGTCTGTCTGCCTGCCTCCCTCCCTCTCGGTCTGTCTGCCTGCCTCCCTCCCTCTCGGTCTGTCTGCCTGCCTCCCTCCCTCTCGGTCTGTCTGCCTGCCTCCCTCCCTCTCGGTCTGTCTGTCTGCCTCCCTCCCTCTCGGTCTGTCTGTCTGCCTCCCTCCCTCTCGGTCTGTCTGTCTGCCTGCCTGCCTCTCGGTCTGTCTGCCTGCCTGCCTCTCGGTCTGTCTGCCTGCCTGCCTCTCGGTCTGTCTGCCTGCCTCCCTCCCTCTCGGTCTGTCTGCCTGCCTCCCTCCCTCTCGGTCTGTCTGCCTGCCTCCCTCCCTCTCGGTCTGTCTGCCTGCCTCCCTCCCTCTCGGTCTGTCTGTCTGCCTCCCTCCCTCTCGGTCTGTCTGTCTGCCTCCCTCCCTCTCGGTCTGTCTGTCTGTCTGCCTGCCTCTCGGTCTGTCTGCCTGCCTGCCTCTCGGTCTGTCTGTCTGCCTGCCTCTCGGTCTGTCTGTCTGCCTGCCTCTCGGTCTGTCTGTCTGCCTGCCTCTCGGTCTGTCTGTCTGCCTGCCTCTCGGTCTGTCTGTCTGCCTGCCTCTCGGTCTGTCTGTCTGCCTGCCTCTCGGTCTGTCTGTCTGCCTGCCTCTCGGTCTGTCTGTCTGCCTGCCTCTCGGTCTGTCTGTCTGCCTGCCTCTCGGTCTGTCTGTCTGCCTGCCTCTCGGTCTGTCTGTCTGCCTGCCTCTCGGTCTGTCTGCCTGCCTGCCTCTCGGTCTGTCTGCCTGCCTCTCGGTCTGTCTGTCTGCCTCCCTCCCTCTCGGTCTGTCTGTCTGCCTCCCTCCCTCCCTCTCGGTCTGTCTGTCTGCCTCCCTCCCTCCCTCTCGGTCTGTCTGTCTGCCTCCCTCCCTCCCTCTCGGTCTGTCTGTCTGCCTCCCTCCCTCCCTCTCGGTCTGTCTGTCTGCCTCCCTCCCTCCCTCTCGGTCTGTCTGTCTGCCTCCCTCCCTCCCTCTCGGTCTGTCTGTCTGCCTCCCTCCCTCCCTCTCGGTCTGTCTGTCTGCCTCCCTCCCTCCCTCTCGGTCTGTCTGTCTGCCTCCCTCCCTCCCTCTCGGTCTGTCTGTCTGCCTCCCTCCCTCCCTCTCGGTCTGTCTGTCTGCCTCCCTCCCTCCCTCTCGGTCTGTCTGTCTGCCTCCCTCCCTCCCTCTCGGTCTGTCTGTCTGCCTCCCTCCCTCCCTCTCGGTCTGTCTGTCTGCCTCCCTCCCTCCCTCTCGGTCTGTCTGTCTGCCTCCCTCCCTCCCTCTCGGTCTGTCTGTCTGCCTCCCTCCCTCCCTCTCGGTCTGTCTGTCTGCCTCCCTCCCTCCCTCTCGGTCTGTCTGTCTGCCTCCCTCCCTCCCTCTCGGTCTGTCTGTCTGCCTCCCTCCCTCCCTCTCGGTCTGTCTGTCTGCCTCCCTCCCTCCCTCTCGGTCTGTCTGTCTGCCTCCCTCCCTCCCTCTCGGTCTGTCTGTCTGCCTCCCTCCCTCCCTCTCGGTCTGTCTGTCTGCCTCCCTCCCTCCCTCCCTCTCGGTCTGTCTGTCTGCCTCCCTCCCTCCCTCTCGGTCTGTCTGTCTGCCTCCCTCCCTCCCTCTCGGTCTGTCTGTCTGCCTCCCTCCCTCCCTCTCGGTCTGTCTGTCTGCCTCCCTCCCTCCCTCTCGGTCTGTCTGTCTGCCTCCCCTCCCTCCTCTCGGTCTGTCTGTCTGCCTCCCTCCCTCCCTCTCGGTCTGTCTGTCTGCCTCCTCCCTCCCTCCCTCTGTCTGTCTGTCTGCCTCCCTCCCTCCCTCCCTCCCTCGGTCTGTCTGTCTGCCTCCCTCCCTCCCTCCCTCTCGGTCTGTCTGTCTGCCTCCCTCCCTCCCTCCCTCTCGGTCTGTCTGTCTGCCTCCCTCCCTCCCTCCCTCTCGGTCTGTCTGTCTGCCTCCCTCCCTCCCTCTCGGTCTGTCTGTCTGCCTCCCTCCCTCCCTCCCTCTCGGTCTGTCTGTCTGCCTCCCTCCCTCCCTCTCGGTCTGTCTGTCTGCCTCCCTCCCTCCCTCTCGGTCTGTCTGTCTGCCTCCCTCCCTCCCTCTCGGTCTGTCTGTCTGCCTCCCTCCCTCCCTCTCGGTCTGTCTGTCTGCCTCCCTCCCTCCCTCTCGGTCTGTCTGTCTGCCTCCCTCCCTCCCTCTCGGTCTGTCTGTCTGCCTCCCTCCCTCCCTCTCGGTCTGTCTGTCTGCCTCCCTCCCTCCCTCTCGGTCTGTCTGTCTGCCTCCCTCCCTCCCTCTCGGTCTGTCTGTCTGCCTCCCTCCCTCCCTCTCGGTCTGTCTGTCTGCCTCCCTCCCTCCCTCTCGGTCTGTCTGTCTGCCTCCCTCCCTCCCTCTCGGTCTGTCTGTCTGCCTCCCTCCCTCCCTCTCGGTCTGTCTGTCTGCCTCCCTCCCTCCCTCTCGGTCTGTCTGTCTGCCTCCCTCCCTCCCTCTCGGTCTGTCTGTCTGCCTCCCTCCCTCCCTCTCGGTCTGTCTGTCTGCCTCCCTCCCTCCCTCTCGGTCTGTCTGTCTGCCTCCCTCCCTCCCTCTCGGTCTGTCTGTCTGCCTCCCTCCCTCCCTCTCGGTCTGTCTGTCTGCCTCCCTCCCTCCCTCTCGGTCTGTCTGTCTGCCTCCCTCCCTCCCTCTCGGTCTGTCTGTCTGCCTCCCTCCCTCCCTCTCGGTCTGTCTGTCTGCCTCCCTCCCTCCCTCTCGGTCTGTCTGTCTGCCTCCCTCCCTCCCTCTCGGTCTGTCTGTCTGCCTCCCTCCCTCCCTCTCGGTCTGTCTGTCTGCCTCCCTCCCTCCCTCTCGGTCTGTCTGTCTGCCTCCCTCCCTCCCTCTCGGTCTGTCTGTCTGCCTCCCTCCCTCCCTCTCGGTCTGTCTGTCTGCCTCCCTCCCTCCCTCTCGGTCTGTCTGTCTGCCTCCCTCCCTCCCTCTCGGTCTGTCTGTCTGCCTCCCTCCCTCCCTCTCGGTCTGTCTGTCTGCCTCCCTCCCTCCCTCTCGGTCTGTCTGTCTGCCTCCCTCCCTCCCTCTCGGTCTGTCTGTCTGCCTCCCTCCCTCCCTCTCGGTCTGTCTGTCTGCCTCCCTCCCTCCCTCTCGGTCTGTCTGTCTGCCTCCCTCCCTCCCTCTCGGTCTGTCTGTCTGCCTCCCTCCCTCCCTCTCGGTCTGTCTGTCTGCCTCCCTCCCTCCCTCTCGGTCTGTCTGTCTGCCTCCCTCCCTCCCTCTCGGTCTGTCTGTCTGCCTCCCTCCCTCTCGGTCTGTCTGTCTGCCTCCCTCCCTCTCGGTCTGTCTGTCTGCCTCCCTCCCTCTCGGTCTGTCTGTCTGCCTCCCTCCCTCTCGGTCTGTCTGTCTGCCTCCCTCCCTCTCGGTCTGTCTGTCTGCCTCCCTCCCTCGCGGTCGGTGTCTGTCTGCCTCACTCCCTCTCGGTCTGTCTGTCTGCCTCCCTCCCTCTCGGTCTGTCTGTCTGCCTCCCCCCCCCTCCCTCTGTCTCCCCGTCTGTCTGTCTCCCCCCCCCTCCCTCTGTCTCCCCGTCTGTCTGTCTCCCCCCCCCCCTCCCTCTCTGTCTCCCTCCCCGTCTGTCTGTCTCCCCCCCTCCCTCCCTCTCTGTCTCCCTCCCTCCCTCCCTCTCTGTCTCTCTGTCTCCCTCCCTCCCTCCCTCCCTCTCTGTCTCCCTCCCTCCCTCCCTCCCTCTCTGTCTCCCTCCCTCCCTCCCTCTCTGTCTCCCTCCCTCCCTCCCTCTCTGTCTCCCTCCCTCCCTCCCTCTCTGTCTCCCTCCCTCCCTCCCTCTCTGTCTCCCTCCCTCCCTCTCTGTCTCCCTCCCTCCCTCCCTCTCTGTCTCCCTCCCTCCCTCTCTGTCTCCCTCCCTCCCCCCTCCCTGTCTCCCTCTCTGTCTCCCCCCTCCCTGTCTCCCTCTCTGTCTCCCCCCTCCCTGTCTCCCTCTCTGTCTCCCCCCTCCCTGTCTCCCTCTCTGTCTCCCCCCTCCCTGTCTCCCTCTCTGTCTCCCCCCTCCCTGTCTCCCTCTCTGTCTCCCCCCCTCCCTGTCTCCCTCCCTGTCTCCCCCCTCCCTGTCTCCCTCCCTGTCTCCCCCCCTCCCTGCCTCCCTCCCTCCCTCTCCCTCCCTCCCTCCCTCTCTGTCTCCCTCCCTCCCTCCCTCTCTGTCTCCCTCCCTCCCTCTCTGTCTCCCTCCCTCCCTCCCTCTCTGTCTCCCCCTCCCTGTCTCCCTCTCTGTCTCCCCCCCTCCCTGTCTCCCTCTCTGTCTCCCCCCTCCCTGTCTCCCTCTCTGTCTCCCCCCCTCCCTGTCTCCCTCCCTGTCTCCCTCCCTGTCTCCCCCCCTCCCTGTCTCCCTCTCTGTCTCCCCCCTCCCTCCCCCCTCCCTGTCTCCCTCTCTGTCTCCCCCCTCCCTGTCTCCCTCCCTGTCTCCCTCTCTGTCTCCCCCCTCCCTGTCTCCCTCCCTGTCTCCCTCTCTGTCTCCCCCCTCCCTGTCTCCCTCCCTGTCTCCCTCTCTGTCTCCCCCCTCCCTGTCTCCCTCCCTGTCTCCCTCTCTGTCTCCCCCCCTCCCTGTCTCCCTCCCTGTCTCCCTCTCTGTCTCCCCCCCCTGTCTCCCTCCCTGTCTCCCTCTCTGTCTCCCCCCTCCCTGTCTCCCTCCCTGTCTCCCTCTCTGTCTCCCCCCTCCCTGTCTCCCTCCCTGTCTCCCTCTCTGTCTCCCCCCTCCCTGTCTCCCTCCCTGTCTCCCTCTCTGTCTCCCCCCTCCCTGTCTCCCTCCCTGTCTCCCTCTCTGTCTCCCCCCTCCCTGTCTCCCTCCCTGTCTCCCTCTCTGTCTCCCCCCTCCCTGTCTCCCTCCCTGTCTCCCTCTCTGTCTCCCCCCTCCCTGTCTCCCTCTCTGTCTCCCCCCCTCCCTGTCTCCCTCCCTGTCTCCCTCTCTGTCTCCCCCTCCCTGTCTCCCTCCCTGTCTCCCTCTCTGTCTCCCCCCTCCCTGTCTCCCTCCCTGTCTCCCTCTCCGTCTCCCCCCTCCCTGTCTCCCTCCCTGTCTCCCTCTCTGTCTCCCCCCTCCCTGTCTCCCTCCCTGTCTCCCTCTGTCTCCCCCCTCCCTGTCTCCCTCCCTGTCTCCCTCTCTGTCTCCCCCCTCCCTGTCTCCCTCCCTGTCTCCCTCTCTGTCTCCCCCCCTCCCTGTCTCCCTCCCTGTCTCCCTCTCTGTCTCCCCCCTCCCTGTCTCCCTCCCTGTCTCCCTCTCTGTCTCCCCCCCTCCCTGTCTCCCTCCCTGTCTCCCTCTCTGTCTCCCCCCTCCCTGTCTCCCTCCCTGTCTCCCTCTCTGTCTCCCCCTCCCTGTCTCCCTCCCTGTCTCCCTCTCTGTCTCCCCCCTCCCTGTCTCCCTCCCTGTCTCCCTCTCTGTCTCCCCCCTCCCTGTCTCCCTCCCTGTCTCCCTCTCCGTCTCCCCCCTCCCTGTCTCCCTCCCTGTCTCCCTCTCCATCTCTCTGCCTCTATCTGTCTGTCTGTCTGTTTCTGTGTCTATCTGTCTCTGTGCCTCGGGCAGTGCACACGTACTGTGTCTACAGGTCCCCGTCACCAGCCCAGAGACAGCCCACCCCCACTCCCCCCCCTCTCTCTGTGTAATGTAAAAGCCAGCTCGTTTTCTCTCTGAATTTGCTGCTTCCTGGGGTTTGTGTCCCACCACTGGGCCTGGGGTCACATCTGTCGCTGGCTTTAATTCTGACTCTCACCCCCGAGCTTTCAGATCAAAGCCCCCCTTTGGCGCCCTCCGTCACCTCACCCAGCACTCACACCCTGCTGTCCTCTGTCACCCTCTGTCACCTCACCCCGCACGTGTGTCAGCCCAGGCTGAGACAGCTTCCCGGGCACACACACACAGCCCGGCTTCCAGTCAATAGTCCTGAGAAAGAAGAAGAATCCCGTAGCTGTCTAGCTAACAGATTTACGATTTCCTCTTGTGTGAAAAGGAAGAAGGTGGTTTCCCCGGGATGTATTGGGTATTGTATTTTCGCTGGTTATAAGCATTTTTCTGTGTTTTTCTTTTCTTGTGAAGCAGTAAGGTAGAAAGCGCTTTTATCGCCTTCAAATGGTCAGAAATACGCAATTGTTGTTTAAGAGTTCCAAGCATTAAAGCATATGCATTGTTTTCTTTTTAAAGTACATGTATAAAATGTTCATTACTTGCTATGCACCTTTAGGACTTTGTGTTATTCGCTAGTGTTTTCCTATGTATATATATATATATATATATATATATATATATATATATATATATATATATAGGGTTTTGTTCTTTTTTGCATTGACTAAGTGTTGCAGCAAAACATTTTGTGATCATTGTACTGGAGGCCACTGCCTGGTGCAGTGGCTGACCATTGGTGAGACTATAATGTTTAGGTGCATATTGATTGTCCTGTTAAATTCCTTTTTATTATATATGCATATATTGTTTGTATGAGCACATTTGTCAATTTTAAGTTGACTGGCCTTACACCAACTCAGTCAGTAAAGGGTAAAGGCCCGCTAGGTAGGGTGTTGCTGTGGTCTGTAAAACACCTGACAATAGCCTTACAGACTCCCGCTAGTTATTGATGCTGTGGTCTGTAGTAATACACCAGCCCCCCCCACCAGCTCTACAGACCCCGCTAGGAAGGAGTAAGTGCACATTTTGGGAAATTCTAGGAGTCACCTTCACTCCAACAACTGAAGTAAGAAGTATCTGCATTACCACTTGTAGAATTACGTTCCCCAGGATCAGACAATACCCCCTGACCCATGTGGCGCAGCACCACATTTAATTAGCACACGTCACTTTCAGATAACTGACAATGTAATGTACAACAACATACACTGAATTGTTGAAATACATCCTCACATTTATATTTTGAAGTCTGTACTTTGCGACGGGAGGTTGTGTCTGGCATCACCCACTTTGTGCCACAAATACGTGTGTATGGGACTGCGTCTGGCAGCTCACAGTTGTTTTGAATTTTAATTACCTATTTGGTGTAAATTGTATTGTTTGAACGTTTATTTCTGCAAGGAATGGGAGGCATCTTATCGCATTGAAGATTAACAGTGTCAGCCACCGCCTTTCAAACCTCTTTCCCTTCATTGTAAAAAAAGTGTCCTTTGTTCTCCGCCTTTCTTAGTTGCATGCAGTGTACTCTAATAGCCATACTCTACTTCCTTCTCTCTGTCTGCATTTTGCGTCTCTCCCTCTCTTATCTGGCTTATGGGCCTTTCTCATCTTTCTCTCAGTGTTACCACAGGTTTCACTACTGTTTGGCGAGATCTTATATATAGGTGTACTTCTCTCTTGTGCACTGCAGTGAGAGGTGATTAGCAGGAACATCTGGGTACGTGCCAAGCACACCCACTTTAACTGAGACAGGTTCAATTAGAGACCACGCAACTGGTGCGCGGTGTATCCAGTGAATACTGTGTCTAGCTTCCAAGTAGCTGCCTTCACGACTCTTAGTTCACGTTTTAAATAGGCTCCCCTATGTTAACTCCTTATACCCTGAATGAAGTACATTCAGTTCCTTGACAGTCACACCTCACGCTTCACACCTCACCTTTCTGGCGTGCTTGGACTATTAGTAATGAATGCTCCCACTTGAATATTCAGTTAAGTGGTAGAAAGATGGGGAGGAAAACTTTCGCATGCATTTCTCGCCGCAACACACAGCAACCTTTTTACGTTTTCTGGTTGCTATTATGCCCTAGATTTGGCCCAGCGTCAAATGATAGACAAGCCACACAAAAGAAAAAGTGACATAATAAGGTGAGGTCAAGGACTGCATCCCTTACCGCCCAGAGCCCAATGATAGAAAATGTACTACCAGGTAAAATGGTGCTATTCCCTTTGATATTTTTGGATCATAAGCTTAACATAGTACATACAATGTTCTGTGGCCCACAATGTTAAAAGACTAAAAATGCCATCAATATAAGTAATATAGTCCTGGCAGAGGGAAAATACTTTCAGTTTCAAATGCACATGAATATCTCTCTATTTCGATGACCAATTATAATTCATAAAAGAATTTCTCATTATAGACCTGATGAATATCTTTACGCATCCATATTTCAATGCACAAAATGCAAAGGCCGACCTGGTCAGCTAGATTCACACTGAAGAATACACCAAATATTGTAGTACTAAGCAACCAAGTACAGAATAATTTACTCCTACCTGCGTCCAAATTCAGCAGCAGCCGAGGCAGGCACAAGCAATAGCCCGAATGCTAGGGCAGATCCAGGAAGTACTGCCACAGAGCGCACACAGTTGGAGTTAGCTAATAGAAAAGATTTTGAAATTGTGTCTCGTGGCCAAGGAAGTTAGTGACACTAGACTTAGAGTAACGTACATGTCAGAGCAGATGGTGAACATTAGACAGAAGATTGGAATTAGCAAGATAAGACTGTTCTCTCCCGATTTCATGCGCAGAACTAGGGAGAGAAGAGGGGAGATAAAGTGATGGAATGGAATGTACGCTAGCTACACCCAATTTTCATCTTGGATCAAAATATAGGTCCAATACATTATTGTAGGCCCTTGGGGTAAAAGACTAGAATATACAGCGTTTACACAACGTGCATGACACACAGAGAACGTGAACCTGTGTTTGACTTGATGGTCACAAGTTCATATGCTACTAGGTCTATTGAACATTTCATCCTTCTAAGGTGGATAGATGCGGGGTCTGATCAGCCCTTCATCATTCTGAGGTGGATGGAATGAGTACCATTAAGTTGGGGATCAATGGAGATCTGCTGTTTGGCGTCATAATATCATTCAAAATGAACGTGCGCTTTACAAGAAAGCCATGTTATTTTAAAATAGGCTATATATATTTTGCATATTACAATTTAAGACAACGCATGTTTTTAGATATTAAGTGGTGCTGAAGGGTTATTAGATTTTTTCTTGGGCTGCCTTCAGAAGTGGCGTCCTGGCCGACCACAGATTCTGGGCGTTGAGCCAGGCAGGAAAAGGACTTCCTGTGGTAAGCAACGAACATAAGATTTAGATGAAAGATATGTATGTGTAGGATTACGTTGGTCTGTGGAAGTGAACAAGAGAGATAAGGTGCATAGAATCACACAATTTGGTAACGGGGTAGCCGAGATTTAAAAAGAAAAAAAAAAAAATTGTTATAATGTGTTTCAGGTTTCATGTGCAGTTTAGTGACGGAATATGTATGTGTCTATGTGAGAGGAGGTAAGGATTAGGTTTTTGGATATGCACAGCTGTGTGCAGCCTTCATAATATGAAACAACCAGAGATTCGTAAGAATAGATTACCACAGGAAGCCACCACACCAATTTCAATGTTAAAGGACGGTATGCATGGAGTAAGCAATGCTCAGTATTACAATGTTGTCAAAATAATAGGTGTGGATTTAAAGAGGCCTTTTAAAAGTACAGTTGCAGCCTTTAGAGGTGGTTGTATATATTTTTCAGTTCGAATACCATGAGTTTTTGTCTCCCTTAAATGCAACATTATTATTATTAGGGTCTTCCCTGCGTCTCCAAGAAGTGTATTGAATTTCCTGTCTTTGGGATGTTTGCATAGATAAGCTCAATGTTATTGTTTTCATCACCTCTTGTCTGGTTAGAAATACAATTTAAATAGGAATGACTTGTCATGCCAGAGGCTCAGGCCTACTACATTTTCCCACATGTTTGGATGACAGCTGGACCATGTGTCCATCATGATATTAAAGCAGCAACAACTTTCAGCATAGACTGCTTAAAAATAAAATAGGCAAAATAAGCGCCACAATTGAGGGAAATAAAGAAATAAATAATTTAAAGAAAGCAAAAATAGTTTATTGCCCATGGATCACTCTGTTTTCACTCAAAAATATTACAATGTTCTGACAGCCACCTAATGCCCCATATCCTCCTCACTGAACAATTAATATATGTATAAGTCGCATCAACTAGACCTAACAGTGACATTCACATTACGAAAGAAGACATATATTTGCATAAGTTAACACGCACTACAAAGTTTCTGTCTTCTCAAGCATTCAGGTGGAAGAAGAAGGGCCCCATCATTCCTAAGCTCCGACCTATCAGTCCTGGAACACAGATTTTATTGTGTTTCCATTGACTGTCCAAAGAGGAAGACCACTGTGATCAGCCGCAACAGGAACACCGCCATCTTCACAAGCAGATGTATATATAGAATGGCACTAGGTATATTGCATTCTTGAAGGGTTTTGACTATTTGAATGGCGGAAAAGGAAGTGCTGTTTTAATATGTGTATCTAAAGGAAATAATGTGTATGTATATTAATGTTTTTCATTCCTAGGTTCTTCAGAGTTGGAGAGAATATTGTTGTAGCAAATTAAATTGTAAGGTGGAATGTGCTAAAATGCATTCTAATGCAGTGCATTCGCCAGGGACTACAAAGGATAGGAGTAATAGGAAAAGTAGTAATGTTGTGTTTATATTATGTTTATGTATTGATCAGTAGTAATGAGTATGCCAATACAGAAGGATAGTGTGCATTGAATAACAGTGCTTCATATTGTAATGTCTCAAGGATACAATGTGTACAGATTTAAATATGTCTTTTAATATATAGGTGCAATCTTTCAGGGTGTTTGAAAACAGGTTTCAAGGTATAGAGGATTGGCGCAAAGAAGTGGAATTTAACTAAATATCCACTTGTCCATGGGCCTGGATGCTTCTTAACATTACTTGTTCTGTAACAAAATGCACTTGTCCCTTTTGTGCCATGTAATGCAGCAACAAATTATGGCAGCAATATTCATTATATAAGAGCTCTGAAATAGCCTCTCTGATTATGCTAGGGCTCCTTCCATAGTAGGCTTTGAATGCTAACAATTCCCTTATGTGGCCACATTTCCACAGATCTACATACTGGGGCTGAGGGTATTTTTCGCTTGAGCAAATGTACACCTGCATATTTGCTCATGCTTAAATGCAGTTCACAAATATTTTCTAGGAGTACTATTTCTTGGCCTACTTCTGTAGTCTTGTGAATTCACAAAAGTTGTATATCTGCACATAATCCAAGGACATGGGTGCACTTTATTTAATAATTGGGCCCCTAATTAGGTCTGGCGTTAACAATGACCTTTTATGTTTAATAAAATGTTGTCTCTCTCCCTCTCTCTCTTGGCTAGCTTCACTGTGAGTGACTTCATTCTGTTCTTTCACAAGGAGCATATCGATACACAGTTGCTTTATTCAGTGCCAGGAACTACTGTGCAATGTGGGATTTTTGAGATCAAAACAATTTTTGCTTTTTGCCAATGCTTGTTTATTTTTATGTTGCAAAGAAATGGTGCCTACCTTATTCCAGTAGTTTAGCAAAATGTTTTTGCATTTTCTTTTTATTTTGAAAGCAAATAATTATCAGTCTTTGTTTGCATCTGATAGGAGAGCATTCTGAGAGCAGTATACATAGCCTCACATTGCTAAATATTGAAAAAGTGTTTACACATTTTTATACTCTAACCACTGTCAGTAGTGCAGTCTGAGCTTACAACATTTACTTAGAGCGCTCACCCTAATAATAAAGCCTTTGCATTAATGGACAATAAATACAAGTTTGAACAGCATTAACACATGGACACAAATATTACCTTCACTGCAGACAGTGCCCTTCCCTGAGCCATAATGTGGTACTATAAACTGGCAGCCAAAGGGTTTGTGTGGTAGGGGGTTGGGCCTACTTGTCCCAAGGACAAAATACGCATGCAAACTTGTTGCCCTTGACCTCAAACAATATGTACTGGGCGTGGGGCTATAGGAATTCCACATCCCTGGGCACACTTTGACAACTATGAGTGTTTTGATTCCTAGGGGTGTTACTGTGACAGATGTTCATCTGTGTTTGCTGTTGGGACAAGCTATAGTACAATGTTTTAATTCTTCTTTTGCTTCTAGAGATAAATGAATTTCGTTTTAAAGTCTTGTACAGGGACGCCAATATAATTTTTAGTTTCTGTCCCCCATTTGGAGTTCCCTCCTTACCTCAGCTGGCCAACAAATGCAGCGTGCACCATTAATAGCTCAACTATTGCTAGACATGTTGCTACCAAAGTTTCAAGTGTAGAATGTGCTGCACACACCTCCTCCAAGGACTTTGTATCAATTGGTAAAGAATTTATTGATGCAGATGCACAAAAAGGAATAGCATTAACTGGTTGTGAGTACACAATGGTTCAGATTGCTTCTACTACACATGATATAACGATATAGGATGATGATATGTACTATGACCCTAAGTATATTATTGAAAGGGCTGGGTGGAAGAAAAGGAAGAAGGGAACAGGAGAGAATGTATGAAAATAAAAAGAAAAGGAATACAGTTAGGCCCAAATGGAAAAAAAAAATGTTTACCAACGATAATGCTTGGTCCCATGGCCCGTCTTTTTCATGGTTCATCACTTGTAGGACGTGATGGGAAGATCAGACTGTTTTCCTCATGCTGTATTTCCACTGCCCGAGGCCACTGTCTTTCCCCACATTAAATGGACTTCATCAACATACCCCCCCCCTACTCAAACTACAAGTATGTGTTGGTTATAGTGTGCATAATCAGCAAATGGACTGAGGCATGCCAATTCAAGAACAACAATACACAAACTATTGCCAAATGCCTCCTGAAAGAGTTCATACCGCACTTTTGAGTACCTATGCTTTTGGGTTCTGACAATGGACCGGCGTTCATCTCACATGTGATTGAGGGGTTGTGCAAGGGGCAAGGAGCCACACAGAAACTACATGTGTTCCACGGAAACCACCAAGTGGGAATGGTATCCCAAGCTTATCCTGAAGGGTTGCAAGTGCTGCACAGCAGAGAAAGGAAGAGTGTGTAAGCGGGCCCCAAGAATACATCAACTAAGAGCATCTGGTAACATCAATGCCCCAACCCCTCAGTCTACAACCTGTGACAACGAGACATCTTTATCTTCATCACTTTGTTTTCTTCATATTGAATGTGCCTAAGTGATAGAAGTGCTAGTAACCTCTCAAATTACTTGAAGACGGGCACCAACGGTTACTTTTTCTGTTTACAGGTATCATCTCTGAGGCTCTTCATTATTCCACAACAGACCTTTTTGAAAAGAGTAAAAGTACAGCAGAAGATAAGACATTCTTCCAACTAGTCACACTAGCCACACGTACCAACGATTGGAACAATGCCTCAAGACTTGCTCTAAACTTTCAGAACAATTAGAGAAAATGACCGTGGGTGCTACTAGCAGCATTGACCCCCATTGCTATAGTGACTAAGCTCCTTATAGTGTATTGTGATCACAGTGTTATACCTGAGATACTGCTAAAATGACAGCGATATTGTACCAAATTGAATAAATAGCCATTGATAAAGGGACAGGGGGACAGTTGACAGGGTAGGATGTTATGTTTGCACACACCGGCCTACCGACACAGAAAACAGCATGTGTTACAATGTCATACCTGTCTCTAAAATACGTGGGTTGTGTCCTAATGTACAATATGCTCTTCAGTCAGCACACCATGCCCATAGCAGATGCACCTCCTGAGAAAAGCATAATTGGCAAAGGGAGAGCAAGGATAGAACAGGGAATGTGAATAACTTAGCACTTACAGTTGTAGAAGTAACAATAGTAGGACTACACTAAATGCAGCCTGCTACCATTACCAAATACCTGAAAAGCCTGAAAGGTATGCTGTAAGGATTTTGTTCAAAGAATGAACAAGAGGAGGGAATGAGGCAGGGTCAATTTTTATCATATAAGACCCCCCCCCCCAGGCCCGCTCTGCCCACACCTAAGGTATGAGACCCTTACACAGGCCCTGCGCGCCTCAATCTGTAGGCCTTTTGCTAAATTGACCAAATGAGAGAGGGTCCGGTTTTACCATATAACAAATGCCCTGGGCCATCCTAGTCACTCAGTCAGAATGAACCCCTAGGTAGGCCCTGCGGTCTTTCTGCAGGCCTTTTGTTAAATTGACCAGAGTTCTGCCATTTTTCTGAACAGCAGGCTCTAAGCCTGTCTGACTAAAAATCTCAGCCAGCTTCTCTCTGCGAGGCTCTTCTGCTCCAGGCTGGATAGCCCCCACCCTATCCGTGTGTCTCAAAGTTCACTGTCTCTTCCTCTGTCCTGTCGACAAATAGCACACCACATCCTGGGTCTGAACATGAGAACGAATCAGTTCCCAGCACACGAACGTCAGACCGGGGTGATGAATGTGGCAACCAGGATATTGCTATATATTTTATTCCTTACATTACATATTTTCTGCCGTGACGTAGGTGGGACTGATGCTGCAATAAGCACTTCTGCTTCAGTTCCCAGCACTAAAAGGTATAAAAGACGAGTCCACGGAGTTCTCGTCGGACTACCCCACCCGTCTGTTGGTAGGATGGCAGGCGGGTGTGGGTTTTCCCCAAGAGCTCTTGTTTTTGTTTTATTAAGATACAATTTGACTTGCCAATATAATTGCTGTATGTTCTATTTTGTCTCTAAATTGGTGTTTTCTTATTGAGAATTTAATGCTTATATTACATTTGCAAGGCTGCTTTCTTTTAGGTTTAAACGTGAGTACCCTCTGCATTTTAGATCAAATGTGTTGTGCATTCTGAGAACATTTTCCTTGATTTAAATTATGTTTTTCATAATGCATTTATTAATGTGTCTTTGAGGTTTTCTGAAGTGTCTCTCTTCAAACGATTTCAATGCCTTCTGAGTCCTATTGAGAATTATGTAATAATGCCTTCTGTTTGGTAAGACTCTCTATAAATGCGAGGACACTATATTTTGTATTCTGTATTTTAAATGCCTTTTTCTTGAAGTTGCACCTTCTAAATAAATCTGTTAAACCTTTTGGCTTGGTTTCCATGGCTCACACATCTGTTTCCTTCATTTTAGTATGAGCGTTCCTGCGCACCCTGCCTCAAGTTAAGCTGCCCTTTTGTCCCTAGACCACTTTCTCGAACAGCTGGCAAGGGTGCCCCCTAGCCCCCCCCCAAGCCCCCTAAAACGCTCCCTCCAACACACACACAGCCCGGCTTCCCGGGCACACACACAGCCCGGCTTCCCGGGCACACACACAGCCGCACCAAGTACTTCACAGGTCTTTAAAAGACCATTTACTTGTTAATGAGGCTTTGTTGTATTTCACCTCTTCTTAGCACCCTTGCATCTCCACTCTGACTATCGCTGGAATAATCGCCCGGCCTCCATAGAGCAGAGTCTCTGGGAGTCCGCCCTGCTGCAACCGGCGGTGTTTGCTGACACTTTGCAAGGTCAGCGGGCCGCCAAGGAAGGCTTGCCGGGCCGCTGGCGGCCCGCGGGCCGTACTATGAGTACCTGTGTTCTAGACGGTGTCACTCTTATGGCATGCAACACTAAAGGCAGGGCATCAGGCCATTTCAGGCCTGTTGCATCAGTTGTTTTGGCTAATTTGTTTGATTGTGGAGTTCATTCTCTCCACCTGGCCTGAACTTTGGGGGTGGTAAGGGACATGCAAATTCCACTCTATTCCCAAACAGTCACACATCTTGTGCACAACTGAACAACAAATTCACCCCCTCTGTCACTATTTATGCCCTTGGGAACCCCAAACCGGGCTATGATATCTTTCATCAAGCATCGCACACTAGTTGCTGCATCATTCTTCCTTGTGGGAAATGCCTCCACCCATTTTGAAAATTGATCCACACATACCAGCAAATATTTGAATCCATTCACTGGGGGCATATAGGTGAAATCTATTTGAATGTTGGTAAATGGACCCTGTGGTACTGGCAAGTGATCATGGGTAGCAGGGGACTGACCTTCAGCATGTTAGTCACAGACCAGAGACTGGGAGCAGAATTGTGCAGTGAAAGCTGTTATCCTGGTGCAAACCATTCTTGTCAAATCAAAGCATTCATGCTCCCTTTTGCCATGTGATTGGGTCCATGAGCAAGCCTTGTAAGGGGCAGGAACATACTGCATGGGGCCTCAGCCCTCCCATCCTGGTCGACCAATAATCCCTAATCATTCTGCTCACTTCCAGCATCAATCCACACACTCATCTGGTGTTGTAGACCATTGTGCTTCCTTCACATCAGCTAACAACAATTGTCTCTGAATAAGCTGTGTTTTTGGAATGCTTTCTGCCATTAAAGGCACCATCTGTACTGGCTGTAACCTGCTCTTGCTGCTGTCAGACATGGCGTTACCTCTGGCTATTTTAGTATTAGCTCCTGTGTGCCTCACATTTTATTACTGCTATACTGTTGGGTAGTAGTTTTCCCCTTAGCAAGTTTTTTTCTTTTTCCTGAGGGGCCATTTCGAATGGGGGGGGGGCCTTCTGTTATGAAACTACGATACTGCCACAGCTGGCCAAAATCGTGGACAACTCCAAAGGCATAACGGGAGTCAGTGTAAATGTTAAAAAAAAAACATTTTAAATCCCTGAGCTAGGATGTATGCTCTTGTTATAGCATACAGCTCGGCTTGCTGGGCAGATGTGCCAGGGGGGAGAGCTGCACTTTCAACTAAGGTGTACCACTCAGTCTGCTTTTTCTAATGGTGTTTGCTGCAAATCTGGTCTGGGTGTGGTGCATGTTTCTACAACCTCAACACAGTCATGGTCAGGGGTCTCCTCTGAATCCCCTGTTGGAGGTAATAATGTAGCCAAATTAACAGGTGGCCATCTTTTAATGGTAATATTGGTGTTAGACAGCAGAGGGACCTCATAACCTGTTTGCATGGCTGCCGAAAAATGTTGTGTTGCTGCAGATGATGGCAACAACAACTGTACCGGATGTGGCACATAAACAATGCAAGGATAGTCCAACACAATGGGAGCCATCCTCTCTACCATCACAGCTGCTGTGGTCCCTGCTCTCAAACAAGCCGGATGCCCAGTCACTGCTGCAGGCAAAGTCACAGAGTAGTATGCCGCAGGTCTTTTTCCTGAGCCATGCTGCTGTCAGTACACCATTTGCAATGCCATTTTGCTCTGACACACGGAGATGGAAGGGCAGTTTGTAATCAGGCAGCCCCAGGGCTGGCGCAGTACACAATGTCTTTCAGTTTCTTGAAACAGTCTGCAAGTTCATAAGTCCATACAATGCTGTTGGGAGCATCTTGTAGTTCACATTGTCGCAGGATGGCATCTTAGGATCTGTACTCGGGGATCCCCTGGCGGCAGTAGTTCATCTTCCCCATGAAGGACATCATTCCTTTTTTGGTGGACGGGGCTGCATGCTCTGAATCATTTTTATCCTGTCAGGTGATATGCGGCGTGTACCTTTGAATACCACATAACACAGGTAAGTCACCTCTTTTTGGCAGCACTGGAATTTTGACAGTGAAGCTTGGTGTCTTCTCCCCTGGAGGTGATTCAGCAGAGCTACAGTGTCTTTTTCAAAGGCCTCTGGTGATGGAGATGCCACAAGGAGATCATCAGCGTACTGCAAGACGACGCTACCACCTTCCAGGTGTAGGCTGTCCAGGTCTCTCTTCACTGCGTGTGCATAGATTGTAGGAATTTCAGTGGAGCCCTGAGTCTTGTGAAAGTGTACTGGGTATCTTTTATTGTGAAGGCAAAGAGGTACTCGCTCTCTGGATGGACTCTAATACTGAAAAACGCAGAGGAGAGATCTTTGACTGAAAAGGACTCTGCCTCTACAGGTATAGAAGATAAGCCTCCCCCTGCAACGCGCTCATGCCTGCCCACACACGTCAGATGCTAGGAGAGCCCCGAGTGGAGGATCAGCCTCGGAACTCGCCACCGGTCTTATCCCATCCAGCGGTCTGCCCTCTGGACCAACGGGTTTTGTTTGTTTTCCCGGACTTACCAGCTTCTTTCCGTCCGGGTCTCAGCAGCTGCTGTCCTCGCCTTGGTTGCCTTCTAGCCACTGCGCCCAGTGCATCTCGGGTGTGTGGCAGGGCATTAGGTATAGGTGGACTGGTGCACCCAGGTGGGAAAGCGCGGGGGCTCGATGTTCAGTTGGTACCAGAGCCCTCCTTTGAGGCTAGTAGTAGTAGCCTAGACCCCCCCCCCATACTATAACCGAGACTGAGCCAGAGTCCGAGCTTGAGACCGAGGGGTGGTCTGTGATTAACCTCGAGACAGATTGCTGCAAGCCCACATAAAGACTTTATTGTGTTGATATTCTGCAAGTACTACCTGCCTGCCTGTGTGCGGGCGTAGGCCGCGGCACCAACGAGCTCGGGGGGGAGGTGTCACCTGATTTCTCCTACCTGCTTACCGTCTTCGCAAAATTCTGTTCGCTTCATAGATGCTCCATAGTCACCTTACCCCTTTATCGAAGAAGGTTATGGAGACAAGCCCGCTCTCACCTGGTCTTGGTCCTGGTCCTGGCCCCGGTACTTGTACTGGCACCACATTGGATGCTTTCTTGTCCCGGGCGGTTAGCATAGTCTCAAAGGAGATAGAGCTGGCCGAGAGGCAACTGTCCTTGGACATGGGGGAATGCCAGAGTTTTATTACGACTGCATAAATTCTACTCACCAAGACGCTACGCAGGAGGTGTTAGCTCAACATTCTGAGTCTTGGGCCCAATTCTGCAGGAGACTAACCCTTCAGGGCCAGGAGCTGGGTGTGGCCCAGACCGTGCTTCTGAGGCATTGCCTGAGGATATGTCTGATATGTCTCATCTCACTGCTAGTATAACCCGAGTGAGCCTGTGGCTAATAGGAAAAGGAAGTTGCGCTCTGTCTGAGCTAGCCAAAACAACCAGGGTCATAAATCTAACAGGAACTTGGCTAATTCCAGCTTCCAGATACCAGCACCCCCTCTCGAACCAGCTGGCTTGACTCTTAAAGACTTTAACCGCGCGTCAGGGGGGGGGGGGATTATGGACTAAGTTAAACCTGCGCTTACTGTTACTACTGCACCTATTATGGCTAGATTAGTGGCTCTTGAGAAATTGGTGAGGGATGCCGTCCCTGTATCAAAACATTCCACCTTACCTTCCCTATCCGCTTTTCCTCCCTCTCCCTTCTCCCTCTCCAGCAGCAGACACAAATGGTGAGGGCACCCCTAACCCATACCCAGTTAGCAATAAAACCCAAGCCCAAATTCAATCTACTAGCTCTATATTGGCCAAGGGAACCCCTTTTTCTTAAGGGGGCCTTCTGAAAAACCACATGGTAAATTAGGTGGCACGGGGGACATCGGCATCATTCCCCAAATGCCCTGGAACGCGTTATCGGTAGTGACAAAAACCAGCCGATCAATCGGGATATTGCTAGCTCTGCTCCCCCTTCCCAGGCCTTTCAATCGCAGGAGAGACTATCTCTCCCACCGGCCTGCTGTCCTTATGTGGCCTTACTGGCGGGGGTGCCCTCGGCTAGAGATAACAGGGAGGAGAATTTTTGGGTCCTAAAAAACTGGCATACTAGAAACGCTGCTTTTTCCATTGATTAATATGATAATTCTCAGGGTGAGAGTGGGGTGGGTAGGCCCCTCCCGCAAACTCAGTAAACTGTCGGAACCCTGAGTTGGCTAATCGTCAGATCATTTTGGGCGGCAGGGCTACCCTGCTCCTTTATCAATTGTCTAACTTGGTTATTTTTTACCATCCCAGAATTCTGGAATGATATGAGACTAGGTCAGCTTCCCCCCTACACCTACGAGTCCCAGCAAGGGGCCCGTACACAACTTCAACTTCCTATAAACCCCACTCGTCTAGCAATAAGCCCATGAACTATCCTGGGGGGCCCATTGCTAATCCTAGGCAAGGCAATACTACCATCCCAACACACAATTTCTTCAAGCCCTTAACTCTAGACACGCAAGACTGATGGTGGCACCAGACGCTACCCAGGGGTGCAGGATCATGCTTGTTAAAAAAAAACTCCATTACTCCTGCCCACTCCAGTAGCCACCTCCTGTAACACCTCAAACAGTGGGCATCACATCCTGCATGGCATCTCCCCAGACAACCTAATGTCGAGCAGCACTGCCCAGTCTTTGTGGCCAGGTGACCTGGATCCGGCCACAACGCCTCCTTGCCCCCCCAGCCACATCGGATGTGGATTCTTATTGTTTTGGCCCTTCGATTATGTCTGTTGGCCCATTGAGTATCATCTCTTGGAATATTGCAGGCATCAAGCCCAATCTGATCGACCATGGCTGGATGCAATACTGAGAAGACTTTGATATCTGCATGTTCCAAGAAACCTGGGCCATAGAATCTTGCCACAAATAAGGTTATACCACCTATCATGCTAATGCCCTACCCTTTACCCATGGAAGGGCCTCTGGGGAGTTATTAATTTGGATAAAAATACACCTAAACCTCCGTATTTCGAACTTGAACATGGTCTCCCCAGACGTTCTGGGCTTAAAAATTACTTTTCCCAAGGGGAGTTGCACATACTTTTACAACATGTATTGCAGGCCTAGAAGCAGGAGCATGGAATCACCGACTCTAGCCATCTTGCAACAGTCTGTTAGCTTAATAGTTCCTAGCGACCAGATAGTGATAGGAGGCGACCACAATATACATTTTGAACCTACATATGGCTATGACAAGATTTTAGAAGAGGAAGATGAGAGTTGGGGCATTCCATCCCTTAATACAAAGCAGCTAGTTCCCAGTTCAGTCGCAGCATTGCAGGCTGTAAGCTTTACTCTGGCAAACTGGTCGAGAGCCTGCAATGTCCGGTCTACATCCGATAAACGGGGAGCTCCCACATATAGGAAGGGCAGTATCGTTCAAAAATAGATTACATCATAATCAGGGCTTCTATGTGCGACATGCTGGATGATTTTCACATAGACTCCAGAGAGGAAAGTGATCATTACCCCATATGCCTTAAATTACGGTGCCATGGCACTAAATCCCTTCCTATGCTTCTCTACCTACAGCCCGAACACTGGCGAATAACCGCAAGTCCGTTAAATGGCCTCCTGTACTAAATAACCAAGGAACCCTCTCAAAAATATATAAAGCCTTTTCCTAGGTGTTCCATGAAGTCTCCGCCCTAACCTCTCTATGGGCTTCCACCACAGATGTACATACTAAACTGGTACTAGCCTCGAAATCGATCCTGACCCGGCATCCTCTAAAGAAAACTACACCAAAGACCAGCAAAGCTGAAAGTAACCCATGCTACACAAAAACATGCAGCAAGGCCAAAAAGGCTTCAATAGATGCTCTAAAAAAATAATAATTTGCAAGAGGTGCGTGCTCTGAGATGCCTTCATAAGAAGACAATTGGGGAAGCCCGGTCAACCTGAGAGGAAGCATGTTGGGGTGACCTAGTGATGGCTGCCAAAATGGGGGTTAATTCCCTCTTTTGGAAAATTACCGCCAACAGGAGTAGGACTGCAACCCCAGAGATAGAATGCCATCTGAATCCAGGGGCCTGGGAGGATCACGTCTCCAGTTTAAATGAGCAGCTCCTGATGGACACCCAGGCACAACCCACTCTTTTTTATTAATCACATTAGTCCAGATCCATATTTTACGCCTGAGGAGACTAGGTTAGCCATCCTCTCAATTAAACTGGGCAAGGCCCCAAGCCCAGATAAAATCCCTGGAGATTTGTTCCGTCACAACTTGGCAGTCTGGGTTCCCCATGTCAACTGGTTGACTAATGTTCTAGCAGCAGGAGCCCCGATCACTGACACTTGGAAAGGGGCAGACTTCATACCCATCTTTATAAAGGGGGAGCGGGGAAACCCTGCAAACTACCGACCAATTAGCCTACTGGACGCCCTGCAGAAAGTCTATGCTCAACAACTGTTAAGTAAACTTAACAATTGGATTGAGGGACTAGAGATTGTGTCCCCATACCAAGCAGGGTTTAGGCCAAAAGTTAGCACTATTGACCAAGTCCTAAGGCTAGATCATCCTCTGGAAATATACAAGACTCGGAGAGGGACACATATATTGCATTTGTTGGCCTCAGAGCAGCCTTCGACCTGGTCCCCAGGGGGCTGCTCTGGGCATCTTTAAGGGATCTAGGGGTCCCGAGCGCCCTCCTCGCTCAGATAATCAGACTCTACCAGAACAACTATGCCCAAGTCCGTTGGGGAACAGGAGGGCAATTAACTGACAGAATTCTGATTGCCAGGTGGGTGTGGCAAGGATGCATCCTGGCCCTTACCCTTTTTTCCCTATATATTAACAACCTAGTGGAAGCTCTCTCCTTAGGGAACATAGATGCACCTAAACTGGACTGGGCTAGGGTGCCCGCACTCCTTTTCGCCGATGACCCCCTTTTAATCTCTCAGACCCCGATGGCCCTCCAGCAGCTTTTGACTAATTTTAATGCTTTTTGTGTAGCTAAGAGCCTCGAGATCAATATCTCAAAAAACAAATTTATGACCGTTAGACCATACAAAACATTTAAGCAAGTTATCTTTCTGGCAAATGAAAACCTGGGAAAAGTATCTAGATTTGAGTACCTGGGCCTAATGATCGACAGAAATTTGTTGTGGTCTGCACACATGGAGAAAAGAAGGGTTGTGACTCAACACCAGGCATCAGCAATATAGGAGGTTCCAGAGAACAACATTGAGAGCCCTACTCCTGGCTCTTGAATTCTACAAACTAAAGGCCCAATCAGCCACGTTGTACGGGGCAGAACTCTGGGGATATGCTAATCTAGATACTCTCACCATAAGCGAAAACAAGTTTGTCCGCTCACTACTCCATCTCCCTTCAAGCACTCCCTTAATACCGATGTTCTATGATGTCAACATAAAGAGTGGGAGAAGTAGCCAGACTAAGGCCCCTTTTGTGTTGGGTGAGGCTCTAGAGCACGGAAGAGTTGAGGTTATACCGGAAGGCGGTTGAGGAATTGTTGGTCCTCGACAAAGCCCTGACTTTTCCCTGGTTCACACACATCCACCAATGGTTTGAAAAATTGGACCTTGGATCCTTTTGGTCAGATCCTGCCTCGTTGGAGGCTTCTAAGTTGCTTCTAAAAGAAAACGCTACTGGGAGCACATATGCACTAGTCTTTTTCGTAGTCCCTTACTTTGTCGTCTGACAGATCAATTCTTGTCTATCAAGGACTGCCCATTTTATGAAACCTTTCTTGACCTCTCGCTCCAGCAACTAGCAAAAACCTTATATCTAAAATTTTGCTATGATACGCTGGGGTCATTTACTACCCTATGGGATTCGAACAGGAGCGTTGTTCACTCACCCGTATGCACTATGTGCTCGCTAGCTGCAAATGAATCCATACACCATGTATTATTTTTCTGCCCAGCATACGCAAAGCCTAGAGGGAAATGAATACACCCACTCTGTTTGTATTCTGGCTTCCGGAGATACTAGGAGGCAATGCCAATCTTGAAGGGCAGCACAACGATTTACATTGTCTTTGCGCTAAGCAAGTTTTTATTTATGGCCAGATTAATAAGGAAAGCAAAGGTCTTCAACTCTATCTCAGGCCAAACTGGCCTGCTTATACAGATCACCTCCTTTGCGCATGTCTGACTCTGCTTTTTAGGTGGGGTTACTGGACCTGCTCCACTTTCTATTTCTTTTAGAGAGGGCCATCTTGTGATTTTGTTTTTAAAGATAGTCCTGCTATGTTAGGTCTTAAAGTGATCTCAATTGGTCTTAAAAATGTTGTAACATTGCATTTAAATCACTGTTTTATTGTGTGTAAGTTTTATGGAATGAATTTTCTGAAATAAACTTTGATTCACTTACTGACTCTGCCTCTGGTATAGAAGATAATATAGTATTGGTGTCGGGCACAACAGGTGCTAAGGGAACCACAATGTTGTTTATCTGTCTTAAATCCTGTATGAAACAATACTACCCAGTACTGCCCTTGGGCAATGGAATGATAGGACTATTACAGGGGCTAGAAGTCTTTTTAATGATACCCTGTTGTAAGAGATTCAATCATAGGTTTTATTCCCTCCTCTGCCTGAGGGGACAGTCTGTACAGATGCACATAAGGTAATTCTGCATTTTCCTTAAGTGTCACTTTATGGGGAGGACATGTTTTCAATAATCCTGCCTCATTTTTGTGTTTTGCCCAAATCTGAGTTCACTTGCTCTAGAACCAGGTTTTTAGTCCGCTGTAAAGCCATATTCCCTTCAAACTTGTCAAAAACGGCAGTCCTGTCATTTCTGAGCATACACAAAGTCCAACACCAACCTTCTCCATCTTCCAACACAGGCACAATTCCCAAAGGAAATATAAAATCCTTAGTTCTTGATAAGTCCTGAAGGCTTCTTACCATGAGACCAAATCTTTATGGTAGCAACCTGGTGCTACAGCTATAGACCCATGTGGTTCAGAAGCTGGCACTTGAAATAACCTCTCTTCCTGTTGTCCTAGCTCAGTGCTCACCCTTCACCCTTCTTTTCCTACATATGTGTGCTTGAACAACTCCATTGTCCAGTACAAATGTTTGTCTGCCAGGTAGGCATACTATTCAGGCACTGTCCCCTCCGAAAAATGCTGCAATACAGTGTATGGGCCCAGGTACTAATGTCCACTGCACTAAATGAGTGACCAAGTCACTTTCAATGTCAGGGCTGTATTTAAATAGTTCTTGAAACATGTTCTCATAATCTCTATGTAACAGAGTCCATTGGTAACGTGTTGGAGAGAGAGACAAGACAGGCGGTGCACATAACAAAGTCCTTACTTAATTTGCAAGCAATAAGTGCTCTATTAGCCAATTCTAACCTGTCCTCGGGTACTTGTAAGTAAGTCCCATTTTGTGAAAAATATAATGTTGCATGCAACTTAGAGGAGGTCTCTCCCCAGCAAATTGATGGGTGCATCTGGTGACAGGAGAAACTGATGGGTCAGTGTGAAGTCGTCGACAGAAACTGGTAGGGGTTCTCACAATTCTTCATGCATCATCATTCCATTTACTGCTGTAGTAGTGACTGTTTCACCACTACTAGGACCCAACTTGTTTCTTACTGCTGATAGGGTTGCACTACTGTCTATTAGGAAATCAACCTCTTTACCTTCTACCTTAATTGGAAACATGGGATTCTCCTCAGGTGTGTCTGATACCTTCATCTTAAAGTACTGGGCTCTGGTTTCTGCAGTTACTCCTCTCTCTCCACGTGGTCCTATGCTGATCCATGTTGCTCCTGGAAAGGGTTCCTCGGGGAGTGCTGGGTCTGCTTGAGGTCTCTGGGCATGGGTGGGTGGTGCTGATGGCTGGACATCCTTTCTGTCACACCTGTCATTCCTGTTTCTATCATTTCTATTATACCTGTCACTTCCCTCATTTCAGTACCCTTCTGCCTCTATTACCTTTAAAATTTCATCCCCAGTGCCCGTACCTCCGGCAAACTTAACACTGATCCCTACTCTTGTCTCTTTTCGGGTATCCTTGTCCATTATACAGTCTATGCTGTGCCCCCTGAGAGTACATTCCCTCTGGCTCCTCCTCTCTTTGTACTTGCTGCAACATCATTCCTTTGTCATTTTTAGTGGTGTCCTTCCTTACCCTGAAAATACCACCTCTTTCCATGGTTATGAGAAGCCTGCACAACTCTTGATATCCTTTAGTAGACCAGGGTGGCGTTATGGGCCACAGAAGCCAACAATCTATTCATAAGTGTCTGTGTAGCTAATACCTTATATGCCTCTGTTGTGCGCGGTACCCCTGCACTGTTATCCCATGCTTCATTGTACCTTAAGATGTAATCAGCCACAGACTCGCCTGGCTTCTGCAACGTGGCCATGAGTTGAGAAAAATCACCATGTTTGACTACTAGGCCATTAATTGTGTCCCTGATAGACTAACCAATTTAATCAATCTATTTTCTGTGACATCCATATTATTAGTCAGTATTGTCCTCTCTCTTTCCTGTGGACTTTGGAACACACTTTTTTTTTTTTTTTTGCCAAAGACCATATGCTACCATATACTATTTTTAATAACATTTCTACATCTCTAGGAAGGGTGGTATAGGCAATGCATATTTTATGAAGCCATTCATAATGTTTAACACTGGCGGTGAGTGGGTCAGGCGTGTCCTTAGTCGTCTGAGTTGCCTCCAAGGGGGTCCATGGCTTTAGCATGGCTGTCCCCCAACACTATTTTTGGTGCAGTTATTTTAGTGTTCAATAGTATGTCATCAATATATGAGTTCTCACCCTTTCCCTTTAGTGCCCGTGTACATGACCGTATATGCATCAGCCGTTGCCTTTTATCTATCTTATCCTTGAGTTTATTAATGGAGAGTTGTATTTCCTCCCTATCAGTGTTCACTTCTTAAAACTCATCTGCCTCCTTCCTCAGGTGTGCCAACTGCTTGCGTTCCTCCTCGTTGCTTCTCTCTTCTGCACTCTGCCCTAAATCGTCCCTCAGACAAAAGTGGAAGTTTGGGCTGGTGTTTCAAAAGCTTGTGGCATGTCCCCTCCAACTGATAGGTGCCCATTCAGGACTGGTGTTCTAAAACCGCCTTCTGTGGAGCTAGTTGGCATGTCAGATACCCTAGTTAACTCACCTTCCAGGGATATATGAAAATAAGGGACACGTGATAAGCCTGGTTTTAGAGCCAGTACCTGCTCATGTGTTATTTCTTTCACAGTGTATGTAGGGGCCTGAAAGTGATGGGTAGATTGAAGTTGCTGGAGGAGAAGCTGAGAAATGAGGTGCAGGTAGAACAGGCCCTGTAGAATGGATGCTTTGTCCCAATGTCAGGTGACTGTTCTCATTGTTGTCTCTACCTGTGATCCAGGAATTAAATTCACTATTTGCATCCACTCTGTCTTTTCCTTTCTTCCTCAGTAAACCACAAAATCTTCTCCCCAGTCAATGCACTACTAGTTATTTGCTCACAGTCTGCTCCTTCCCCCTAGTTTGACTAAAGGCTTGGAGGCAATAAACAGTTTCTTTAACTTATTTATGTCAATATTCACTTGGCGGTGCGTCCAAATACACAGCAGAGCAGCAGCGCTTCCAGAAGTAGTGGCATTTGGTATTGCTTTAACCCTGTCTGCTTCAGCTGTTCAAAAACCCACACTGTTGCCATAGTGACAAAAATGCTGTTCTGTTTGCCCATAGTTACTCAATTCTAATAAAGATTGCCTACAAGGTGTGGGCCAATCCTTTGCAAGTTCTAGCTCCTTTTCATTAGGCTTTTTGCACTCACCGTTCACCACTGCTATTGCAGAATAGTCTCTGTAGTCAGTGAAGGCATTCCCCTGGCCTTTTTTTTTTTTTTTTTGAAAGGAGAGCTTTATTTTTAGCAATAGAAAGCCACTGCTGTAAGCAATCTTTTATATAGTGTGAATCCCATGATGAGTCACCCCATAAGTCTATAGTCTCTGTCAAGTGTTCAATATCATCTATCTCAAGAGAGCTAAATCTAGGCCATCGCCTTTCATTCCCTTTCCAAGTCCAGACTAGCGCGCAAAAAGGTGTTACAAATTCTAAACAATTCATATCTTTTGCAACCTGAGCTGCAGGGCTATCTGGTGGTAATTTAAAATAATTCTCTAATGACAGTAGTTTAAACAGTTTTTTTGGTCTTTTTCATTATGCAAGGCCTTACCACCTCCATGTTTCCGTTAGACTTGCCGGTGCCCATTGTGCCCTTCACTCACAATTTTAAACCCTGAAAGATAAACCGATTTGTCGTCTCCTAGAAGGAAAAAGTTGTTAGGTAGTGGATAGAGAGAGTGAAAAAGAGAAAAATCAACAGCTGTGGACCTCACCGATATACCACAAACATTTTTTTCTTCTCTAATGCAGTAATGCACTATTTTTCATATAATTCAAACAAACATTTCAAGGAGACATAGCGGAACATTACTCTTAAAGATCAAAACATACTTTAAATACAGTCATTGATCAATGACAGAACTGTGCACATTGAACATCATTTCCTTGTGTTTCGTGCCAGCTGTTAGTCGATGCTTCCCACGTTACACTCTGGAAGGGTTTTCTTCGTCGTTCCCCCTGCTTATGGGGTCATAAATTATTCTCTGGCCCAGGCTCTCCTGCAGTGGATGTTACGAGGCTCCAAAAGCCTCAGCCACATATCAATCAGTATATTGATACAGAGAAACCTCACAATCTTCTCTACAGTCTCCTGTTTAGTTTAAATGCCAGTTAATTCCCTGTTTTATTAATACTATGTTCTAGACATTGAAAGGCCACTACGAAAAGGTATTCAGCTTACAGCTTACTTACCGGCGGGTGGCATTCATCCAATGCAGCCCACTTCTGACACCATCTGTTAGGGAAATAAATCTTCCAACCCTCCTCAGAGCGACGCAAAGAAAACACAGACACCAGGCCGGCTCTGAAACGGATGAAATGTATTTGCAGCTACCTATGCTTATTGGAAGGCCAAGGCAGACGCACATCCCAGTGCTACATCTTGGAACAAGCTTTTTCTGCCTTGAATCTGACTTTGTGGGGTGTTTGTATATGTTAGAAAGTGCTGCCACCAGCAGAAAACCCCAGAATGGGATGCAGTTCATATACAGGTAACACAACAAATAGAATTGTCATGCAAGCACAAGACAGTGTAAAATATACTTATTGCAGTATAAGCAAACAAGGAGACAGAAAATTGGTTGAGCTAAACTTGTAAGAAAAGGGAGGTCTCAGAGTGTAGTTCATGTTGACCGCTGTTAATCAAGGAGGTGTCGGAGAGGACAGTAAGGGCCTTGGGTCAGACTGGAATAGATTTGTAAAGGAGGGGGGGAGCACTGTGGAGGACAGAGCAAGCAGTTTGGTCAGAGACCGACATAGCTAGCTCAACGGGCAGCCCTCCACTTCCAGGAAGCTCTGTTAAGAGCTTGAGGGTCCTGATTAGTAGTGACTTATCCATGAAGGCCCAGATCAGCTCAGTGGTCTCCGCCTGCTTTTACCATCTACGTAGAATCCGTAAGATTAGCAGATTCTTGACCACTGAGGCCTTGACTCTGGTCGTCTTAGCATTAGTAATTTCACGCATTGACTATGCAAACTCATTATATGCCGGTATTCCGGCTTACCAACTGCATCGTTTACAGTTGGTGCAAAATCATTCGGCAAGGCTCATTGCCCGCCAGCCTATACGACGACATGTTAAACCTCTGATGAAGAGTCTTCACTGGCTTCCGGTGGCCAAACGCTGCGCCTTCAAGCTGGGATGCACCATTTTTAAAGCCTTAGCCGGGAACAGCCCAGATTTTATTTCCTCGAGGATTCAACACTACATCCCTTCTCGGAATCTACGCTCCTCCAATTTAAATCTGTTGATCTACCCCTCATTTAAACGCAAAAAACATGGGGGGCTCAGATTTGCGGTCTTGCCTCCGCAATTTTGGAACTCCCTTCCTGTGGAAGTGAGGTTGGCAACCCCCTATGTGCAGTTTAGGAAATTGCTAAAGACTTTCTTATTTTCTCAGTCATATCAGTAAAGTCAACTGTGTTGTTAATGCCGCTTCCTCTATTGTTCTCAGCGCCATGAAACCGCTTGGTGTACGTGCGCTTTATAAGCATTTTTAACATAACATAGTGCTGGAGAGAGTTGGAATTGATTCCCCAACTGGGTGATACATACATATGGATATTTTCCCCCACATTTGTCCCACAGCGGTTCTGCAGAATGTCTTTTTGAAGGTAATGCACATGTGTAGTGTACCTGTGCATAGAGTGGGGCTGTGCAGGATGTGTTTGTGCGTTGGTGGGTATCTATGCAGGGGGATGTCTGCAGGGAGTGTAGGTCATTGCAAAGTGTGTTTGCAGGAGGAGTGTTTGTCTAGGGAAGGGGATGTAATTTTTGCAGTGTGCGCCTATCTGCAGTCTGTGCTGTACTGACCTTTTGCAGTTTGGGGACTGTTTGTGACTGGTATTGGGACTTCTAGCTGTTATCCTTTAGAGGACTGGTTGTCGGAGGCATATTCGCCTGCTAGCAGGCTAGTTCATTCTCTGCCTGATTTGCACTCACTAATATCTCAAGATAAGCCTCTACTTTTGGCGTGATGGTTCTGCTAGGGATAATTCTGCTGCAGCTGTGGCGTGTGCATGCTGCAGAGACTGAAGAGTCTATCTGTAGAGTGTGTATTATTCCATTACATACATTCTATTATCTGTGGCGCTTTGTGAACAGTCTTTGGGTGAGCTATTCAGTGTGTGTGTCTGTGTGTGTGTGTGTGTGTGTGTGTGTGTGTGTACACGTGTGCATGGCTGTAGGGTTTGTTTCTGAAGGGTGTGTGTGTGTTTGCCGCCAGTGTCTGTCTCTGCAAGGTCTGTGTGTATTCATACTCCCTTTCATGCTCTTTGGACAATCCTTGGGCGACCTAGTGAGTAGAGTATGTGTGTTTGCAAGTTGTGTTTGTGTATCTGCATGTCTGTAGGGGGTGTGCACAAGGAAGGGGGAGTTATCTCTGCTGGGTGTCATTGTTTGAAGGCTCTGTGTAATTATTCCATTACTTACATTCCTGTCAATGTTATAGACAGCACTTTTTGGATAGTCCTTGTTCAATCCAGTGTGTAGAGTATGCATGTCTTTGTACAGTGGGCCTGTGATACTCTAGGTTCTGTTTGTGTCTCAGCAGGGTATGTGTCCCCACAGGGAGTGTGGGGGTCTGTCTGCAGTGTCTGTGTATCATTGTTTTATGTAAATTCCCGTTTGTGCTATCTGTTGGGTTTTCCTGGGTGATCTATGGTATGTACTTGTGTTAGGTCTCCTCTTCCTTTCATCACTTTTAGAGAGATCCATAGTGAACTACGCAAAGTTAAATCATGGTCACCCATAGTAAACACATGAGTAAACCACTGATTCGTATGGTGACAACAAACATAAAAATAAGGAAATTCCTCTGTTGGCAATACATATCCATTATTTCCGGTAACCACATTCAGTCTGTTCACTGAACATTGGGTCCAAATATTCCCCCCTTATTGGTAATCTTTCCAGAGTCCAATAAGTGAATGCGAAGTGAGTCTGAACTCCTGTCTCTGATCTGGACTGGTTTTTATACACTGGTGCACTGCCAGAGAACTACAGGGTTCAGTGACCTAGAGTCACACCTCCTATTCTGAAAAGCAATAGATTAGTTTAGATTAAATTGAGTGCTGCACAAGAGAACAAGACATCAGAAGCAGCTTTCTGCTTGCCTAACACATTTTTCCATGCCTGGAATTTTAGCGTGGTGAGGTTTTGAGAAACAAGCACGTAATTTTAGACAGGACCTAGACTCCAACAAAGTATTTCCCTGGATTTGCGATCATTGTTTTACTTTTCTCGGTTGGCGATCTTGCATTATCCTACTTAGACGAATGTGGTCTATAACAGTGTCTCCTGGCTATGTCCCTAAGTATGTAGACTGCAGGTCAAATGTTTTAAACCAAAGGGTAAACTCAGTGAGCTAACACTTAATGCTGAGATGTGTGTAAAATATTGGTTACAGGTTCAAATCGTAGTCGAAGCTAAGTGGGTTCATGTACCTGTTGCAGAGTGTACCCTTTATTTCACAGGTTCCAATCCTAGTGAAATAGCTCCTACCTGTAGTGGCAGCATAAGCACTAACTCCGCAGGATTCTAGGGTTAAAAATGGGAAGCTTGGTGGCTTGGAGAGTCAAGATGGCGGTCGCACTCTGAGTGCTCTGAACCCCTCCGTCATCCGCTCCAGAATCCTTCGACAACCATCCTTTCCCCCAATTCATCGCCAGCAGCTTAAAATAATCTGGGCTATCCCCCAGTGCCGAAATACTGCGGAATCGGGTGCAACAACTGGCTTTGCGCCCAGGTCTCCGGGTCGCCCTGAATCCAAAATGGCGGCGCCCGTTGAGCCGTGACCCATGCCTGGAAGCTGGGGGCTGCTATTAAGAGCATCCCCTGCGGCGGATCGTGACTCCCCTGCACTGGGCCCTGCTGCCGAGCGGAGGCACTGACCTCCACGCCGGACGAAGACTAGCTCCGGGGCTGCTAGCCTCGCAGCGATCCTGGTTCCCCCGCGGCCCGGAGGAGGGAGATCTGGCGCACACCCTGGGCCTACAGCGACCGTCCCGGCTTGGCGGACAAGAGAAAGGCTGGGGGATCGGCTGCTACATCGGGCAGCGGGGACCCTCTGGTTGGGCTTCCCCCCCCCCTCCTCCTGGTGCTGAGATCCTGTGGGCGAGAGGCAGCCTTCGGGCTCCGGCAGCGGCTGCCGGGGATCTAGGCGGGGTGTCCGGTGCAGGGGTTGCCCTCTAGCCCTGACGACACCAGGACTCTGGGCCCGCCAACTTGGAAGAATACCCGCTGCCTGAGCCTCCGGTGGCCTGGTGAGTCTGACGGGCTGCGGTGCGTGGAGGAGAGGAGGCCTGCCCCTGCCTGGATTCTCCCGTCTGGGTGCGGCCGGGGCCTTGGGGACCTGCAGTTGACTGGGCCCATAGCGTGGAGGGGACTACAGAGGGGTGGATCTGCTGTCAGTCGGACAGCAGGGATCTCAGGAGAGATTCCCCCCCACCCCCGTCTGTAGGGTTCCCCCGAAAGCGCCTCCATTTCCCGCTGCGCCCCTGAAGCCTGAGGGCCTACTTGATCTGCGGTGCACCCTGCCCTAAGCTGCTGCAGCCCTGCTAACAGTGGGAAGGCACGGGCACAACAAATGTCCTGGACCTTGAGCTCTACTGAGAGGGGACGCTCGGTCAGACACCCTAAGCGGCCTGGGGTGCCGGAACTTGGACGGCCGCGATTGAGGGGATCGACTGCGAGATCGCGCAGTAGTGGACTTCCGGGGACCCCCCCCATCCTGTACTGTTGGGCCCCCTAGATTTGATCCACTCACCGGGAGGGTTACCTACCTCCATCTGCCCGGCCTGGCCCCCGCGCCTCGGCAGGGCCCTGCGTGCGGTGAGAAGAGTGTATGCCGATCCCTGGGCGGGCTCTTGGGAGGTCTGGCACCCCCACGGTCGTGGCGTAGTTCACCTACAGAGAAGACCCCCCCAGATCGCGGTGGGACCTGCCTGATTGCTGTTGCAGCCCCGGTGGAGATGTGACACCTACACCCCTGCAGGTGAGGGGATCGGCTGCGAGGTCGCGCGGTGGGGAGCTCCTGGAGCCCATCGCCCTGCATGACCGGGCCTGGCGACTCTGGGTGCGAACTGCTTCACTGGGAGAAACGACTGCCCGCCTCCCATCGGACCATGACACGATTGCGCCAGGACTGGTACCTAAGTGCCTGACGGCCACCAGAAGCACCCGCCATGGGGGCGAGCATGGAACAATCACTTACCCTGACTTCACCCCAGTTCGTGGAGCACATTATCGCTTGCAACATCACTAAGTGGCGCCCAGTCTCCGGGCGAGACCGACTGCTGACCAGAGTTGTTTAGCTCTCATCCTGGCCGAAACATAGCTGCACAGCTGAAGACTACTCCCTCTACTAACTGTAAACTTACCTGGCTGCTGTTGCGACTCTAATCGAGCAGCACGTAGTGACCCCCTCATCCCCGGGAAGTCGCAAGTGATCCGCAAAGGTCCACAAGCCACCCACACAAACCAACCAACACCCTCCCGGTAAAACCGTCTAATACCTGACAGCACTACTGCCTTCCATCGCTCATCTCTAGACCTCTCGACCATGGGGAAAGATCGAGGTTCAAAACCGCCCGCGACACAGACTAAAATAGACCAATACACCGTTAACGAGAATGGAATTCGATCCGAGACTGCAGAAGGGCACATCCCTACGAGTGGAGACCTCAACACGATCCTACAAGCCATCTCCGCCTCCGAGTCGACACGGCAAGACCTCCGCAATGCAACAGCCAGAATCACCGAAACCGAATCTCGCATCTCCTCTGTCGAAGACGATGTCACAAATCTGAAGGAATAAATGACCCGTCTGCAAACTCAAGCCAAATAACTTCACAGGAGGGCAGAGGATGCCGAAAACAGATCCAGGCGCAACAACTTGCGTCTGCTGGGATTCCCGGAGGGCACAGAACATGGACCGATGGAGTCATTCATTGAAAACTGGATCAACTCGTGGATGCCCAAAGACATGCTCGCTACTTGGTTCGCGGTGGAACGAGCGCACTGCTCCCTGGCTCCAAAATCTCCCCCAGGTGCCCCACACTGACCTATCATAGCAATGTTCCTCAACTTTAGAGACCGGGACCTGATCCTGCAGCAGGCTCGTGTCCGGAAAATTGTAACTTATCAAAATCACACCATCATGATATTTACGGACTACACCAGGGAAGTTCAAACACAGAGGTGATCCTATACAGATGTGAAACAAAAACTCCGCACCCTCAACCTACAGTACAGGCTACTCTTTCCAGCAAGACTACGCGTGGATTTCCAGGTGAAAACACATTTCTTTGACAGTCCTGAAGCGGCTGGTCTTGGCTGACGGAGGAACGTCCCCTCCGACTCCAATCTGTGACTTCGACCCCAGGTGCCCAACCCGCAGCTACACACAACCCTGCTCCACGAGGGAGACGCACGCAGTCCCGCAGGGGCCGAAAGGCGGGCAGGGCCAAATTGGGCTCACCGGTGACTGTCCCCAAGTTCCCAATGCCAGGTCCTGACGCCGGAGCCCCGCCATCCGCGGGGCTCCGGTTCCCGAGATCATTCACCCACGGGGAGCACCTCATCCAAAATTCTGGCTATAGACTCAGCGGACTCTGATCTCTCCCGTAGCCCGGCTACCCCTGGCTGAAGCTCCCACAGAGCGCCACGAACAGAACCCGTCACGCCAGAAACCACTCAGTCGAACAATGGTGAAACACCAAACCAATCAGATTCTTCTGCCGATGTACACTCTGATCCGGTAACGAGAGGGGTCCACCATGCTTCATTGACTCTAAACATTATAGTTTAGTTCATCTCACCAGTTGTAGGGCGACAGATGCTTCTGTTTTCGAAGTATAGGGTGGGGGTGGGGGAGGGTTGGGGCCGTTGTCCCAAGTTTCTAGTTATTCAATACCTCAAAGTTCACAGCACCTCAGCTCCATGATAGCACAGCATAGCACCACAAATACATGTCAACAGGCGAAACACATAAGTCACGCCTCTCAGCCTCCAAGACATCTACTGCATAGTAGACCCCCGCGGCTTTAAGGGCTTCCCACACTGACCACGGTACAATGACATATAAAGGGAATTCTCTCTGTATCATGTCGTGGAATGTAAACGGCCTGCTAGACAGGATCAAACGGACTGGGGTCCTGCGACATGCCCAAAGACATGCGCTTGACATTCTCATGCTCCAAGAAACCCACCTCATGGGAAATTTTTGTCCCTTCCTTGCAAGATATGGATTTAATAGATCCTGGCATTCGGGCTTCACATGGGGCTCACGTGGGGTCACAATCCTTTTAAAACGCAACCTACCGTTTGCACCTACTCAAATTACCAGAGACCCCAATGGCTGTTTTGTAGCTCTCTCCGGAACAATGGGCGAAGATTCCCTCAATGTCCTCTCCATCCCTGGTGCCACCCACACATAGACCCTAAACCACATAGGTGAGATACTCTCCTCCTTGCCTCCCGGTACAACGGTCTTGGGGGGAGATTTCAATGCGGTCATGCACCCCAGGCTAGACGTCACAGGGACCCCCTCTATCACCCGCACCTCACACGCCAACCAGTTAGCGACCTGGGCTGAAACCATGGGTATTTGTGACGTGTGGCGATCCTGGAATCCGCGGGAATCCCAGTACACCCCCACCTCAGCGGCGCACCACAGCCACTCTCGCATTGACATGATGTTCATGCCAGCTCCAGAGTGTCGTAAAGTTAGGGAAATACATATCCTCCCCCGGGGCATCTCGGACCACTCGCCAATGCCCTTGACCATGGGCGACCCACCCACTGTTCTCCGCCCAGTGTGGAGGATGAATGCCTGGTTTCTCCAAGATCGTGACTTTAAAGAAACAATTAAAGCCGAAGTCAAACAGTACTTCCTCACGAATCAGGGCTCCGTCTCATCCCCAGGCACTCTATGGGAGGCAAGTAAAGCCACGATCTGTGGACTCGCCAAGGGTCACCTCAAGGCCCAACGAGCAACATGAGACAGTAGGCTTGCCCTCCTCGAATCTCAAGCGACCCAGCTTGAGAGAGACTTGGTCAAAACAGATGAAGCCCAGCTGTGACGGCTGGCACTAGTGCGGGATGAGATGAGACAGATTTCCCTCGACTCGGCGAAAACCTTATGGATGTCCTCCATTGCACAAGTATATGGTTGGGGCGCTAAGAATGGGAAAATACCACACAGATTAGTATCCTACCCCTTAGCAAACCGGATAATTCCGGAGATCCGTGACCCAGAAGGAAACGCTCATTGCTCTCCCAAAGCAATGGCTCAAACTTTCGCAGACTATTACTCAGGCCTGTACTCGGCTCAGAAACCAGAGCTCTCACTTACAGAGCCGATTGCTCTAGAAGATCTTCATCTTCCCAAACTCACGGTACCAGAGTCAGATGGAATGGAAAGTCCGATCACAAGTGAAGAAATTCAAGACGCCCTTTCGCTTGTCGCGGCCGGTAAAACTCCCGGCCCAGACGGCTACCCGCAAGAATACTATTCCGCTTATCGTGACATACTTGTTCTCCACCTTACGGCCCTCTACGAGGAGGCCAAAGAAACAGGCTCTTTCCCTCCATAGACTGATGCAGCCACAATAGCTGTTATTCCCAAAACGCAACCGCCTTCACCTGCATGTACCAGACACTGCCTGAGGCGTCTGCATCTGGCCTTGGCCAACCGACAGTCGCTGACCCCATACTTGGTGCTCCTTCTAATCAACTTCGAGAAAGCATTTGACTCTATCGACTGGGACTACCTAGAGGATGCTACTGGCTATGGGAATGGGCCCTAAATTCTGCCGTATGGTTCACATCCTATATTCCAAGCCAACTGCAATGGTACTGGTCAATGGAGTGCTCTTGAGTACCTTTCCAACCAGAAGAGGGACGAGACAGGGTTGCCTCCTCTCGCCCCTCCTCTTCTCCCTAGCAGTAGAGCCTCTGGCCAATCTCATCCGCTCGGATGGCCGGGTTCAGGGCTGGAATTGGGTGGGATCACATGAGGACAAAATTGCTTTGTACGCAGATGATGTCCTGCTCTTTCTCGCAGACCCGGCTCGATCCGGTCCTAGATGTCTGTATATACTAAGGTCCTTTGAGCGGGTCTCTGGTCTGCGCCTGAATATGGCCAAATCTACTTTAGTTCCTTTGCATCTCTCAAGGGATTGTTTTGATTGGCAATCCACTATCCTCATCAGACGGCAATCCTTCAAATATTTAGGTATATGGGTCGCCCTACTTCCTGACCTAGCCTGGGCACTTAACATGACTCCTCTGGTCGCCAAAACCAAGCTAGACCTGCAGAAATGGCAAAAACTACCACTCAACCCTCTAGGGAGAATAGCGCTATTCAAAATGATGATCCTCCCCCATTCCTCTGTCATTCAGAACACTCCATTCCATATTCCCCAAGCCTGGTTCAGAGGAATAGGCAGTCTAATTATAAGGTTTCTCTGGAGTGGCCGACGGCCGCGTATGGCGCTCCCGCACTGCCAGATCCCACCCTTTGATGGAGGCATGGGTCGAACGAATCTGTACTTCTACTATCTTGCAACGTGCCTCCTGTTAATACATGATTGGTTCAACGGGGGTGGTCTGATCCTGCTTACAGGACCGAACTTAGGCCTCTCCCAGGTTCAGGCTATGATGTATGGATCTCCCATTCCCGGGGACCTCCCCACGGTGACCCGAGCAGCCCTTCTAGCTTGGTGCACCTCCCTGCGACACACCCAATGGAAGGACAGACTGACTCCGCAGAACCCGCTATGGCAGGGTACATGGTTGTGGGAGGTGGGGGGGGCCTGAAAGGCTTTAGGAGCTGGGACCTCATTGAAATCTCGCAGCTTGGAGACATGTGGGGTGGTGACCATATCCGCTCCTTTGCAGATCAGCAAACCAGACATTCGCTTCACCCGTCCCAGTTTTACAGATACTTACAGCTCCGCCACGCCCTAGATACGCACATAAAGCCTGGCACAACACTGCTAGAACACAGCCCCCATGAAGCTCAGGTCATGATGGGTAACCTAGGGAGGGGAGGAGTCTCACGTATATACCGCTCCCTAACTAACAATGGTCCGACTTCCCTGGACCCATTGAGAGCAAGATGGGAGACATGGTTGGGCCCTCTGGAAGAGGAGGATTGGAGGGACGCTCTGATGGCACCCAAGACTATCACGGTCTCGGCTAGACTTCGCCTGGTCCAGCTTTACTACCTGCACGCCTCCTATCTTACCCCTGCCCGCCTACATAGAGCAGGCCTAATTCCACACAACATGCACAAGATGCGATGCTGAATCCGCAGATTTCTTCCACATGGTATGGTCCTGTCCACATATAGGCTCTTACTGGGCTGCCCTAGAGACCGAACTCACAGGGGTATTGGGGTGAGAGGTCCCGCACAACCCCCTAAACATTTTGCTGGGTGTCACGGACGGGTTAGATGGCTCAAGAGCAGATAAAATGTTTCTAGGGACTGCCCTTGCAGTGGGCAAGCGAGATATCGCAATGGCATGGAGGAATCCCACCCCAACCACTGTAACCAAATGGCGCAGAGTAGTGGACTGGTGCGCCGCACCAGAGCTACCGCTATACGAGGCCAGGGGTTGTCCGGCCAAACACCAGGGGGTCTGGGGTAAATGGTTGGGATCACTGGACTAATCAACTTCCTTGTCTCCCCAAGTCTCATTCTATATGTCCCGTTGAAGATGGAGAAACAATATACAATGTCGCAAGACTGTTTTTCTCGCCAAATGTCACATGTTGTGGTGCTGCTGATCATGCTGTACTGTTTGCATTTGTTTTTATCACCAACTCTTTACAAAATCAATAAAATTGACTATCAAAAAAAAAAATGGGAAGCTTAAAAAACATAAATAAAAACATTTACTTCTAAAGCCACCAGTGTCTCACCTAAGACCACGTAAAAACTTTCCCCGACACTGGATATGCGTGCCCCAACACCACGTCTGAGCATTTTTGGACCGGGCCACAGCTAACGCTCAGGTGGACCTAGAATGGAGAATCCCTTACTGTGGTGGTCATACCATTTAAAAATTTGCATGAAGGGCACGGCAAGGCATCTAGGGTATGGCCATTTCTGTACATTTTACCTGACTTGACAAGTGATGTAACATTTAGGTACATCCTGCCGCACAAGTAGTAGCACAACATGTGCATACAAAGAATGCATCATTTTGAATTGCATACCTATACTTGCATGCAGAGTGATGCATTGAGAGCAGCAAAGGTTTACTGGTTCAGTGCTGCCTGAGGAACATTTTTCTCCAGCTCTGCAGCCTATCCCAGCATTGGAACCACCAGCACAGGGAAGCGGTTAATCGCCTATCTGCCTTTGACTACAGGAAATACATTAAACAACAAGATGATTTGGGAGATAAGGCTATCAGTTTATTGGCCTGGTTACGTAACTTTGAGCGGCCCCAAACAATTAACCGGAGCCATCTGCACACCTTCAGGAACTGTTGTGAATTCCCAATTAGCCATCAAAGGGAATTTGAAACTTACTATGCAGCGCTCTACCAAGCATCATCGATGGTACACCCAGATGAAATTACAGCGTACTTACTCCCCCTTGACATGCCTCTTCTTGCCCCACTTCTGAAACCGGAATTGGATGAATCCCTGACACTGTAGGAAGTTCAATTGGCTATTAAGCAGATAGCTAGGTTACCAAGAGAGTTTTACTCCACGTTCCGGGCCCTTCTTGCCCCTCAGCTCTTGAAGGTATATGGTAAAGCCAAAGAGTAGGGTAGATTGCCAGACAGTATGAGGGAAGCCTTAATAACGGTGCTCCCGAAACCTGGTAGAGGCCCTCTGGAGGTAACATCTTATCGCCCCCTTTCTTTGCTCAATCTTCATTATAAAGTGCTGAGTAAGGTATTTGCCAATAAACTAACACCAATGATACACACAGTAATGCATTCGGATCAGAATGGGTTTATCCCAGGAAGGAATACGTTTTTAAATCTTCATCTATTTGGGGGTCTGGACTGGGCAAGTCGGACCAACACGAAGGGATGGGTGGCTTCTTTTGGTATAGAAAAGGCGTTTGACACTCTGGGTTGGAATTACTTGCAGGTAGGCCTGGTGAAGCTAGGACTGGGCCGGAAGTTTTGTTCCTGGATACGGGTTTCATATGAGCTCCATATCGCTAGAGTATGTACGGGGAGGTTTATTTCAGATAGTTTCAGGATTGAAAGGGGCACCAGGAAGGGTTGTCTCATGTCCCCCCTGTTGTTCGCCCTGGCCATGGAGCCAATGGCTTGTATGCTCTGCAAACAGGTACACGACTGGGGTTATTTAGTTGGAGAGTATCCAAACATAGTCTCTATGCATGCGGATGATATGCGGATATATTTACGAGCTGAACCTGCCATTTTGCCGGGAGTTATGTCGGGTTTGGATGCTTTTAGCCGCATCTCTGGACTCCGAATCAACTGGGGGAAATCCTGTTTATTCCCCGTGTTAGACACCTCATCTTCCACATCACCCAGCTGATAAGAAGTATGACACCTTCAAGTATCTGGGAGTGCAAATATATCACTCTGAACAAGACCTGGTAGAAGGAACCTTGGGCGGGCCTTGGCCTCGATCCAACAATCGCTGCCCTTTTGGACACAGCTACCTTTATCACCTCTGGGGAGAGTGTCTATTGCTAAAATGTTTGTCCTTCCACGACTTCTGTATTTCTTTGCAACACTCCCGGTGATACTGAAGAGGCCTTTTTTTGAGGAACTTTGGCGACTGTTGGCCTCATTGATATGGGCAAATAAGAGGCATAGGGTGAAACTAAAGACGTTATAAGCTATGCTGGAGGACGGAGGGTTGGGTGCTCCCAATTACGAGCTTTAATATGTCGCGGCCCAACTCCAATGTCCACTTTGTTGGCTGCTGTAGGAAACCAACTCATAGAGGCGTCTGATGAGTACTGGCTTTGGAGATTATTTACTAGAGTAGTTCTTAATATCCCCTTCACATGCTGCTATTACTAACAGGTTAGTGAAGGTGGTGACGTGGAATTTGAAGAATTACATATTACAGGGTAAACGTGATGAACCCTCCGCACCTAGTCTCCCACTCTGGGCACTCCCACAGAGCAGACGCCTAACAGGAATTTTTCCGGTGGAATCCTGGACAGCTGACGGGAATGAGACCTGGGGGAATGTAATAGATGGTAGTTTCTGCACCTTTGAGGAGTTGATGGAGGGGGCCAGACTGGATCCGTGGCAGTTTCTATTGTACTCCGCGCTGAGGGGTGTGGCCGGGAAACTATGGAAATTAGATGGCATCTCTGTACAGACGGTTGGCCGATTGGAACTGATGTTAACATTGATGGGTTCCAGGTGGGTTAACCCACACATATATGGAGCATTGCGGGGGAGGGTACAGACAAGGGGTTCCCGGCACTTAAGGGATGGTGGGAAGAGAAATTGAATATGGAAGTGCAGGACTCCACATGGCGAAGATGTTTGGGCTCAGTTAGAACGGGCACACGAAATGCACGATTTCGATGTACGCAATTCAATTATATACATCACACGTACCTTTCCCCAGACAGAATAGAAAAAATGTTCCGGGGGACTGGGGCGGTGTGTCCCAGATGCTAACAGGTTTTTGCTGACTTTCTCCACATGGTATGGTTGCGTCCAATAATAGTTGTATCTTAGTGGGAGGTGCTCTATTGTATATCAGATTTCACCGCATCTATTCTGCCGTATGACCCTGCATTATGTCTTCTACACTCTGGCGTGGTGACGAAACGAACGAAACGCTTGAGGAGGTTCCAGACTCTGGCATTGGTATTAGCGAAACAACGCATCGCAATGGCCTGGAGGAATGCATCGCCCTGCCAGTGGTTGTGTGGCAGAAGGATGTGATCCAATGGGCGAATGCTGAGCTTTCAGTTCAAATCGATGCCAGAGCTCTGGATGGGAGGTGTAATCTCATGGAACAATGGAATGAGTATTTAACCAAATTGAATGCAGTCCTTGCCCCTACCTACCACATTAATATACCTCAGATGTGAGGCCTTTTGCTCAATCCATTCGGGGGGGGGGGGTACTGTTAATTACTACGGTGCTATGAGATATTGTTGCCTGATCCGGTAATGGGAGGGGGACCGGGTTGCAGGGTTGTTTTCTTTATTTGATATACGTTTCTTTTACATGATGATAGTTCGTTTATAGCAGTAGTTGATGGCATGGCCTTCAGACTCCTTTGGTTATCATTCATTCATTTGTAAATGCGTTGCTGCATAGGCTGATGGAACCAGATTCACCCGCACCAAGACACTGTAATACCTTTGGAGTGAAAAATGTATACTGCAAGTGAACTATAATAAAATTTGCAATAAAGATATATATAAAAAAAAAGCTTGGAGATTGAGTCTGAGAATGTTTTAGTTTTTGCTGGCATTCAAGCAGTGGGAAGTGTTTTCACTGTGTCAGAGGCACTCCGTGTAGTTCACATGTGGTATCAAGAACAGGTCTGACATTAACCAGTGGTTGCACCTAGTTTTGCAGCGTGAATCTTTTCTGAATTTACATGCTGTACATTTTTCTGCCATCTAGTAGTTGGGACCATATGGTGCTATGCCCGTTCCCCTGTGACATGCGACGTGCCCTGAAGTTCTTGTGCATGGTAGCCATCTTCAGATTAATTTTTTTCTCCCGTAGGGTCTGGAAGCAGAACATCAGGAGTCAAACAATTGGAAGATTGTATTGACTGATTGTCGAGGAACAAATTACAAGAAGGAAAAGTGAAGACATAGAAGAAATCTGTAGAAAGCTGGAGAAAACATTGTAGGAACCGGTTTTCTATCAAAGGGACATCGAACACTCGACCATGTGGTTGGAAAATGTACACCCAGGTACCCAGGGCCTTGAGAGGAGATGGATACTACTCCCTTTAGAATAGCCACAAAGTTTGCAACTTGTGCCTGCCAAAAGACCACAGCGTAGAGGGTAATGAGGTATGTGCCGAATTTCAGCCAAAAACATTTGAAGTTAGACAAAAGCAACAGTGGGCACACTATATGACGATGTACAAAAGCACACTTCACTCAGACATCGTCCTAACCATTGAGGTGGAGGATGAGAACCAGGAGGAGGCAACCCACAAGGAGCAGGCTCCTACACCAAGGAAGATTTCAAAAGAGTGGACGTGGCAAGGAAGGCATCTAAGGAGGCAGAGTCCAGGAAGCGCCAGCAGGAAATAGGGCACACTCATGCTGGGACCGTGCCAGCAAACATGGACTTGTAATCCTCGAAGAACAACCACTGATGCTGAAACATTTGACGATCGAAGGGCAGCAAAAACAAAGCCTCACGGGTCTAAGTCTAAGGACACCACAGGAGGCAAAACCTCAGAGGCTGCTTCAACTCCCAAGAGCGATTGAGAGAAGTCAAAGGAAATGGAAACTTCAACATCAAATAGGAAGTGAATGTCAATTCTAGACGCAGAATGGGCCTTGAGGTTCAATGCAAGAAATGCCAACTTGAGGCGGAAATGTTGGCCATCAAAAAATGAAAGATCTGCTGGATAATTTACAGTTCATTAGTCAACAGAAACAATGAGGTTAATACCTCACATTCCTATTTTCAAGGATGTTGGCCATACCTCATTTGTGCCTTCAGTGATGTTTTCATCTGTCGCATTTTATAGCACTGGCACAAACTTGAGGGATTCCCGGTGACATCTGTGAAAGCAGCGTTTCAGGACCAGAAATCAGTTTCTTCTTTTGTGAAGCCTTCCTTTCTGCCGCATAGCAGGCTCTTATTAGCTCTGCCTCTTGAAATCGGTAGTGTTTACTCATTTTTAAAAGGTGGATTCCGATCTCCTACTGTCCAGTTCAGCAATTATGACTTGCTCCCACCAAAATTGTTTGTGCCATGAACAATTTCAATCTTCTTGGTTTTTTTTGTTAACAGATTTTATTAAGCATTTCTTACACATATCCATATTTTACAATTTGTATAATGAAGCCTTCCAATCAGCACAATTTCACGATATAATCTCTAGGCATGAATTGTATACATTCGAATTCTCATGATGAGAAACGAGAGCTACTTAGTCTGTTACTAGTACATTACTTGCTCTAAAACTGCTGTTAGCTAAGATCTGTTAAGCTTTTGACATAATATTTATTCAATTAGTTCCTTCTTCGTTCAACAATTCTTCTTGCATACATAAACGCATTTAACTACCCAACTCCCGTTCCTCCCTTCCCCCTCGGCGTGTCTGAATGTAACAAGTTTCCGTTACTGTCACCCTATTTAGTTTCGCTACTCAGTGTTTAATTCTGTGCTTCCAGCCAGGCAATGTGAGTGGATGTAATCTTGATCACCTTTGACCTCCCAATTTCAATCTTCTTGTTAGCGGTCTCTTGCATTCGTATGTGTGCCTCCTTGGGAGGGTGGGTGCCAGCGTCTAACACCATCCACATTTATGTCAATCATTCACTACCTACCCCTGCGGTGTTTACACCCACTATATGACCACTTCCTGCGAGGAGTGGGCATAATCCTGATCCAAAGTTCCTAGTTTCACCAAAACCAAGAATTGAAACCCTTCTTCGACTGTTCATTTCAGGTGGACCACCTTAGGGATGTGCCCAGCCTGCAACTGTGACACACCATCTGACTAGCTAATTTCCTGCCAGTTCTGGTACCAAATTGGCCCCAGGTCTGGGGGAAGATGAGGTCGCATATCAAAGGCGGTAGAGGCTTTGAAGCCTCTCGCCTTGATATGCGAAATCACTAGCGATCCTGCTGTGAAAACCTTCCAGGCATTGTTTCTGGCCTCTTGAGAGCATGGGCTCTCACCTACAAGGAGTCAGAAACTTGTGTGTCGTGGTAGGCTGGACGTTACCAGTCAGCCAACACACTAGAGGACTAGTTGGTTTACAGGGGGGGTACCTCTAAGGTGCCTTCTGGGTGCATGTCTCAATAAATCTGATACTGGTATCAGTAAAGATTTATTGAGACGAGGTGTTTGATACCAAACAATGGCAGTCTGCATGCAGTTTTTGTGGTGGTCCCATTGGGTGGCATAAAACATGATACAGCCTGTAGGGATCCTTTTTATACCCATGCCCTGGGTACCATAGGTACCATTGACCAGAGACTTACAAGGGTGCTAAAGTCCTTGCCAGTTGGGGTACAATTGAACGTGTTGCAATTTTTAGGGAAAGAGAACTGGCACTGGAGCCTGTTTAGCAGGGACCCAGTGCACATCCAGTCAAGAACATTAGTGCCAGTGGGCAAAAAGTGGGGGTGACCATGTCAAAAAGGGGCACCTTCCTACATTGTCTTAATGTCTTCACATGTGATCTTTGTACCTTCTATTGTGAATGGACATGCTGCCCGCTGTCCACATTTATGGTGTCTTTTTTATCGGTGGTAAGCCTAGCATTGTTCAAATAAAACCTATCTTCTGTTTTATCTTCATATTGGATATGACTAGGTCTTCTTTTCTTTTTAAGGAAAAAGGTGGTTCTTTGACACATTAATCAAATCCTGGTAATCTGTCAGTTGTTTTTTAATTCCTTTCACTCTGCTGTTATAATTGTTGAATGTGGTCACACTACAACTTGTTTAATTCACTTTTTTTTCTTTGGAATTAGCAGAGACTCACTGGGGGCATACCATGTCCTTTTAAAGCTCTTCTGAGCAGTTGCACCGGGTAATATTTTCTTAATTTATCTAGAAATCTGTTGGCATTTTAAAAGTGATCTTTTTTTCAAGCAGTTACGCCTTATCCTCAAGAACTGACAATGGTAAAGTGGCTTTCTCAAGTTCAAATGGTTGAAACTTTAGTAATGTAGAAATTAGTTTGTCTGTTTCCTTGGTACATAGGGAAGGGTAGTTCTGCTTATCTTGATGTTTTATTTCCAAATCTCGGAAGTTGATCTCACCCTTATTTTTTGGTGAGTGTGAATTTGATGTCCGGATATTTAATTCTTTAATTCTTTGGTCCCTTTCCAAACCAGTAGTATGTCATCAATATATCTTGTCAGAAAAAAGAGGGGGGGCCAAGGAGCTATTCAAGGTCCAGTGTCCATGCTCCTATTACCTACATTCGTTTTCACAAAGGGACACTGTTCCTATAGCAGGGTGCAAATAGTCACCCATGCATGAGGGTGCAAATAGTCACCCGTGCAATGAAGATAGAAAGATGAAGAGGTAGAAAAGAAAAAGGCATCCTAGGTAAATGGGACCCACTAATGGAAGTGGAGAAACCACTTGTAGTCCTCTGTTGCTCTCACACACCCCAAGAGGTGTCATGCTTCATCATCGGGCAGTTGCTCCTCGTAGGGCCGGCGCTGCAATTCCCTACGGGTCTCTTTATCGGAGATCTTTTTAAGGACTGCCGGATGGTGCATGTGGGTGTGTGGGGTGTGGGTCCAATGAGGGTGATAAGGGTGCGTGCAAAATGGTGAAAAAGTTAAAAAAGAGTAAACATGCAGCGAATGTATGGATTGTAAACCCTTGGCAGATAAACTGCTAAATAAAATCTTGCCCCAGAGGCACACTATGCCAGGGTGTCAAAAGGTCATAGGTCAACATGTTTCGCGCCTGCGTCGCCATAAGGGTCGTTGGCGCTTCTTCAGGACCAGAGCAATAATATATAAAGTGCACGTGATAAAAACAATTTACTATACCCTCTGAATCAAACAGGACGGGGCAGTGACCTGTATACCTATAATATGGCTACAGCTGCATGGTGAAAAAACGCTCCTGAGCATAGTGTGCCTCTGGGGCAAGATTTTATTTAGCAGTTTATCTGCCAAGGGTTTACAATCCATACATTCGCTGCATGTTCACTCTTTTTTTTTTTTTTACTTTTTCACCATTTTGCACGCACCCTTATCACCCTCATTGGACCCACACCCCACACGCACCATCCGGCAGTCCTTAAAAAGATCTCCGATAAAGAGACCCTTCGGGGGACCCGTAGGGAATTGCAGTGCCGGCCCTACGAGGAGCAACTGCCCGATGATGAAGCATGACACCTCTTGGGGTGTGTGAGGGCAACAGAGGACTACAAGTGGTTTCTCCACTTCATTAGTGGGTCCCATTTACCTAGGATGCCTTTTTCTTTTCTACCTCTTCATCTTTCTATCTTCATTGCACGGGTGACTATTTGCACCCTCATGCATGGGTGACTATTTGCACCCTGCTATAGGAACAGTGTCCCTTTGTGAAAACGAACATCAATATATCTTGTCCAGAGGGAAATGTTTTTGAAAAAACTGAGTGAGGTGTAACTCAGTGAGGTCTCCATCTTGTTTCTAGAGACCACTCCATTATCTCCAATGATGTTTGTTGGGAGGTATATTGGTGTACAGACTTTCAGCATCCAAGTTAGCTAGGATTTGCTCGGAGTTATCATATTCAAGTCCCTCAATCTTTTTTTAATTAAATATATTTTACAATAATGGCCAGTTACAGAACATACTCATCCCACAGTTGATGTGCATTCTAAATGTTTCTTCAAATGATTACTCGCCTAAATTCCCCAATCTTATTCATGATATCCTTCTTATCTCATACAAATGTTCAAACTGTCAATTAAAGGCTTCCAAAAGCAGTCCACATATTTTGCACATGGTTCCAATACACCGTTCACCTTCAAAACAATTGGCCTTCCTAGTGGTCTGTGGGCATCCTTGTGTATTTTTGAGTAGTGTGTATAATACTGGAATTCTGGGATTCTCTTTCTTCATGAGCCAACCACCTTCAATACCTTCCAATATGTTTCGTATTTCTCTTTGGATGTCTTTCATGGGGTCCGGCGGAATCCTTCTGTAGCGTTCTTGGTTGTTCAATAATCTTGTGTTATTTTCATATTCATTCCTATCCAGAATTACAATGGTACTGCCCTTGTTCACGGGCTTTATTATATCTTATACTTTTATAGCCCTCATTTTCGCTTCACATTTTTCCTTGATTAGAATTGGTGTAATTTACCTTGGTGCCTAAATTTTCTCTAGCTCTCTAAGTACTGCCTTCTCAAACACAATCGCATTTTTTTTTATTGGGCCGACGAAAGGTGGATGGTCTTTTTAAATCGGTGTTACCCATTTCAAGAGTGATATCAGAATTTCCAAGGACCATTTTAAGTATGATATTTTTCTGAAAAATTGCACGCGTTCCAATCTTAATTGTACAAAGTCTGTCGATTTGTGGGAACATAGGATAATCCCTCAGATAATGTGATCATCCAGAACTGTCTTAGGCAAGTTATGAATGAGTGTCACATCTGTGTCCCCCATCTGTAAGCCTGTCTCCTGATGTGTATCTTTCTGGTTCCTTAGTTCTGCACCTCTTTCTTAGTCCTATTTTAAAACAAAAAAGAACCTCTGTGAAGTTGTTCAAATGTGGTGGTAAAGGAATCAAAATTGCTTGGGAGTCAGAGTAGGAGGAACGTTCGGAGAACTAAAACCTCTTCTGCTTTGGTAACTGAAAAGAGCCCTGTTACCAGGTTGCATATAAATATCCTTCTGTAAATCTGGGTCGGTTTTTTCTGCCTTGTAATTTGTGATGTCCTCCTGTAGTTTTTCCATCTCTTAGGGCCATACATTCATGTTACATTTGACTGTCTCCTAATTGATCATTGCTGGCAGTGATCTAGCATTGGTAATGGCAGTGTTCTATTTGATTTCTTCTACCACCTCTTTGATCGCTTCTAGTTCCTTTTTGGTATGTCTCTGTGCCGGAATGGAAAAGTGTATCCAGTCCTTCGAGCATTCAGTAGCGATGAAGTTAAAGTCTGATATTTATTTAGGATTGTCTATGAATATGATTGGAATGTTCTTTACTTGGAGGACAAGGGATACTGTTGGCTCATAAGTGGTCTAATAGAACATGAGTACTTCCATCGCACAGACACCGCCTGTCCCCGGTGCCAATTGGTTAACGCCAACCTCTTGCATATGTTGTGGTGCTGCCCTGCTCTTAATGAGTACTGGACAACAATAGCCAGCGCCCTTGCTCGCTGCACTGAGCGTGATATTCCCTTTCTGTGGGAGACCCATGTTTTGCATCTCTTTCAGAGAGGTACAAAGTATAAGTTTATATCTCGCTTTCTGGATTTGGGTTTGGCAGTTGCTAAGCATCTGATCACTAGGAGATGGAAATCTCCTACGCCCGCTCACGTGATGGCATGGCGCCGCTCTTTACTGACATGGGCTAATGCAGAGAGCATTTCCCTGCACAGAGAAGATTTGCTAGGCCTCCGCAAACTCCCACTAGCCGCCAGTTGGGACACAATATTAACGACCTACAGAGGTTCACTGCCATGGATTCAGTAGATTAATCTACTGAGGAGGAGCCAGTCATTGAGGTGACATAATTTCAGGGGTGTTCACCCGTCCCTATCGGGTTATGAGGTCCCTTCATTGATGACTTCTCCCACATCTAGTCGGCGATCACACATTCAAGACACGTGGCAATTATCTGCTAAAGAAGAACGGTGCGCGTGCGGGGGGGGGTGGGTTGTTGGGCACCTCGGCAGCATAATACTTCCAATTAACCCTATCCTTTGCTTTCTTTGGCCTCATTTTGTTGTACCCCACCTCCCCTGTTTCGTATTTGTTGAACAATAATCTTGCACTGTATGCATACACCTCTGAGGTACTGAGGTGTTTACACTAGTGTCGGTATCTGCAACTCACTATACTACAAGTTTGTTATTCTCGCTTACTGTATTTGAATTGCAATTCCCTACAGATCTGAATCACCCCTCGTTTCGGAATCCACTCTGAATGTTCCTATGTATATGTCACTGTTTTTCTTCACGTTCTTATGTGAAAAACTAATAAACAGATTTTCAAAAAAAAAAAAAGTGGTCTAATAGAACTTCCCGAAGGAGGGTGCTTCTCATAAATCTTCTGCGCTCTTCATAATTTATCTGATTTTGTTTGCTGTTGTATAATCAAATGGGTGTATCCTGTGTTTAACTTTGATGGTCTACATAAAAGTTGTTTGATTTCATCCTCTGTGTAGCCGAAGTTTTTAGGCTTTGTCATCCTATTTTTTTTGTTTTGAAAGTTTCGGGACAATGCTCGTATGTTAATACTTAAGTAAATTATTAGAAACAGGTATGTTGTATGACATATATATTATCGTAAAAAAAAAGATTATCCATCTGCAGGATGTGATGATATCCAGTTCTATCACTTAGAGGTGCAAGGAAAAACTGGATGCATGCCCAATAATATTGGTAATTAATCATAAGCTCCCTTGAGGGTAGGGATACACTCCATATATGCAAAAAGGGGTGGGGAGGATCCTCTACGAACATCTGTGAGGAGCCATACATTTCAACCATTCTCATTGGTGATGGTGGATTTTAAATGTACAGGAAATAACATGAGATTATTTGACTGAATAACATAGAAACCTTGTTATTTTTCAAGACAGATTTGTTGTATATGATGAAAGGTCTGATTCTGATGGATACATCTACCTGCGGATTCCTCACCTTTTGAATATCCCAATGCACCAGCATTCCACGGAAACTTTCCTTAACAGCTCTTCCACATCGACAAGGGCATCACAATACTCATGGTTCCACATGTGACACCGTGTGATGTCCCTGAAGCCATAAGAAGCCCTTGTCTGCATGCTGACGTCCGTTCCCCTTTTTCTGTGCCTTCAAGGTGTAACGGTTTTCTTATAGGCTGTCCATAGAGATAGAAGTCTTTCAACGTTTTTTACGGAATTGCAAGGTTGTTGCAGGGAAAAATGTCTCCACCTAGGAATTTTGGGCAAGTCTTGTACAGAGTGTGAGGGTCAGATGTCCATCAGTGACCCTCATGATGATTGTCTTTGGTGCTCGAGTTTGGACCACAACGTTGAGACTTTTTTGTCATGTCAGAAGATGAACAACAAAGCACTGAAGGAAAGAGGCAAAACTCTTCATGGCCGAGGCAAGACCGGAGAAGAGAGGGCGTCTGAAGTCTCTTCTTCGTTCGAAGTTGCCGTCTCCCCATTCCTCGAAGTCTGCGAGAAGGAAGCATAAGAAGAAGCGGTGTCATGGTTCTCGATGACGTTCTTCAAGAGATGAATCTCCGAAGTCTGTATCCCGACGTCCTACGTCACATGAAGATCAAGGTGAGGTTACTCCGCCCCCATCTCATGTGGCCTTACCAACATCACCTTTGAGTCAGAGGATGCCACCGACTTCTCCTGGACGTACTGATCAAGTGCCAGAGGTAGATCCAGTTCCTCCTCCACCTCCTTGTCAGGAGTATTAAGCCTTCCCTGCTCCAGGGGCTGACCCTTCTCATTTTTTTAAATGCTATGTTCAACATTTTTAATAGAGCAATAAATATCTGGTGTGCTTGTGGGCCCCATGGGTCCGCTATCCTATTCCTTTGGAGGATCTCCGGCGCATTATCAGCAGACGCCATTTATGCCTTTCATGCCGATGGCCTAGAATTCCTGGCCAACTTCAGCGCCGAGGAAGGTGATTCCTTTTCCAGTCAAAGCTCCACAGGTGTCACCGGCAGCAGTTACGCCTTCTCCAATGCCAGCTGGATCTGCTCCAGCATCACATGACTCGACTCCGATGCCCTCTACGACACTTGCCGAAATCACTGGTGCCGTTGCCGGTACTGGGCATCATCGAAGCCGCTATTGAAGTCGAGGCATATATCTTGAAGGGAGGCTCAGAGTTTTTGAGGAGGAGCAGTACTTTTTGGGTGAAAAAGGTCCAGAATTGGAAGAGGGAGAGATTGTGTCTCTGGATCCAGACTTTGAGGATTTAGCAGAGGCAAGTGGTTGAGACACTGGAATGGGAGTTATTGTCTCCAAAAGGTATTCCTCCACCGGAAGTTATATCTTACCATTCAGTCATTAGAAAGGCTGAACATGTTAGAACTGCCTCTTCATCTATTGCGCTTAAATCTAACTTGCTTACAGAGGTGCTTCATTCTACATCATTGGAACCTTTGTTGCCTTTCAATGTGGCGTTGCCTGAACCAATTTTTGAGATTTGGCAGAAGCCTATGTCATCCTCTGTGGTCTCGAGGCCAATTGCTAGGAGATATAAGCCAACTCCGGGAGACCCACTTTTTGTCCTCTCACCCTTCACCTGAGAGTTTGGTGGTACAAGCTTCCTGTCTTCACAAAGGTGATGGCAGTGATCGCAGCACATCTCAGAAGGTGGGGAGTACTAGTATTCCCTTACCTGGACGACCAGTTGATCAAAGCCAAGTCTCCAGAGTTGGTGTTGCATTACTTGCAGTTGACAACTCAGTGGTTTTTCAACCTGGACTTTTCCATCAACAAGCCCAAATCCCACTTAGAGCCCTCACTGCATATCCTAGTTTATAGGGGCAGTATTGGACACTACCATGATTCTAACCTTCCCTCCTCCTCATGTTATATGGTTCTTAGGCACATCATCGACATTGCTAAATTAGCATGAGCTTCGCTGTCATGATGCTGCTTTTGCGCACGCTACTACATGACTTTGTTTTTGCAAGACTTTGTTTGTACCCTTCATATGAGAACGGGTTGCCTTTCGCGTTCTATGCCTTTCCTGGAGTTTAGTCTGAACACGATATGCAAGGTTGATAAACAATGCCCCTTGTTATTCTGTTCTGGTCAGTCCCTAGCACCTAGACATAACATGCTACTCCGCTGCAGTACTGAAGACTCGTGCTTTGAGATTACGTTGTTGCATGTTGTTTTAACACACTTGGAGAAAGCCGTTCCATGGAGAAGAGCTCTGCTGTTCCTATGAAGTAAACCTTACATCCAGGCTTTAAGGTATGGGGTCTGCTGTCAAAACCCAGAGATTGTCCTTTTTATAAAATAAACTTCTTCTGGTCAAGGGGAGGGTGGTCAGGACTATAGGCCCTTATTTCCACAGTCTTTATAAAATGACTTCTCCCTTTGTATTCTATGGAATTGTAACAATGCTAACTGTGCTGAGTTTATGCATTTTGCTGCTAGTAGTGGCACGTATACTGTATTGTAGAGCACAATAGTTAAAATAAACATTTTGAACTATTTCAGTGACTCTGCTTATTCTCATTGTGGACAGGTACGAGTGAGTGAGCGAAAGAGTACGTCTTGCTCCCGCGATTCCTGAGAGAGTCGGGAGTGTTGTGTTCTGGGTTGTCTAATCATTTGTAGCTCCGTGATCTTTGGAGGAGAACGAATAAGACACTATAGCTAGTCGGTTTGGGATTTTGGGTACTGATGTGGTAGGTTGGTACACCCCTATTCACTGAGGTCCTGTGTTCCTGCGCATAGTTCTGTGTATGTGCAGAATCCCTGCAACATGGCGCCGCCAACGTTTGGTCTGGTTCTTATCTGTGAGACGCTTGAGTAGTGCTTGTGCTTGTCCACAATACCCTCACCTCTGTTTCTGGAGACAGCTGTGACGGTGTAACCTATATTGATGTTTTAATAGGTTCTTTCAAGCTTGAAGTTTTAAAAGGTTTATCTCTTTGTTCATAACCCGTTATTGCGCTGCCGCGCTCTAGGTTGTTCTTCTTTATTATCTGTTATGGCAGTCCCGATTCCGGCCGCTAATAGGGCAGCACTCATGGCTTATTTGACTCAGAATGGAGTCCCTAATGCTGGTGTTGCGCTGATTTTTGTAGTAGAGGCAGATGCAGCTTACCGCTTCGAAGTGTTTTATTCTTGGGTCACCTTTCTGGCGGTAGATGGGACAGATAACTTGTTTCACGAATATACGCCTACGGCCCTTTCTAATGCTTATCAGCCCTATCGGACTCTTGAGATTCCGCTTACAGCTTGGCAACACCAAATTTGGTTTAATGGCGCCCTTCCTCACCCAATAATGTAGGTCTGTTTAGGTCCTTTATCGATAGATGGGGCCACGAGGCCCGTTTTGGCTGGGTATACCCCTCACCCGCATCGTTTGACAACAGCGATGCTTGCAGAACTGCGCGTTACATACGTCTTTGATACACGTGCATAGGGCTGTTATACAGTTCATGTCGCGCAACTTTCAGGTGGGACCACCTGGCGTTGCTGCGCAACCTGCGGGACCTGGTGGTGTAACCATCAGTCCCCTTATGGTTAATTCAGTAATGGGCAAGCGTCCACAGAATAAGGATGAATTTCCTTATTGGCTTGCTGAAAAATTTGGACAACTAGAGACTGTCTTTCCAAATACCTCTCCTGTGGAAAAACACAGGATATTGACTATTAGTTTGCCTAAAGACTTGCTTCCAGAGTTGGCTGATTGTAACACCTGGGGCAAGGTGTTTGCAGCGGTATATTCGAAGTGTTTCGGCACTCCCTCCATGACCGTGCTCCCCTCAGTGATTAAACGTGTTCAAGATGAACACTGAGCCGAAGCGGCTGTAGAGTTGGGAATGAGACTGGTGGGGGTGTTCGACGTGGTTGCAGATATGATCCTTGCAAATGTCAAGGGCGATGCGGTAAGCTTTCAAGTGGCAAACCGCTTGGAGGCAGTATCTGATGTGGACAAGCCACACATTACCATAATTATTGCAAAGGCTTATAAGACCATAGGCCGCAATAGTTTGGGAGTTAAGCCTTTTACTCAAACACAACAAAAGGCCCAGACTGATAAAGATGGGCGTCCGTTCTTTCCTAAACAGAACAAAAAAACAGGGGCAGCAACAACAGAAGCAGGGTTCGCGTGCTAGTTCACCGACACCCGAGTCTTCTGAGCGTACTTATGACTTGCGCGACTGTGCGGAAATTAAGACTCCTGATCGATTTCTAGTCCCTGATCAATGTTTTCCTCGTTCTTCACAAGACACTTCTGGCTCTCAAGTCGGAGGAGGGGAACGCCAAGATCGTGGCAAGAGTCAACCTGTGCCACAGGGACGTGATCAGCCTCGACAGTTTGAAGGCAAAGGAAAACAAGAGGATCTACCTCGTTTTCGACCCCTGTTTCAGAAGAAAAAAGTTGCCGCTCTAACAGCGAGGTATGCCTCAGACGGTGAGAACGCGACGCCTGGATTGGACATGGGCAGTGACTCTGCTCGACAGCTCAGCGGAAGTTACCATAGTGCGGGAGGCTCTGCGTCCCTGTCTGGAGGCGACAGCAACTGATACCTTTGTTACAGTAGAGACTGCAGACACCCGGGTTGCCCCCCCGGATAGGCTCTATGAAATAATTTTCCAAATTGAAGGTGATATACCTCGTCCAATCAAAGCGGTGTTCTGGGAGAATTTAACGTCCTCATATAACATTCTGTTGGCGGAGGCAGATTGGCCTCCACCCTTTGTGTTGGCAGCTCCAAGGGGAGAAGACGTGATACTTCCGAGTTTTTCGCGTTACCCTCCCTCAAGAGCATGCCCAAGCTTTGGCTGCAGGGTGGGCTTGTGCCGTAGCCCCAGCGGTGTATCGTAATCAGGTGGGTTGGGATGTTGATTCACCGGCTCATGAAATACCTTTACGCTCTATCCCTCAGCCACAACCGCAATATCCAATCAGACGTGAAGCAAAAGCTTCCGTTTGTGATATTCTAACACAGTTGGAGTATCAAGGAGTGATTGAATCATGTACATTACCGATGAATAATCCTCTCTTTACGGTATCAAAACCTGATGGTTCTTATCGGATTGTATTGGATTACCGAGAATTGAACAGTCATTGCCGCACATTTGCAGTGCAAAACACTCACAGCTCAGCGCTGGTGAACAGCCTTGTTCATAAAAAATACAAAACTACCCTGGATATTTCCAATGGTTTCTATAGTCACAATCTCGCTCCTGAGAGCCGTGATTTGACAGCATTCACTGCCGTCGGGAATCAGAAAAAATTAACACGATTGCCTATGGGGTATAAGAATAGCCCCGGGGCATTTGCAGCACGTGTCGTGTCACTATTGCACGACATAGATCCAGATGCGTTCTCGTACGTTGATGACATTTATCTGACGGACGATGAACTTATGCCGCATCTAGTCCGAGTCGACAATATTATTTTGTTCTTTGCCGACTATGGATACAAACTCAATTTTGCAACGTCACATATCGCCCATTTGGCCGTGCTCTTTTTGGGCTATGAGCTCAATAATGAAGAAAAGGGCTTGGCCTCTCACTTCTTGGAGAAATGTGCACAATTGCGACCCCCTTCTACACTGAAGAAACTTCAGTCTTTGCTGGGATTTTTGAATTTCGGGAGGACATACATTCCCGATTATGCCCAGCGTATCAAACCGCTTTATGCGTTGATACAACTGACTTTTTCTTCTGCCAGCTGGCTTCCGGAACATACTACTATTCTGACTGTAAGAAACTGGCTCTATATATACTACACCAAAATGAGGTATAGTGTGTATAGGGTCCAGGTGACTCCAGAGGTAGGCAGAGGTTAAAGTTAGATAGAACCTTACTCTCTAATAGTGGTAGCTTGGTCGAGCAGTAAGGCAGTATCAGAGGACAGTGTTAAGCATTTGATGTACACACTCAGTCAGCAAATGAATTCACACACTCAAGAACTGAACTCTAGGCCAATTGTTTTTGTATAAAAAATATACTGTTTATTTTAGAACCAAGCAAGCCTGGCACAAGTAAGCATAAAATACTTTGTAGTAATAAGTTACTGAATGTCGAACAGTTTGAAAATGCAATGGAAACTGTACTTTGTTTGATTTACAGGGGAGCAGTAGTATGCAACACTTAGCAAATGCAGTACATTGGAATGAATAGGCTTTTTCAGTAAATTGCAGGTAAGTTACTTTTACGTTACTTTTTCTAACTCAGTGCGGGATGCCTGGATTCAGCACTGGGACATTTCCTGGAAACAGGTGAGTAAATGCGTTTTTGTTATTCGTGCGATTTTTAAAGAATATTTTCACATTTCAAAACTCCACACTTAGAAACTTTTTGGAGCAGTACATTGAAATGAATGGGCTGTTTCAACAAATTGCAGGTAAGTTACTTTTACGTTACTTTTTCTAACTCAGTGCTGGATGCCTAGATTCAGCACTGGGACATGTCCTGCAAACAGATAAGAAAACACATTTTGGTTAATTGTACGATTTTTAAAGAATATCTTTAGTTTTCAAAACTCCAGTCGTTTTTTAAAAGAAAAATTGTCAATGTTATACTATGGAGGAAAAACAGGTTATCGGTTTTCAGGTAAGTAAACGACTGTGGGAGTTAAGGTTCTGGGGTTAGAACAAGGGTTCCCCCAGGGTCAGTGATGCACTGTTGTTGCACCCTCAGCGGCACTAGGGCGGCCGGGTGCAGAGTGTTGAGGCCCAATGTTATCCTATGGAGGATAGGGGGTCTCCGGTTGGTGGCTGCTGGCAAGTAGGCCACTGGGTTGTGGGAGCATAGCTCCTAGGGTTTAGGTCAGGGCAAATGGGGAAACAAGTAGGCACAAAAGGTGCACCCTCAGCGGCACTGGGGCGGCCGGGTGCAGAGTGCTGTTTCGACGTCGGACGCCCTGTTGTTTTCTATGGAGAGCCTCTGGTTTGAAGAAGCACTGCAGGCTCGGGGACGAGGACCTTCTGGGTGCGACCACCACTTCGAGGGGTAAGTTGGGATGTCTTGGGTTGGTTAGGCACCGTTGGTTTGGGCACACAAGGCCGTGGGGCGTCGGGTGCAGGGGTGCCTTTTAGGGTCAGATTTTCTTACCCGCTCTGGTCGCGGTAGAGGGGAGCCTCTGGATTGAGGCAGGTCAGGAGTCGCTGGATCTCGGGTCAGGATCGCCGGGGTGACCTCCTTGTGGTGTTTTTCCACTCGAGCTCGGGCCGGGTTCGGCGGGTGCAGAGTGGGCTGGATTCACGGTGTCCGGCCGGAGCCAGAAGCTGCAGTTTAAACACGACCAGTGTTCACGGGAGAAACAGTCTTGGAAGTGAAGTCAGGCAGGTCCTCCGGGGTTTGTGAGGTTGCTGGCTGCTGGACACGCCGGGATTTCGCAGGAGCAGGTTCGAGGGGAGACAAGCCTGTAGGGCTGGGGCCCAGTCAGTGGGCGTCGTCCTCTTGTTAGCTCTGCACGGCTCTTCGTCCTTTTCTTCTTGTAGGTAAGCTGGATCTGAGTTCTTGGTTCAGGGCTGTCCCCTAAATACTGTATTTAGGGGCGTTTTAGGGGTCTTGAGGTCAGTAGCCAATGGGCTACAGACCTTAGGGTGACTACACCCTTGGTGTGCTCACCCCACCTGGGGGAGTGAGCGCAATCCCTAGTCCTGATTGGGGAGTGCCTGCCATCTGCAAGATGGCGAGCACTGGAGAGTGGGCTTCACCTCGCCTCCCCCACCTGAGGGGTGGAGTTGGCAGAGGTGGGCACACCTCCTGGGCTGGCAAGTTTTTCCCGCCTGTCTTCCTGCCGAAAGGAAGGGGAGACAGGAAGGGGGCCTGCTCCTGATAGCAGGAGAGGCTGGGGGTCGCATTACAAAGGCTGCCAGGCCTTTGAAGCTCCCCTGCCACAGATGGCTCTTCCTGGCCTGGGGGAGGTGTGAACACCTCCGCCCAGGAAAGGCTTCGTTTCTGGGCTCGGGGAGCGTAGGCTCCCACCCTAGGGGTCCAGAAACATGTCTCGTGGTGGCAGGCTGGTGTGTACCAGTCAGGGAACCCACCAGCGGCTGGTCGTTTTTCAGGGGGCGTCTCAAAGATGCCCTCTGTGTGCATTTTTCATTAAATCCCACACTGGCATCAGTGTGGGTTTAATGTGCTGAGAAGTTTGATACCAAACTTCTCAGTTTTCAGGGTAGCCATTATGGTGCTGTGGAGTTCGTAATGACAAGCTCCCAGCACCATATACTCTTAATGGCAGCCCTGCACTTACAATGTCTAAGAATGGACTTAGACACTGTAGGGATACAGGGCTCATGCACCTGTACCCTCACCACTGGCATAGGGCACCCAGCTAGAGGGGTGACTGATCTATGCCAGGGCAGTGGGTTGTAGGCATGGCACACAGGGATGTGTGCCATGTCGACTCTTCACTTTGTTCTGCACCAAAACACGCAGCCTGCAAAGGCAGTGTGTATGTGAAAAGGTACAGGGCCTCTAAGGGTGGCACAACAAGTGCTGCAGCTCTTAGAGGTCTTCCCTGGTCACAGTGCCCTGGGTACCTGTGGTACCATTTACCAGGGGCTGACCTGTGGCTAGAGATGCCAATTGGGTTAGTTTTGGGGAAAGAACACAGGCCCTGGGAACCTGATTGGCAGGGACCCAGGGCACATCAAGTCAAAGTGCATCAGTGGTCTGGCAAAAAGTGGGGGGGTTACTGCAACAGAAACCCACTTCCTTACACTGACTTCTTTGCAAACAGACTTGCTTGCAACTAACTACATGGTGACGCGTGATAACACCACAAACCTGGTAATACGTATAGTTTCTGGGACAGTGGGTTTCACTTTCTTGACGTTCAATGAGGGAGACACAGTTCCAATTGCATACAAATCACATTTATACACTGCTGCTGAAATGCGTTTTTCAACTGTTGAAAAAATCTTGACGGCAGTACAGATGGCGATTCTAAAAGAACGCTCACTGGCACAAGGCAAACGCATTCTTATGGTCACGCCCTTCCCTGCTTTGGAAGCCGTGACTACAGCGAGTGTACCTAACTCGAAAGCACTACATCCCCGTTGGATACGATGGGCTACTTCTTTCACATCGGCTGATGTCACGTTTATCTTTGATCCTTCCTTACAGACACAGGAGTTTTTACAGTATGAACATGTTCATCCTCCACCCTTGTCTCTGCTTCCTTTACATGAGTACAAATGCATCATTTACACCGATGGCTCGGCTCAACCGGCCACGGGTTCCAAACATGCTTATTCAGCCGCTTGCGCAAATGTTGCTGGCTCAATTGTTAATGGAGAGTTTGTCTTCCATTGTGCACACTCAAGCACTTGGAGACTGTACGGCACAATTGGGGGAGTTGCGTGCTCTTGTACTTGCTCTCGAGTTTGCTGATCCGAATGTGAATACTCTTATTGTGTGCGATTCTTATTACTGTGTCCAGTCTTTTAATGACAACTTGTTCTTTTGGTCTCGGAATGTCTATCGCGATTCCAAAGGCGGCGCAATTAAGCATAACACGCTTTGGGTTCGAGTGGCAGACCTTAAACAACGTCTGCCCCTCATTCATGTTATACATACTCTTGGCCATCAGCGTGTAGGAGTACATGCTCTTGGTAATTCTTTGGCTGATGAAGCGGCCAAGTCTGCAGTAGCCACGTGTTCTGTAGCAGCAGTTACAAGGTCCATGACTAAAATAGATAATGAGATTTTGGCAGCTGTAGCTGCAACGAGGGAGGGAACTGCCTTTCCTCAGGGTTTCCCTTCGAAATACTCTTATCATATAACTCCAGAACAGGTTCCTTATGCTTTGATTCCTTCTGTTGGGGAGCGGATGATCCCCAACATGGACCGCAGATCTACATTGATCAAAGCCGCACACGAAGGCATGGCATCTGCGCATGCCGGTGTGTCGGCGACAGTCTCTATTTTACAGCAACGTTACTGGTGGCGTGGTTTATATAAACAGACACGTAATTATATCCTTTCTTGTGACATTTGTCAGCAAATCAAGCTGTCTACGGTCACCCGCCCACCACAAACACAGCTGTGTATTTCTAATCAACCTTTTGGCTGTATCTATCTTGATCACTGCGGTCCTCTTTCTTCTGATACTGCTTATAAATATATATTAGTTGCAGTTGATTCGTGCACTAGATTCCTTTGGGTTTGGCCACAACGCAGTGCTGACGCTCGAAATGTCATCAGGGATTTGCGTGTCTTTGTAGGGATGTTTGCCTGTGGCACCTTCCATTCTGACCAAGGTCCAGCGTTCGCCTCTAAGGCGTACAAGGAAGTGATGAAGTCAATAGGGGTGCTGGTGCAGTTTTCGTCTCCATACAGGCCTGAGGGCAATTCAGTTGTGGAGCGAATGAACCGTGACTTAAAGCAATCCTTGACAGCTAGGGTCTTGGGTACTGGCAGGAACTGGCTGGCCCACTTGTATGGGGTTCAACGTGCACTTAATAACCTCCCTAGACGATCTCTGGGTGGGCGGACCCCATACGAAATGCTCTTTGGCATTAAAATGTTTGTGCCAGACCTTGATGGTCTAGACGTTGTGGCGGCTGCCGCAACCTTTGAGGTAGATAATCATTCTACTGTGTTACAGGATCTACAAAAGACCCGTGACAGCTATGCAACTGAACATTTACCCTCTTCCACTGATGCAGCACTACTGATTCCAGTTGCCGGTTGGCTTCCGAAAGTCGGAGATCTGGTACGAGAAAAGCTGGAGAACAAAAAAGAATTTGGTCCCTCTTATCGTGCACCGGTTCCAGTGCTTGGACTGAAGTGTACTCCTTTACCTGGTCGCAAAGACAACAGATATATTTCAGTGGACAATGTCAAGCTACACCATGTGGCCGATTCTGAATAGTTAAAGTCAATAGCACCCCCTTAAATTGGGGTGTCCCCCCCCTGGGCACAAAGCGAAGCCCTTGATAAAAATCAAGGATATTTTTTTGTTGATTCTTAATAACGACAGTAATCTAGAGTTTTTCATTCAATAAGTTCTTGGATATATTTTCCAACAAATAAATTGATTTACAGATCAAATCATGGTATCAAACCAGACGACTACAATATCCAGAATGCATTGTAACATAATCCTCTGTTTCAAGCGTGGATTGGATTCTCCTTATTTTTACATATCCCTATGCATTTCGGGCATTCCGCCCTTCATCAGGGGATAAATCTGCAATGTGAAATGAAATACAGTGAGGAAACCTGCGCGGTTATATAAAGATTTTAAAGAAAAAATGAAGTTAAGTAATGCTTATCATAGTATATGTGCATCTGTCCTTAAACCACCAGGGTGGAAGAAAACGTGTCCTCACATATCCAAATGATTCTCAGTGAATAACAGAAAGTCACCTATAGATTGTTTGGTGCAAAAGGAAAATAAATGTGTGTGACCGGGGGTGTACATTTGAAAAAACTGTCTCGAAATGCCGGCAACCGAAAGGTAGAAAAAGTGACACGTGCAATTACATTATTCCTTGCTAGCATGCTGCGTGCTCAAAGTTTGATGTTAGATGTGCGCGCAAACTCGAATGCTCGCGGTGATTAAAAAAATCTATGTAATGAAAAGTGCATTTAAAAAAATATCAAGAATACTAACAAAGAAAATACCGAAGAGTCGCAAACAAGAAAATACTGAAGAGTCGCGGACAAGCAATGCGAAAAAAAGTTCACCATACGTTGGGACATGCTGTATGTTCGGTTCTCTGTACCCATAGTGTATACTCACTCAGATGGTCGTGATGGCTTGTTCAAGAACGGGTATGTGTTTGTTATCACAAACCCGTGAGTGTTCGAGTCAGATATCAAACCGTGCATCTTATCGCCGATCAACCGGGAGTGAAAATAAAAATGGGACTATAATCGAGAGATGTATTCGGCGTGTATAGATGGTGGCAGCCATCTTATCCTATGTCAATATACTGATCAATCCACTATTCAAATGGGTACACCACAGTATAAAAATATAAACACAATATGAAAAATAGTGTCACACCTACAGTTTCGTGCAACGCAATTTCATTGGATCCACTGAGTTAATCATCTTCCACCGCTCCTCGTTAGGGCTAAGAATGTGATGGACACTATCATTGATTTTTCACCTGTCCGACCTCTATCTTCTACCGTGGATGTTGAGTATATATATCATCCTGATGAGTCGGTCAGTGAAATGCCGAACATTCCTGGAGAACATCAAGCGGACCCGACACTTCCACCTCTGATAAATCGACCTGGGACTGGCTGCTATGAAGATCATGCCAGTCTCTCTTCCGGCTCGTCTTCCTCGACATCCCGTTTGGCAGACACACCGACTAAATTAAGTATTTTTTTCTCTTGGTTCAAAAAGACTTACCTGGTCCCTCCTTGGACCTACATTTGGTTGCTGCTTCTCCTGATTTGTCTCTTCATGTCAACTGGTTTTGTGACGGTGTTCTTTTTGCTCATCAATGGTCATTATTTGCCAGAACGCTCTGCAGTGAACTTGGTCAATGGAGTTCTGGCCCCTCACACATCGTCCCATATCATGAAACGTGATCAGTCTCCTGTTAACATTTCAGCATTCCCGATTCCTGATGGCATCGTTTGGGACAAAGTTGCCTACGAAGTCCACGGCCCGACCGAGGTGCTTCGCATACCATACGTGTTTCGCGTCTCTCTAGGAGATGTGGTAACACGGGACATACATTCGGATGATTGGGATGTGCAAGCAGTACATGCACTGTTTTCAGATTTAAAGTATTATGCTGCTTTTGATGCTGAAGATTTGTATTTAAATTCTGCCAATTATGGAGATTTATTTTGTTATCAGCATTATGGGCATCATTTTTTACACAAACCGAATACGTTAAGACCTGTTTTTAATTATACACAATGGGAACATTGTCCTACTCCCGTAGAGGGGAGTTCTAAAACTTTTAGGAATAAATTCACTTATTTTACAGATTATGACATATCTAATCCGGAATCCTATTACTTTAAACTTCGTTCATCTACACAATTCAAATTTATGTTGACACACACAAAATTGATTTACGCCAACTTGTTCAGAAATAAATTGGCTACGCAGGGTTATGATCATTGGAAAGATACTGTTGATTTAAAATCAATCTGGGGCACAAAGCCTTGGCAGGTTCAGGGAACTGAAGCTTTACATCGTGCCTGCCTGATCCCAGCTCAAATTCTATTTTTAAATGATAGTGTACCAAGCAACTTGTTTTGGCCTGGCAACTGTCAAATTTAAACACGCTATCTATTCTGTCTTTAGCGGAATATACTAATTGGCGCACACATACAGATTATACCATTGAGGCAGTGCAAGCTTTGCTTCGAAATGACACCTTCAATGTCTCTGAAATTGATTCTTCTGGGTGGTTGGTGTGGCAAACTAATACAAATGCATGTCAAATGCGCTTTTATAATGTAACATCTGGTTTCATACAGACTAGACCGGACCCACGTTATCCAAGTTCCCATTCGGTTACCACATACTCGGTGGGTAACTTATGCCAACAACGGTTAGAACATTCTACGCTGACATCAGTGAAGCAACATCTTTCTCTGCTGTCGCATGACATTAATTTGGCTGATTTTCTCTTGGGACCTAGGGCTCCGAGTGCAAAAAGATTCATGTATGCCGCTTACAATGAAATTTGGAAACTTTCGCAGATGAAAGCTGCTTTTCGTCTGCGCCCAATTGATCAGGCCAATTTAGACAAAGTAGTAGTAGACAATAGCATAAACACACTTTCCTCACGCATTTATACGTTGGATAATATTGTTTCATCTGTTATTGATATTGTTCAATGTGATGTCTCAGTGTTATATCATGGTCAAAATCAGTTTCGATCTGTTATGCAATTTGCTTGGACATTGCAAACTCTTAAAATGGGAAAAGTGCCTTGGGATTATTTGAATGCCACTGCTTTATTCTTGCCATTTAATCTGACTGATAAACAAAGGTTTATGTCCATGAATGATGCTACATACATACTATTGCATATTGAACAATTAGAGCCCTTGCCATTTTCTGTAGCGGAAACAGACTCCGCTGTTTGGTTAATTCATGGGGTTATCTCTCTCCCTTTTTCGCTATTTCAATTTAAATCGTGCATGCAACATTTTCCGATTGGCCCTTATGAACCACTGAGTAGTGCTTTTCTACATGAAATGTGGTCCCTGCCTTTCACTTATAGATGTCAGAGGGAGGGTAAGGAAGTTTTCCTAACAGGGGAGGACTGCGATTCCACAGTTGGACATTCCCTTGTTTGTAAACCCGTTAAATTGCACGGCGCTTGTAACGTTTCCGCGCCTAATCTGGCCTGTTTTTTAAAAGGAACTCCAGTGCCATCAATAATTCCCGCTTTTTCATTGCTTACAAATGGCAGTTATCTTATTTTGAACAACCAAGACTGCTGTGGTTTACGGGCAGGAGTTCCGTTTTTAGTAACGGTTTCCCTGCGCGTAACTTGTTGTAGCGATGTGCTTTTTCCGCCTCCGCATGGGAGTCTAGATAGCTCAATTTGGCCTTCCATTCCAACTCTGAAAACAGATTTCAACAAGTTGAGCAGGCTCAAGGCGCTGTTCTTCCAACAAGAGGTGGCCCTCACTTCCGCCCGCGAGACCTTCCAGTTACAGTTGGCTAGGACTTCTGGAGAGATACAGTTCCTTCTGAACACCAACCTCCCACTGCATTTTGGAGAACTAATACACCAAATATTTAATGCGTCTGACACCGCAGGCCTTGCACATTTTTTTAAATGTGTGGGATCTGGCCTTGTGTCTTCTTTTCAGACTATATTTGGAGTAATACCGGGTTTTATTCATTCTATTTTTTCCAGCGCCTTCGGAGGGTTCCCCTTGATTTTGACGTTAGGCGCTGGAATCCTGCTTCTCCTGCTCCTTTTGCGCAATGACTGCTCAACTTGTGGTACTGCACAGACCAGGCCAGTTGCAGCTGTAACATGATCGCATGCAACAGGTTTTCGGATGCTTGCCATTAGCCAAGCTTGGCGTCAGTTATGGATTGACTTTTCGCTTTGGTATTTCACTTGCGTGCAACCAGTCCTTTACTGTCAGCGATGTCCTTTCTATTGGGCACTGGATATATGCCTCTCCAATACGTCACGTCTTGTCCCGGATTTTGACCAGTTGATGGGTCCCTTAGAGGCCCATGACCAGGCTTGTTCTGGGGATGGCCGTATGGCGCGTGCGGCTGCACTTGGAGTTTTGGCGGAGTGGGATGTCTGTGCGGCTGCGCAGGCCGTCCTGCAACTAAGTTTCATCGAATATCACGCAAGTTGCCCACTCATGCTTTTATAGGCGTCTGATTATGAGGAGCACGTTTGTTCCTTCGACTTACTTATTTGGATGACATCTCTCTTTTTTACCAACGATAGGGGTGATCTTTTGGAGGGAATTGCATTCCTCGGTTCACACACCTTAAGGGACTTACCACCTCCTTCATAATAACTTTGTTATCTCGGAGGCAGCTCCCCTTCAATGAGCCCTATTAACAACTTTGAAAAACATTATTTTTTTATTTTTTTTAAAGTTAGATTTTTTTCCAATTCGGTTTTTTCGCCCGTTTTGAACTCTGCTTGACTTGTGAACTCTGTTTTGATCCTTTTTCTATGTCCTATGGCCTTACCAGGGGGAGGGTGTTATATGGTTCTTAGGCACATTATCGACATTGCTAAGCTAGCATGAGCTTCGCTGTCATGATGATGCTTTTGCGCACGCTACTACATGACTTTGTTTTTGCAAGACTTTGTTTGTGCCCTTCACATGAGAACGGGTTGCCTTTCGCGTTCTCTGCCTTTCCTGGAGTTTAGTCTGAACACGATATGCAAGGTCGATAAACAATGCCCCTCGTTATTCTGTTCTGGTCAGTCCCTAGCACCTAGACATAACATGCTACACAGCTGCAGTACTGAAGACTCGTGCTTTGATATTACGTTGTTGCATGTTTTAACACACTTGGAGAAAGCCGTTCCATGGAGAAGAGCTCTGCTGTTCCTATGATGTAAACCTTACATCCAGGCTTTAAGGTATGGGGTCTGCTTTCAAAGCCCAGAGATCGTCCTTTTTATAAAATAAACTTCTTCTAGTCAAGGGGAGGGTGGTCAGGACTATAGGCCCTTATTTCCACAGTCTTTATAAAATGACTTCTCCCTTTGTATTCTATGGAATTGTAACAATGCTAACTGTGCTGAGTTTATGCATTTTGCTGCTAGTAGTGGCACGTATACTGTATTGTAGAGCACGATAGTTAAAATAAACATTTTGAACTATTTCAGTGACTCTGCTTATTCTCATTGTGGACAGGTACGAGTGAGTGAGCGAAAGAGTACGTCTTGCTACCGCGATTCCTGAGAGAGTCGGGAGTGTTGTGTTCTGGGTTGTCTAATCATTTGTAGCTCCGTGATCTTTGGAGGAGAACGAATGAGACACTGTAGCTAGTCAGTTTGGGATTTTGGGTACTGATGTGGTAGGTTGGTACACCCCTATTCACTGAGGTCCTGTTTTCCTGCGCATAGTTCTGTGTATGTGCAGAATCCCAGCAACACTCGGAGGATTCTGGACTTTCAGGCTATGATTACGATGTTTCAGAATGGAGCTATGGTTCCAGTCCTGAAGGTTCTTACACCTGCTAGGTCTGATAGCCTCCTGTATTCTGTTGGTCACCCATGCACGGTGGCACAGGAGGGCCCTTCAGTGGTGCCTCCGCAAGCAGTGATTTTCGCCCAATGGGGATCTCAAGGATTCTGTCAAGATCTCCAGAGACACTGCAGTGGATCTCCAATGGTAGGGTGTGACCGTCAATCTGTCTCAAGGGAAGCCGTTTCAGGAAAGTTATAACAGATGCCTTCTCCCTAGGGTGGGGAGCTCATCTGGGGGATCTGGAGATCAAAGGATTCTGGTCTCCAGAGGAACGATTGTGTCATATCAATCTGTTGGAGTTGTCAGTGCACGTCTTTACAGACAATACTACTACAATGTGGTACATAAATAAACAAGGAGGATTAGAGTTGTATCCTCTCTGCAGAGAAGCTCTACGACTCTGGGCCTGGGCTCAGGATCATCAGATTTGTATCATAGCAAATCATTTGGCTGGAGTTCTAAACATGAGTGCAAACAGTCTCAGTTGGCATATTTCAGCCATCATGAGTGGTGTCTCCATCCAGAAGTGGTTCTTTACATTTTCCGGTAATGGGAACCCCTCAGAGCTTTTTGCCACTCAAGAGAACACACACTTCCCGTCATTCTGCAGTCTCCAGTATCCGATGCACGGGACATAGGGGGATGTTTTTCAATTGGACTGGGGCTCCCAGCTGTTTTATGCGTTTCCACCCTATCCTTGATTCCTCAGGTCCTGAGGAAGATTTGCCTTGACCGGGCCCAGGTCATATTAATAGCCCCGGATTGGCCACGAAGGGTGTGGTACAAAGACCTTCAACTCTGTCTGTGCCCTCCACTCTGTTTCCCTCAGAGGGCAGACCTCCTCTCCCAGGGACAGGTTCTACATCCCCATATCAAGAGTCTCCACCTACATGCCTGGAGATTGAACCGGGGCAACCTGATTTCTTTTTCACTTCCCCCTGACGTGATGGATGCTATTTTATCATCCAGAAGACACTCCACCAAATGTGTTGATGCTGGCAGATGGCCTAAGTTTGTTAAGTGGTGTGGCGAGAATTCTATGGATCCTTTAAATGCCCATTTGTCAGATATTTTAAGTTTTGCTCTTTTGTTGGCGCAGTAAGGCTGTGCAGTTGCAACAGTTAAGGGCTATTTGTTTGCCCTTTCAGAATTTCTTTATTTACCAGATCAGCCTTCTCTCTGTAACTCCCCTATAGTTTTAAGGCTTATTGAGGGACTTACAAACAAATACCCTCCCACTCCATTCACTATACCTCAGCGGGATCTTAATTTAATACTTCTCTCTTGTGTTCTCCATTTGAACCTTTACATAGTTGTCCTTTAAAATTGCTTACTTTTAAGACAATTTTTCTTGTTGCCATAACGTCTGCTAGATGAGTCAGTGACTTGCAGGCCCTAAGTGTTAAGCCTTGCTTCACAACTTTCTACCCTGATCAGTTGGATTTGAGAACCAGGGATGCTTTCCTGCCAAAGGAGTTTACTCCCTTCCACTTGGGCCAGTCCATCACTCTTCCTACTTTCTATCCTCCTACACATCCATCTAAAAAGAAGGAAAGGCTTCATCGATTGGACCCCAAAAGGGCTGTTAGCTTTTACGTGGACAGAACATGTGATCTCAGGCTGGATGATCAGCTATTTGTAGGATACGTGGACAAAATGAAAGGAAAAGCAGTTCACAAAAGAACTTTGTCAAGATGGATCATTCTTTGTGTTACGATCTGCTACGCAATAGCACGCAAAGAACCTCCAGAAAGCATTAGAGCTCATTCCACTAGAGCTAAATCGTCTTCATCTGCTTTAGCTAGAGGTGTCCCTATAGTTGACATCTGTAAGGTGGCAACTTGGGCGTCTCTCCACACTTTTGCAAAGCGCTATTGTCTAGACTATGAAGTGAGGGACATCACTTTGCTTGTTCTGTTTTGCATGATTTTTGGGTATAGTCAGACAGGCGCCCACCACCGAGAGCGGAACTGCTTGGGTATTCTATTCAAAAGGTGAGGAATCCGCAGGTAGGCATATCCATCGGAAAAACAAGTTACTTACCTGTGGTAACACTTTTTCTGGTAGATACAGTATCTACCTATGAATTCCTCACTGGCCCACCCACCTCCCTGTTGCTTGTCTCCATATACCAAAAAGAAGTTAGTTTGTATATTTTGTATGTATTTCAGTTTTTATATACATATATCGTAGGAAAGTGCCCCTTTTTGCATATTTATCCCCCACTTTTTGCCTGACATTTGATGTACTTTGACTTGATGTGCCCTGGGTCCCTACCAATCAGGTACCCGGGGCCTGTGTTCTTTCCCAAAGCTGTACATTTCTATCCACAACTGGCACATCTCTGGCCACAGGTAAGCCCCTTGTAAAAGGTACCAAGGGCACTGTGACCAGGGAAGGGCTCTAAGGGCTGCAGCACCTATTGTGCCATCCTTAGGGGCCCTGCACCTTAACACCCACACACTGCCATTGCAGGCTGTATGTTTTGATGCTGAGAAAAGTGAAGGATCGACATGGCACACATCCCTGAGTGCCATACCTGCAACCCACTGCCTGTGGCCTAGGTAAGCCACCCCTCTAGCCGGGTGCATTAGCACTATACCCCTACAGTGTCCAAGTCAATTCTTAGATATTGTAAGTGCAGTAAAGCCATAAAGAGTATATGGTCTGGGAGTTGGTCACTACGAACTCCACAGCTCCATAATGGCTTTACTGAAACCCAGAAGTTTGGTAGCAAACCCCTCAGCACTTCAAACCCACATTGATGCAAGTGTGGGTTTTAATGTAAGCTGCACTCAGAGGGCATCTTGGAGATGCCCCCTGAAAAACAACCAGCCCTGGATCCAGTTCCTGAATGGCTACCCGCCATTTGCCACCACCAGACAGGTTTCTGGACCCCTGGGTAGAGGGCCTCTGCTCTCTGGGTCCAGAAACAAAGCACATCCTGGGCAGAGGTGTAATGCTTCTCCCCCAGGGTGGATTGGGTCCACGAAGGGGAAGCTTCAAAGGCCTGCCACCTTTGTGAGCTGACTCTGCCTTTTGCTGCCCCCAGCAACTGGCTCCCACCAGTTCTGACCCCCACTTTGGACGGAAGAATCGGCGGGAAAACCAAGTGAGGAATAGAGGTGTGCCCACTTTTTCCAACCCCACCCCTCATGTGGGGGAGGCGAGGTGAAGCACACATCAGTCCCCTCCATCTTGAAGATGAGGGGACACAGCCAATTAGAGTGAGGCTCGTGCCCCCCCCTACCACTGGAAGGTGGCATAATAGGGGGTGTACTCACCCCGAGGAAGGTACCTATTGGTCCCGATATGCACACCACTGTAGCGCCACTAAATTTCATATTTAGGGGTGGCCCTGAACCTTGGCTCCTCAGATTCGAGGAAGAAAGGACAGAAGAGCTGTGCTGACCCAGGAAGAGAAGGACACCAACTACTTTGGCCCCAGTATACACAAAATCAGTCCCCTGAGCACAATATCAACTCCAAAATATACAGCACAATGGTATCCAATGTTCGTCCTTGCTCTTTTATTCCAGGTCTTGTATCCTGTGAAGACTTGCTTGGACTCTTTGATGATACAATTTGTAATTACAGTTCTTTTCAATAATCACAATTCTTGCCAGTCACAGTTCTTTGCCAACACGTGTTTCGTCTTTTGATAATTTACAAAGACTTCATCAGGGCTAAGGTCGATCTATTAAAGTAGACTGGTAATTGAACATCCTTCCACTAATATTGTGGATAAAACGACCCCTGATATAGAAAGAAACATAATATGTATCCTTCGGCGATGTGGCGAGTAGTGCCGATATAATTCCTGGCGTGTTGCCTTTGGCCCCAGCCCTACCAGACTGTCCTGACTCCGACCTGCTCACAGCGAAACCCCGGCGTGTCCAGCAGCCATCCAGAACCTGGAGGACCTGCCCAGCCTTCATCTCAAAGACTGTCTCCCGTGAACACCGGATCTGGTCAACCAAAAGACTCCAGCACAGAATCTGGATCCAGGCGGTTCTGCACACTTCTGCACCTGACGCCCACAGCCTGAGTTCAAGTGGCCCAACGTCACGAAATCGTCACCCCAGCGATCCTGACCTGGCATCTGGTGATCCCTGACCTACCTCGAGCTTCAGACCGATGCCTGCAGCCTCAACCTGAGGGTATCCCCCCTACCGCAGCTGGTTGACCGAGCCTGCAGCATTTTCTTCGAACCGGAGAGCTCCATTGCAAATCACAGGGCTCCCGAAGTCGCCTTGGCACTCTGCATCCGGCCGCCTCCCTGCCACTGCTGGTGCATCTCCTGTGCTGATTGTTGGCCCCTGCAGTGCTGATCCTAACCCCAGGAGCTTTGCTCCCACAACCGAGTTGCCTGCTCATAAGCAGCCACCAACTGACGGCCCCCTAGCCCCATTGGTTAACATTGGCCCTCTGCACCCGGCCGCCCTGGTGCCCCTGGTGGTGCACTTTGAGTACCTAACAACCTTGGTTCTGAACCCCCAAAGCCATCCTTGCAGTTCGTTTACTTACCTGCAAACTGATAACCTTCTTTTCTCCCATAGGAACCAATGTTATGATTTTGTCCAAAAATGTTCTAAGTGTTGACCTGATTTTTGTATGAAAAACCAAAGTAACTTTCTTCGAACCACAAACAGTCGTACTTACCTGTGTTTTGTAAGGTCCACGAGGGGATATCTAGCCATATCTCCCCGAGTAGTCGAAGTAACGAAAAAGTAATCAAAAGTTTCTGAACTTCATATTGAAAGCAAATACAAACATGTAACAAGTGCAATTCTATCCACTATTGCATTTCCTTGTAAAGGTTTGCATTTGAAAGGATATTCTACTTGCCTGTGCCAAGTCCTGCTTGGTTCTAGAAATAAAACTTAAGTATATATTTTTTATACTTACCTAATTGGTCTGCATTCAGTCTCTGATTGTGTGCCATCAGCCTTGATTGAGTGAATACAATAAATGGTTAGCACACCCTCCTGATAAGCCTAACTGCTCGACCACCCTACCACAAATAGAGCTGTTAGTGTTTGTCTAATTTAGCCTTTGTTATGCCTCTGTTATACCTCTGGGGACCCACTGGACTTTGTGCACACTATACCTTACTTTGATATAGTATATACAGAGCTAGCTTCCTACATTGGTGGATCAGCTGTGGGATCTAAGATTTTGCATTTATTGGACTAACTTAGTCAATACCTGATCACACAGCAAGAATCCAAAAATTGTCTTTAGTACAACTCATTTTTTGAATTTACTATTTAAAAAAAATGTAAAGTCTTGTTAGGGCCTTGAAGTAAGTCCCTGTATCATTTTTTAGAAACTTTAAAACTCACTGAAGGTAAGGGGGGAAGTACTTAGAACTTTTTTAGGGCTTCTAAAAAGAACCCCACTTTAGTAAAATAATAAGAAACCCAGAGAAGATGGCTGAGGTGCTCGACCTCACCTCTTACTCCAGACTAGAAGCTAAAAAATAAGAACTGGGTCCAACCCTAGCAAAACACAACTCCTAGAGTTTCTGGCAGGGCATGCAAGGGGCCATCCCGCTACTAAAGGAGAAGATCTCCAGGTAGATGGGGAAAGTAGTGAGGATGATGAGGTCTTAAACCCACAACCTCAACTACTGAAGAGGACCACCTTTTAGCAAGGTTGGCCAAAAGACTAGAGTTAGAGACTAGGCTCATAGCTCTAGAAAGAGAAAGAACAGAGATGGACCTAGGACCTATCACTGGTGGCAGCAATATAAACAACCAAGAGAAGGAAGGATCTTATGATCCTAAAATATCCAAAGGGATTGTCCCTACATTCGAGGAGTGTGAAGATATCACCATATGGTTCACAGCATTTGAGAGGGCTTGTGCAGCCAGGCAAGTGAGGAAGACTAACTGGGGTACTCCTTTGGGAACTGTTCACTGGTAAGTGCAGGGACAAACTCATGATCCTTACTGGAGCAGAAGTCGAGTCTTATGAACTCATGAAAGGTACCCTGATTGAGGGATTTGGGCGCACAACTAAGGAGTAGAGAATTAAATTCAGGGGGGCTCAGAAATCCCAGAATCAGTCCTGGGTGGAATTTGTAGACTACTCAGTAAAAACACTAGGTGGGTGATTAACTGGAAGTAAAGTGCAGGATTGTGAGGGACTTTTTATATTTTGTTTATGAAAGAACACATTTTAAGTAACTGCATCAATGATAGGTTGCATCACTATCTTGTAGATCTAGGTCCAATTTCTTCCCAAAAATTGGGAAAGAAGGTGGACCACTGGGTCAAGACAAGGGTAACCAAGACAACCATTGGGGGTGACCAAAAGAAAGGGGTTACATAACCTCCCCAGGGGAAAGAGGGTGAGAAGCCCAAAGATAAAACACAAGAGTCTTCTAAGGCCCCCAAAATCCTGTCCAGGGGGGTGGGCCCAAGAACTCTTCCCAGCCCACAGGTGGGTATAAGGGGGAAAACTTTGATCCTGCTAAGGCCTGGTGTTTCCACTGTAACAAGAAGGGACACCGAACTGGAGATCTTGCCTGTCCCAACAAGAATGTCCCTAGTTCCCCTCCAGGTTCTACTGGTGTGGCAAATCTCCAGATGGGATCAAAAGTGTGCCCAGAGCAAATCAGGGTTCGCACTGAGGCTGTTCTAGTCTGACGGGGAGGGAGGGGTAGCCACTGGCCCCCTAATTTAAAAAAAATGCCTACAATACCTCTTAGTGAATGGGACCAGAATAGAAGTCCTAAGACATACAGGTGCCAGTGTCACTATGGTGAAAGACATACCGGTTTTCCCAGAGCAATACCTGACTAGAAAAACCTGTCCAGTTACCAATGCTGACAGTGTCACTACTAACCATGCCATGGCTATGGTGACATTAGACTGGGGGGGAAGTTGCTGGCCTGAAACAGGTAGTTGTCTCTTCAAGACTCACAGACGCCAGTCTGCTTGGAAATGATCAGGAGACCTCAGCATGGGCTGAGGTAGAAAGAAAGATCCCTGCAGCCATCCTGCAAATCCATGAGATAGTGTGTGTGAAAACAAGAGCACAATGTCTAGCACAGGGTGAAAAAGGAGAGTTGGAGCCTGAAATGGTGTCCCAACCTCCCAATAGAAAAGGTAGAAAGGCTGGTGAAACAGCATCCACACAGCAAAAGGATTAGGGCCCCTCTCCTCACGGAGAGGACTTGTCAGCCCCAGGGGTAACTGAGCCCATGAAACTTGAACCTTACGAGGCAGAGCTCTTGGGCCCAGGGAGACCATCTAGGGAACAGCTGTGCCTTGAAAGCCAGAGGCAGCAAGCTGCTGCACAGGAGCAGGGAGATGTCAGTGGTTTCCACAGGGTCTATTGGGAGGAAGGACTCCTTTACAGTCAGGCCAGAGACCCCAAACCTGGTAGCACTAGGAGAGTGGTAGTGCCTCAGCAGTATAGAGAGTTTCTACTCACATTGGCCCATGACATCCTCCTAGCTGGATATCTGGGCAATACAAAAAATTGGGAAAGACTTAACTACTTTTATTGGCCACAGATGTCCTAAAAAGTGAAGGAGTTTGTAAGCTCCAGTGTCACCTGTCAAGCCAGTGGCAAAACAGGTGGACACCCAAAGGCCCCCTTAATTCCACTACCAGTGGTTGGGGTTCCCTTTGAGAGGGTAGGTGTGGATATAGGTGGGTCCACTTAAACCTCCCACAGCCTCGGGAAGCAAATACATACTGGTAGTAGTGGATCACGCTACCAGGTATCCTGAAGCCATTCCCCTTAAGTCTACTACAGTCCCTGAGGTAGCCAAGGCCCTCATTGGTGTCTTCACCAGGGTAGGGTTTCCTAAGGAGGTAGTATCAGACCAAGGTTCCAACTTTATTTCTGCATACTTAAAACACATTTGGGATGAGTGTAGAGTGGTCTATAAGTTCACAAAACCTTATCACCCACAAACCAATGGCCTTGTTGAAAGATTCAACAAGACATTGAAAGTCATGATAATGGGGCTCCCTGAAAACCTCAAAAGGAGGTGGGATGTTCTGTTACCCTGCCTGCTTTTTGCCTACAGAGAGGTGCCTCAGAAGGGAGTAGGGTATCCTCCTTTGAACGTATGCTTGGCCACCCTGTAAGGGGACCACACTCTCTGAGTGAAGGATGGGATAAACCCCATCATGTACCAAAGCAGGATGTGGTGGACTATGTGATAGACCTTTGTTCCAGGATGGCAGAGTACATGCAGAAAGCATCCAACAATCTTGAGGCCAGCCAGGAGCTCCAGAAGCTCTGGTATGACCAGAAAGCTGCACTAGTGGAGTTCCAACCAGGGCAGCAGGTGTTGGGTTTGGAGCCTGTGGCACCAAGGGCTCTCCAGGGCAAATGGAGTGGCCCTTACCCTATCCTAGAAAAGAAGAGTGAGGTCACCTACTTGGTAGACCTGGGCACCTTCAGGTCCCCCAAAAGGGTGATACATGTGAACCACTTGAAACATTTCTGTAACAGGGCTGGTTACTGATGAGGATCAGGAGACAGAGAGTGAACTTCTCCCTGACCTCTTCTCGTACTGCCCCCAAGATGGGTCAGTGGATGGAGTTGTCTCTTCAGACACCCTCTCTGCCCAACAGCAGGCTGATTGCAGACTGGTGCTGCAACAGTATGCACAGCTCTTCTCCTTAACCCCTGGTCAGACCCACTGGTGTACTCATGATGGGGACACTGGGGACAGCTTGCCTGTCAAAACCAAAATCTATCCCCAGTCTGACCAAGTTAAGGAAAGCATCAAGGCTGAGGTCCGCAAGATGCTGAAGTTGGGGGTCATTGAGCCTTCTGAGAGTCCCTGGGCACCCCAGTGGTCCTAGTCCCTAAACCTCATCCACAGGGCGGAAAGCGAGAAATGAGGCCTTGTGTGGACTATAGAGGCCTCAATATTGTCACCAAGACAGATGCACACCCCATCCCCAGAGCTGATGAATTGATAGATAAGTTAGGGGCTGCCAAATTCCTCAGTACCTTTGACTTGACTGCAGGGTACTGTCAGATTGGCATGGCCCCTGGAGCAAAAGAAAAGACCGCACTCTCCACACCTGATGGGCACTTCCAGTTTACTGTGATGCCCTTTGGTCTAAAGAATGCCCCTGCTACCTTCCAAAGGTTGGTGAATCAAGTCCTTGCTGAGTTGGAAGCAGTCGTGGCCGGTGCAGGTAAGAGCGGTGAGGCGAGGGCGAGGGGAAGTCAGCGATGCGGCGAGCACAAGGTAAGTGTTTTTAAAAAAAATATTTTATTTTCGGTCGTCGTCTGTCGACTTCAGCCCCCCATCCCCCGTTCCGCCACACCGCTCTTACCTGCACCGTCCACGACTGGTTGGAAGGCTTTAGTGCAGCTTATCTTAATGATATTGCTGTGTTTAGCTCTTCTTGGCAGGATCACCTGGTCCACCTGGGGAAGGTTTTATAGGCCCTGCAAACTGCAGGCCTAACTATCAAGGCATCCAAATGCCAGACAGGGCAGGGAACTGTTGTATACTTGGGCCACCTTGTAGGTTGGAGCCAAGTTCACTTACTACAGCCCAAAATCCAGACAATCCTGGACTGGGAAGGTCCGACCACCCAGATCCAAGTCAGGGCATTCCATGGCTTAACTGGGTACTACAGGAGGCTAGTTAAGGGGTATGGATCCATTGTGACACCCCTCAGAGATCTCACCTCCAACAAAATGCCCAAGAGAGTGAACTGGACAGTTGGCTGTCAAAAGGCTTTTGATACCCTAAAAGAGGCAATGTGCACAGCACCTATTTTCAAGGCTCCAGACTACTCCAAGCAGTTCATTGTGCAGACTGATGCCTCTGAGCTAGTGATAAGAGCGGTCTTGTCTCGGACCAATGATGATGGCCAAGACCAACCTGTTGCCTTCATAAGCAGGAGACTACTCCCCAGGGAACAGCGTTGGAGTGCCATTAAGAGGGATGCCTTTGCTGTGGTTTGATCCCTGAAGAAGCAGAGACCATACCTGTTTGGTACTCACTTCCTAGTTCAAACTGACCACAGACCTCTCAGATGGCTAAAGCAAATGAAAGGTGAAAACCCCAAACTTTTGAGGTGGTCCATCTTCCTACAGGGAATGGACTTTACAGTGGAACATAGACCTGGGACTGCCCATTCCAGATTTTTCCACTTAGACAATGAAGACTCTCTTGGGAAAGGTTAGTCTCATCCTCTTTTGTTTGGGGGTTGGGGGGTTGTGTAGGAAAATGCCCCTTTTTGCATGGTTACCCTCCACTTTTTGTCTGACATTTGATGCACTTTGACCTAATGTGCCCTGGGTCCCCGCCAATCAGGTTCCAATGGCCTGTGTTCTTTCCCAAAGCTATACCTTTGTACCCACAATTGGTACATCTCTGGCCACAGGTAAACCCCTTGTAAAAGGTACCATGGGTACTTGGGGCACTGTGACCTCTCTAAGGGTTGCAGCACCTATTGTGCCACCCTTAGGGGCCCTGCACCGTAACACCTATACACTGCCAATGCAGGCTGCATGTTTTGGTGCAGAGAAAAGTGAAGAGTCGACATGGCACACATATCTTTGTAACATGCCTGCAACCCACTGCCTGTGACCTAGGTAAGCCACCCCTCTAGCAGGGTGCACTAGCCCACAGGTGATGGTACAGTTGCATGAGCACTGTACCCTTACAGTGTCTAAGTCCATTCATAGACATTGTAAGTGCAGTAAAGTCATAAAGAGTATATGGTCTGGGAGTTGGTCACTATGAGCTCCACAGCTCCATAATGGCTTTACTGAAACCTGGGAAGTTTGGTGGCAAACTTCTCAGCACATTAAACCAACACTGCCAGTGTGGGTTTTTTCATGTAAAATGCACTCAGAGGGCATCGTAGAGATACCCCCTGCTGGCCCAAATGAAATAGATCAAGCAAATTTAGAAAAGGTGCTTGCTGTTGTTGACAATAGTATTAATACCATGTCTTCCCGCATTTACACATTAGAGAATATTGTTTCCTCTGTTGGTGATATTGTACAAGATGATGTTTCTGTGTTATATCATGGTCAAAATCAATTGCGTTCAGTAATGCAGTTTGCATGGACTTTGCAAACACTTAAAATGGGTAAAGTTCCTTGGCACTTTTTGAACACCTCTGCCTTATTCCTGCCTTTTAATTTAACTGAAAAACAGCAATTCATGTCCATGAAAGATGCAACATACACTCTATTACATATCGAAAAATAGAGCCCTTAACATTCTCTGTGGCGGAATTGGATTCTGCCGTGTGGCTAGTTCACGGGGTTATCGCCTTGCCTTTTTCTTTATTTGAATTTAGTTCGTGCATGAAACATTATCCTGTGGGCCGTTTTCAGCCCTTGGGCAGTGCCTTCCTGCATGAACTTTGGTCCCTGCCTTTCATGTATAAATGCCTTAGGGACGGTAAGGAAGTTTTTCTCACAGGGGAGTCATGCGATTCTACTGTGGGTCATTCCCGTATTTGCAAAAATATTAAATTGCACGGAGCTTGTAATGTTTCGGCTCCGAATCTTGCTTGTGTTTTAAAGGGCATTCCTGCTATCTCTCCTACTTTCACTGTGCTTGCAAACGGTTGCGATCTCCTTCTGAATAATCAGGACTGCTGTGGCATGCTAGCCGGCACACCCTCTATTGTAACAGTTTCACACAGGGTTGTCTGCTGCAAAAATGTGCTTTTTCCTCCCCCGCACGACATCATAGATAGTTCCATTTGGCCTTCCATTCCGACTTTGAAGGCAGATTTCAATAAATTGAGCAGAATAAAGGCGCTATTATTGAACCAGGAGGTTATGCTCGCATCCGCACGGGAGACATTCATTCTCCAGGTGGCGAGTTCCCACAGTGAAATACAGGCCCTTTTGAACACAAACCTCCCACAGCATTTCGGTGAACTGATTCACCGTGTTTTCAATGCATCACGCACCGAAGGTCTTGTGCACTTTTTTAAGGTTGTGGGCTCGGGCCTTGTTACCTCCTTTCAAACTATCTTTGGTGTAATACCGGCTTTTATTCATTCCATTTTTTCCAGCGTCTTTGGCGGCTTTCCGTTGATCCTCGCCTTGGCGGCTGGTATATTGCTTTTGGTCTGTTTGCTCCGCAATGGCTGCACTTCTTGGGGGCCTCCTCGACGACTCCGGATGCTCCGTGAACGCATCCTCGCTGGCTTCGGCATCCTGCCATTGGCGACACTCAGTGTGTCCTATAGACTTTCTTTTCGCTTTGCGTATTTCACTTGCGTGCAACCTGTGATGTCTTGCATCCGATGTCCTTTCTCATGGTCCTTGGATTATTGCCTATCCAGTACGTCTCTGTCCGACCCGGATTTTGTCCAGTTAGTGGGTCCCTTAGAGGCCCATGAACGAGACTGCTCCGGGGATGGCTTCATGGCTGTGCGGCTGCACTTGGGATTTTGGCACAATGGGATATCTGGGCGGCTGCTCAGAATCTCCTACAACAAAGTTATATTGAGTATCACGCAAGTTGTCCCGCATGGCTGATCACTGCTCCCTCTTGCGAGGACCATGAATGCAGTTTTGATTTGTTGAACTGGATGGTGTCTCTTTTTTCTGATTATTCCAACGATGTCCTCTTGGAAGGTGTGGCGTTTTTCTGCACTTACATTCTATTGGATTAGGGGGCCTCCGCTTTCGGCGTCCTGCCTCACTGGAATTTTTTTATTCTGCAAAACATTTTTTTGCCCTCTTCCATTCATTATCCTTCATTGGGGACTGTTCCGACACAGACGTTTCCGTTCTGCTCCATCTATTTGGACTCTGTCTTCGTCCTATGTCTTCGCCAATGGACTGACCAGGGGAGGGTGTCAGGTGGTTTGTGGCCTCATGGTCTGCCTTGCTACGTTGGCTTAGGCCTGGCTGCCATGATGCCTTTTTTGCGCACGTTACTTTGTGACTTTGTTTATCCAGCCTCTGCCCGGCTATATTAGGACTGTCTGCATTTCTGCCTTTCACCTTTTCTCCTTTTCCCTGTGGGTTACGTCTGCACAACATGTACAAGGTCGAAAAACAACGTCCCTTGTTCTTGCTGATCTGGCCAGTCCCTCGCACTTAGACATAACACTAAGTACAGCTGCACTGGAGAAATTCGTGTGCTTTTAATATGGTGATTTCACTGTTAGAGGCACTTGGAGAAAAACCTTTCCAGGGAGAAGAGCTGTGCTTGTCTGATGATGTAAACCTTGCATCTAGATATTGAGGTATGAGGGTCCGCCTGACAATGCCCAGAGGTCTTCTATTTTTATAATAAACAGCTAATAGCACGGGGAGGGTGGTATGGTCATTTAGCCCTATATCCACTGCTTTATGAAATGCTTTCCCCGTTTGTATTCTATGGAATTGTAACTATGCTTATTATTTTATCCTTATGCATTATGCTGATAGTACTGGCACGTGTACTGTATCTTAGAGCACGGTAGTTGAAATAAACATTTTAAACTATACAGTGTCTCTTATTACGCACGTTGTGGACAGGTATGAGTGTTATGAAAGGGTATCCTTGCTCCCGCGAGTCCTGAGAGAGAGAGACACCGTGTTGTGGGTTGTCTAATCATTGGTAGCATCGTTGCTAATGAGACGCTAAAGCTAGTCGGATTGGGATTGTGGGTACTAAGGTGCATGGTTGGTTCACCACTATACTCCGAGGTCCTATTATCCTGTGCATAGCTCTGTGTATGTGCAGAATCCCTACAACAGAGAGACCAGCACAAAACCAAAGGGGATGATGGACGGAGTGTTGAACATTGCAAGCACTCACCCCCAGTCAACTGATCTGGGTTTAATCCATCATCATTCTTTAGCTCACTCCGCCACCCCAGTTCAGACATGGCCATATGCAAATCAGTCTGACCCTGTGACTCATGGGAACAGTCCAGCCCGAACTGCCAAGCCATGTCTTCCCTGGACCGGAAACAAGCATCCTGGGACCGGTTTCTGGCTTACAGCCGTCATCAGCCAGGCTATCCTGAATCCAGTGGCAAAGTGAGCAAGGGACCCACGTCTGGGCATACCCTGCCAACTTAGGGCGAACATAACAAAACCAAAGGGGATGATGGACGGAGTGTTGAACATTGCAAGCACTCACCCCCAGTCAACTGATCTGGGTTTAATCCATCATCATTCTTTAGCTCACTCCGCCACCCCAGTTCAGACATGGCCATATGCAAATCAGTCTGACCCTGTGCCTCATGGGAACAGTCCAGCCCGAACTGCCAAGCCATGTCTTCCCTGGACCGGAAACAAGCATCCTGGGACCGGTTTCTGGCTTACAGCCGTCATCAGCCAGGCTATCCTGAAGGAGAGACCAGTGACACATATTGATAAGTATGCAAAGGCAGCCCCTCCACCCGGGGAGAAGCACCAGATAATGGCACTACAATTGAGGTAGGATTGGACAAGATTCTTCAAGCCATCCAGACCTCGCAATCGGTTGTTGAGAAGATTGGGGAGGTCCAAGTAGATGTGGCATTCCTCCGTCAAGACCTCCTCAATGCCACTGGCCACATAGCTGAAGCAGAGGGACGACTATCTGCAGTGGAGGACGATGTCACCGATCTCAAAGCAAAAGTGGCCCACCTTCTCACCCGCACAGGTGAGCTCCATCACTGTGCTGAGGACATGGAGAACCGATCGCGACATAATATCCTGCGAATTGTAGGGTTCCCTGAGAATGTTGAAGTCTCCGATTCAGCCAAGTTTTTGGAGGACTGGCTTCACTCTTGGATGCCTAAGGAAACTATCACCCTGGTTTGTGGTGGAGTGGGTTCATAGATCTTTGGCCCCTAAACTCCCTCCAGGTGCCCAAAGAAGGCCCATGATCGCACGCTTTCTCAGCTTCAAATATAGGGAGGGAGGCCAGGTCTCACAAGGACCTTTACTATCAAAATTCTGTTCTTTCCTGACCACTCACAGGGAGTCCAAGCGAAATGCAGATCGTTTGAGGCCGTCCAGCAGCAGCTCAGAGACCTTCATTTGTCTTACATGCTATTATTCCCTGCACGCCTCAAAATCCTCTGAGTGTAGGTCAAATTTTTTCAAAACACCTGAATCTGCCTGGGACTGGTTAGCAGAAGGGAAACTGTTACCTGACCAATGGAGACTCTCGCCCTCTTCTCCTCGCCGCACGCAGTCCAATAGGCAACAGATGCCCCGCTGCCAGAAGCGATAAAATTGTTATCATTTTATTTTTCATGCTTGAACTTGCTGGCTCTCAGCCAGTGGGGCAACGCTCCTCCGCCCTAATGGAGGAGCTGCTGCTGAATAGAAGTTCCCCCACCCCCTTCCCCCCAGGATTACTGCTTTTGCCGCGTACCATAGGGTAGCCAGGATTAAATCACCAGCATCATTTTTAGGTCGAGCCTAGCGGCAGCGCGCGTGCGCTGCTCGCTCTGCGAGACTACTGTAGTAGAGTATGGGAGAGAAGCCTCCCATATTTTTAATTGGCTTGTGTCATTGTCTTTCATAAATGCTGCCTTCGAATTCGTTAATAGGCTTGTTAGTCCCTCCTTAGTACGGCCTTGTCTTCATTTGTACCCTCCCATGGCGACTGGCCCTTTTACTTCAGTTGTTACACATGACTTGTTATTTAGTCTGTAAGCACTATTTACTTAATTGAGTTTCTCTTACTGCAGGCCGGACATGCTCTGCTTCAGCTGAAACCCCTTGTGTTTTTTAAGCAGCACGGCCGCCCCCGTAACACGGGCGTCTGCTTTCAATCACTTTAACCCGGCATTATCTCATGTCTGGTTCAAGCCCCCAAGTAAAATGGCTTTAGAAATGATTAGCGAATTAAGTCATGTGAATTCCAGGTAGCACATAATCCTGTGCTAATGGGCTGAAACTGACAACAGCACATCTGTGTTACATGTCATCTGTACTAAAGCCACCTGACGGGTTGTTTTCAAAAGCTGTTTTATTAACAACACCACCACCACACCACCAATACCACCACCGCCAATACCACCACCATCAACACCACCAATACCGCCACCATCAACACCAACAATACCACCACCACCACCAATACCACTACCAGCACCACCACTAATACCACTACCACCAATACCACCACCAATACCACTACCATCAGTACAACCACCACCACCACCACCAATGCCACCACCATCAATACCACCACCACCATCAATACCACCACCTCCACCAATACTACCTCCAATACCACCACCACAAATACCACCAATACCACCACCAATACCCCCACCACCAATACCACTACCACCAATACCACCACCACCAATACCACCACCCCCCCAATACCACCACCCCCGCAATACCACCACCACTATCAATACCACCACCTCTATCAATACCACCACCTCCACCAATACCACCACCACCAATCCCACCACCAATACCACTACCTCCACCACAAATACCAACAATACCACCAATACCAATACCACCACCACCATCAATACCACCAATACCAACAATACCCCCACCACCAATACCCCCACCACCAATACCACCACCACCAATACCCCCACCACCAATACCACTACCACCACCACCACCACCACCACCACCAATACCACCACCACCAATAAATCAATCAATCAGGGAATTGTAAGCGCGCTACTCACCCGGAGGGTCTAAAGACGCTGAGGGGGGGGGGTCCGCAGATCTGTTTAGCCGAAGAGCCAGGTCTTGAGGGTCTTCCTGAAGGTGTTCAGGGAGGGGGCGCGTCTGATGTCTGCTGGTAGCTCGTTCCAGGTCTTGGCTGCTATGTGAGAGAAGGATCTTCCGCCTGCTCTGGCTCTGTGGATGCACAGGGTTTTGGTCAGTGCAAGGTTGGAAGATCAGAGGTTTCTTTTGGGTACGTGGAAGTTGATTCTGTCGTTGAGGTATTTGGGTCCGTTGTTGTGTAGGCATTTGTAGGCGTGAGTGAGGATTTTGAAAGTGACTCTTTTCTCCACGGGGAGCCAGTGGAGACTTCGTAGGTGTTGGCTGATGTGTTCGTGTCGGGGGATGCCGAGGACGAGTCTGGCGGCGGTGTTCTGTATTGTTTGGAGTTTGCGGCGTATACCACCAATACCACTACTACCACCACCACCACAAATACCACCAATACCACTACCACCACCACCAATACCACTACTACCACCACCACCACCACCACCTCCAATACCACTACCACCACCACCACCAATATTACCACCACCACTAATACCACCACCAATACACCGATACCACCACCAATACACCGATACCACCACCAATACCGATACCACCACCAATACCGATACCACCACCACCACCAATATCACCACCAATACTACCATCACCAATACCATCACCAACACCACCACCAATACCACTACCACCACCACTACAAATACCACTAATACCAACACCACCAGCACCAATACCAGCACCAATACCACCACCTCCACCAATACCACCACCACTACCACCAATACCACCACCACTACCACCAATACCACCACCCCCACCACCAATACCACCACCCCCACCACAATCAATACCACCACCAATACCACCACCACCACCAATACCACCACCACCACCACCACCAATACCACCACCACCAATACTACCAACACCACCACCAACACCGCCAATACCACTACCAATACCACCACCAATGCCACCACCACCACCAATAGCACCACCACTACCAATAGCACCACCACCATCAATACCACCACCAATACCCCAATACCACCACCAATACCACCACCAATACTACCATCACCAATACCACCACCACCACCAATACCACCACCAACACCACCACCACCACCACTACCACCACCACCACAAATACCACCAATACCACCACTAATACCAACACCAGCACCAATACCAACACCACCACCACCAATACCACCACAACCATCAATACCACCACCTCCACCACCACCTCCACCACCAATAACACCACCGATACCCCACCACCATCAACACCACCAATACCACCACCACCACTACCACCACCAATACAACCCCCCCAATACTACCACCAGTACCAGCACCAATACCAGCACAATACCACCACCACCACCAATACCACCAGCACCACCACCAATACCACCACCACCAATACCACCAGCACCACCACCAATACCACCACCAATGCCACCACCAATACCACCACCATCAATACCACCACCAATACCACCACCAATACCAATACTACCACCACCACTAATACCACCACCAATACCGATACCACCACCAATACCACCACCAATACCGATACCACCACCAATACCGATACCACCACCAATACCGATACCACCACCAATACCACCACCAATACCACCACCACCAATACCACCACCACCAATACCAGCACCACCAATACCAGCACCACCAATACCACCACCACCAATACCACCACCTCCACCAATACCACCACCACCAATACCAGCCCCAATACCAACACCACCAGCAATACCACCAGCACCACCACCAATGCTAAAACCACCACCACCACCACTACCACCACCACCACCACCACCAATACCACCACCACCATCAATACCAATACCACCACCAATACCATCACCATCAATACCACCACCAATACCACCACCACCACCACCAATGCCATCACCTCCACCAATACCGATACCACCAATACCACCACCACCACCACCAATACCACCACCACCAATACCACCACCAATACCACCACCAATACCCCTCTTGCTCACTAGTAATAGCAGGGGCACTGTACGAGGCTGGAGCTGCAGCCGAGACCATCCCTCCCTCCATGCCTGCCATAAAGCACAGCCCGCCCTGCGCCAGGGCCCTACTACAGCTGGAGTGTTTTTTATTAGGCCAAAGATAGCAATGACATTACGCAATGCCACACTGCACATTCAAATTACGGAGAGGGCAGGAAATAGCCCCCTCCTCCCGCTCTTTCTCCTGAGCCTCAACAGTGTAATCACAGAGCGAAAGGTGTTGGAGCGCTTTGTTAGTGTTTATAGCTCGGATCATATGTAACTCTCACTTCACACTTTGCCTATGTAATTTACAGCACTTACACATCTTCTTCACTGCACTATTTATCACTACTTTGAAGACATCGCAGGCCGGTCTTTTCGTCTGATATTTACTATCTAACAAGTGGTCAAGAAGGCCCTTTATTGCAATGCAATAGGTCTCTCATTTGCGAGAGTTTAAACTATTAGTATTGTAAATGACAATGCCTTTTATTTGTTTTAAAACCCAAAACATAAATAAAAGGCATTGTCATTTACAATGCCAATAGCTCAAACTTGCGTGAATGCGAGACCTATTGCATTGCAAATGCTTGTTGGCGCAGTAATGTTTGACCATGTCCTTAATTTGGTCACGAAGGGTCGGGTCGCAGAAGGCTATCTCATTCATGACCCAGGGTTTTGGAAATGAGGGTTGAGGAGCACTAGGGTTATGTCAAGCCGTACTGGGGCATAGTCGGACATGACTTTGACCTCTATTTTTGTGTCAATTAGGCGAGGGAGTAATGACTGAGAGACTAAGAAGTAGTCAATGCGGGAGTACGTTCTATGTAGGTTTGAGTAGAATGTATAATATCTGTTGCCAGGGTGGTGGTGACGACAAGCGTTGACCAGGGAAAGGTCAATCTGGCATTGGGTTAGGGCCCGCGGTGGAAAGGGTTCACCTTGCCGAGGATGTGATGGATCTTTCCTGGGATTAAGGGAGACTTTCAGATCTACACCGAGGATTATATCTCCTTTTGCAAAGAAAGAGCTTTGCGGGAACAAATCAGTGTAGAAGATCTCCCTCTTCCCCTTTGGTCCATAAACGGAGAAAATAGTAATGGGGACAGTACCCAGGTTCCCTTGTATACCCACCATGGGACCTTCTCTTTCTTTATGAGTGCTGTCAAGTTTGAATATGAGTACTGCCACCCCTCTAGATTTGTTAGTTTAGGAAGAATAGAATTTGGTGGGGTACCAATAGGGGTGTAAGCGCCTAGTGTTGTCCTTGAGCAGGTGGGTTTCCTGTAAGAGAGTGATGTCTACCTCCCGCCTACGCAACCAATTAGTTAGTGCCCTACGCTTGATTGGGTTATTGAGGACCTGAACATTCACGGTGATAAAGTGTAAGGTTGTCATGGTTAGATATGGGATTCAATTCCCCCCCCGTCTTGGAAAGTAGTAGGAATGGCATGTACCCTCCATCTCCCCGTAGGGTGTCATGGGTGGGTGTCTGATAGTGCAAAAGGAACAACAAAAACAATGTCAAAAAACCAAACAAGAATGCAAGGAATAACTAGTAAGGCCTCCAACCCGGCCACCACTGAACAGGAGACCCAGCTGGAAACCCCCCAACAAGTAAGAACTACCAAAAATATGAGAGTGCATATCATTGGTCCAGGAGGTAGGGGGCTAGCTACTGACAACGCAGAGCCCCACCAACCATACACTTACATATAGCCCAGTGCATAAAAGGTAAATTAAAAGTCGGTTTAAGACGAGTGTCTCTTTTCTCGGGGCTGCGGAGAAGCAGTGTGGCCATTACCTAGATGCCACCTAGAGAGTTCATGCTGGGGTGTCGTCGGTGGCTTGTCTATGTTCTTTCCCGGCCTGGCATTTCTGTTTGCGTGTTTTTCTTTTCACCGATCGAGTAGTCTGAAAGGGCCACCCCCCCTTGGTCCACCAATGCCAAACTGGTCAAACCGTGGAGGTCCCCGGAGTCCGGGGCAATCCCAGAGCTTCACATGCCTCCATCGGTGTTTGGGCGACAATTCTTTTCTCCTGGAAGCCGAAGTGGAAGCGAAGTGGGAAGCCCCACCAGAAGGTGATCTTATGGGTCTACAGATGTTGAATGACATCTTTGAACTCTCTGCGGCCGACCAATATAGGAGTGGAAATGTATTGGTTTATGGATGTAGCGTCCTCTCAGAACCCTATTGGTTCCTGTTGTCTGGCTGCCTGCATCAACTGCTCTTTCACCTTGAAGTAGTGGACTCTGGTGAGAGTTTCCAGTGGCAAATTCTTTTGCTGCTGGGATGCTGAGAACACCTTATGCCTACGGTCGAGGAGCACCAGTGGATCATCTGGCTGGCGTAGGAGGTGGGCAAATAGGGCCTGGACATGCGCATTAAGGTCCGCCTGTGATACGTACGCTGCAATGCCTCTGATACGCACATTGTTTCGCCTTGAGCGATTTTCTAGGTCGGCAATTTTATCTTGAAGCGCCTTTTGGCTCCTTTCAAGCTTTTCAATACAAGCCGTTTTCTCTAGGTTATCTTGCACATGCGCCACGATTGTAGTTTCGACTGGAGGTTGACGTGAGACTGCTTGGCGCAAAGACTGAGGTCGGAAATCACCCTGTTGAAGTTTTGGCGAAGCAACAAGATGTCTTTGCAAACTCGACCAGCAATAATTGAATGTCTTTGGTCGCCGGAGCCTAAGTACCACTGCCCTACACCGAGTCTTGAGTCAATGCAGAGGAGTCCTCTCCATGCAAATGAGGGAGATCCACTTTCTGTAGCATGTCTCTAATGGAGGAAGGGCGAGAAGGCATGGATCTACTCGTCGACATTGCGGTATGAAGAGGAAGAGATCACACCAGGAGCAGTGGTCGGAGACCCCATCTGGAAATCTGATCAAAGCACTCCAGGAGTCCACAAATGCTTAGTTTTCCTCGGGGCCACTGCGTCGGCATCAGGATGCTGCACAAGGGAAGGCTCTCTGTTGGCCATGGAAGCTAGTATGGTGCTGAGGGGAAGGGTGTCTCCAGTTAGCAGGGGTCCCTCGTTGACTAAGGCCAGATCTCCCCGTAGGGGCCCCAGTCTCTCCTGACAGATATGGGATAGATGTCGAGGAGTATCTCACAGCCCCTGGCACACCCCGCACAAACCCTGTGTCGAAAGATGCATGGGCCCTCCTGCTAGGCCGCCTGTCTTGTATGGGTCCTGCTCCGGCGGATTCCAGGGGGAGAGGGGCCCTTAGGTGTCCTTCCTCAGGGTGTGAAAGAGGATGCGCGAAGGCCCTCCCAGGTCTGGGCCAGCAACAGCTCCCTGTGGTGACTTGCTTAGGCCACTGGTAAAACTGGAGTCAAGTCCTGGGGGGGGCGGAGTAACGCCGGTATCTCAGGTAAGCTGGGGCCTCCAGCCCCTCCTAGGTAAGAAGCTCAGCTCAATGTGCCTTGTGCGTGGGCCCCGCCCCCTACGGCCATGCCTGCCACTGATTAAGCCTGTAAGAGAGCCCACTGCTCAGAGAAGGCCCATGGGGCTGCCTCAAAGCCCCAGAATCTCCCAGTCGCCATGCCAGAGCAGCACAGGTACCCACCGGATCTAGTCCAATAAAGCCCACATGCCGCACTCCCCATTTGGCCAGAGAATGCTGAAGCTGGCGTGTTGAGCGTGGAGGCAGGCTTTCTTTCAATTCGGCTGCGAGATGGCCGCCACAGTCGCGGACACCGACCGGGAGGGGCGTGTTTCCTTAAGGTGGTTCCAGGTGTATTGCTTTGCCCTCCCAAATAGTAGAAAATACCGCCCTCCCACACTGAGGCACAAACACGGCGAAGCAATAAAAACACCACCCGCAAAGGATCTCACTTTTATAAAATGAGACACATCAAAAGACTGTTTTCAGAATAAATGCAAAAAGAACAACTGATGGACAGAATGCAGAACAATGTCATACATTCACCCCAGTACAGAGATCTGGGCCTAAATCCTACGTTTTTTTGCTCACCATGCCATTCCAGTTAGAACCCAGCCATATGCAAATCAGTCTTGACCATGTGCCCAATGGGAACAGTCCAGCCCGAGCTGCCAAGCCAGGTCCTCCCTGGACTGGAAACAAGCATCCTAGGACTGGTTTCGGGGTTTCACCCCTCATCAGCCAGGATAGCTTGATACCAGTAGCATGGAGAGCACGGGACCCACGTCTGGGAATACCCGTCCCACTCGGGGTGACAAATGCAAAAAGAACAACTGATGGACAGAATGCAGAACAATGTCATACATTCACCCCAGTTCAGAGATCTGGGCCTAAATCCATCGTTATTTTGCTCACCATGCCATTCCAGTTTGAACCCAGCCATATGCAAATCAGTCTTGACCATGTGCCCAATGGGAACAGTCCAGCCCGAGCTGCCAAGCCAGGTCCTCCCTGGACTGGAAACAAGCATCCTAGGACCGGTTTCGGGGTTTCACCCCTCATCAACCAGGATAGCTTGATACCAGTAGCATGGAGAGCACGGGACCCACGTCTGGGAATACCCGTCCCACTCGGGGTGACAAATGCAAAAAGAACAACTGATGGACAGAATGCAGAACAATGTCATACATTCACCCCAGTTCAGAGATCTGGGCCTAAATCCATCGTTATTTTGCTCACCATGCCATTCCAGTTTGAACCCAGCCATATGCAAATCAGTCTTGACCCTGTGCCCAATGGGAACAGTCCTGCCCGAACTGCCAAGCCAGGTCCTCCCTGGACTGGAAACAAGCATCCTAGGACTGGTTTCGGGGTTTCACCCCTCAGCCAGGACAGCTTGATTCCAGTGGCATGGAGAGCACGGGACCCACGTCTGGGCATACCCGTCCCACTCGGGGCGACAAATGCAAAAAGAACAACTGATGGACAGAATGCAGAACAATGTCATACATTCACCCCAGTATAGAGATCTGGGCCTAAATCCATCGTTTCTTTGCTCACCATGCCATTCCAGTTTGAACCCAGCCATATGCAAATCAGTCTTGACTCTTTGCCCAATGGGAACAGTCCAGCCCGAACTGCCAAGCCAGGTCCTCCCTGGATGGACTGGAAACAAGCATCCTAGGACCGGTTTCGGGGTTTCACCCCTCATCAGCCAGGATAGCTTGATTCCAGTGGCATGGAGAGCACGGGAGCACGTTCACTGCAAGAAAGATATATACACTAAATACATCAGATGATTACAACCACTGAAGACTTGAATGTGCACACAGACACACTCACACATCACAATGAAAAAACCTCAGATGATTATAACCACTGGATACTTGAATGTGCACCCAGACACACTCGCACATCACAAAGTCAATACTCCAAGATAAAACACCTCACCCGCTGCAAACACTGCATCTTAGCCCACTCCAGACTGGGGGACTCCCAGCCAGGGTTAAGAGCCTCAGCAAACTGGGTTCTGCCACTGAAGTAGACACATTTGTCCCCATTCAGATTACAAAAATCCCGGTTTCCAAGTCAACAAACCCCAGCTTTATAATCTCAATGCACACTAGAAGTTTCCGAGGCCCTCCTCTGCGCCAAGGAAACTTATTGGAGTTGGCCACTCTCCATGCAAGCATTCCAAAGGCAAAAAAGTTCTCACGTTCCTTCTGTGCTCTCACCTGTTCCTCCAGACTCTTATCTAAATGAAGCTTACGAAAGTCTCCAGCAGTACAGAAAACAATCTCCAAAAACAACCTTGAACGTGAATAGCCTAAACAACTTGAGTAATCTGGGGGTCTGCCTGATGAGAACAAAAGCTCAAGCTAGACAGAGTCAGAATTCAAGATGGTATGAGGGCATGTCAAAGCGAATAGTAAGAACTTCATAATACTTCCCAATGTACAACACAATGAACATTTGTGCACCACTGCATATAGCACCACACACTTCATCTCCCAATGTACAACATAATGCACATTTGAGCACCACTGCTTATAACACTGCACTCCGAGACCAAGAAGTACATTCCACACCTCTCTCATGCTTTCAAATGCACATCCCACACGTTCTGTTCCTGGCAAGGCTGTTCTACTCTGTGAAAGCTCCTCCAATCTAAAACAACAAGGTTACACGAAAGAAATCTTCAAGGAAATGTGCACATGCAGGAAAAATAATGTCGTAAATTCAAGCTAGGATAAAGTAAAACACCAAAACTAAATTAAAATAATCGTAGTCAAAGATCATCACGTGGTCCCAATATATGGGAGTGCCTCTGGCATGTTCTTTTGCTTGTGACGCAGTTAATAAATAGCGAACACACTGTGGGGGTTTGATTCAGCCAGCACGGGTCAGTGAACCGTGAAAGAACTTCAGTGGAGGTATTTATTCTGTAATGTTTAAGCTTCGCCGTTTATCTACTATTACTGAGACGTTGTTTTGTTTGAAAACGCAACACTTATGTAGGCACAAGTGGGGTGTTCTTTGGTTAAATGAGGCTTTAATTATTCTCGTGTACGGAAGGGGGAGTGTTTTTTTCAAGCATGTTTTTTCCAAGCACAGTTTATGATTCTGGTGGCACTGTTGTTTTTATAAAAATATAGTTTGTTTTTTGATAAGCATGTTTTCAACAAAGGTTGTGCACACTGAAGTTTGTTAAGAGGGCACAAAAGCAATATATGAAGACATCACTGTTTAGGTTTTATCAGGCGACAGCGTTAATCCGTGATTCTAATTCTAAATGTTCTCATTGTAGTAACCCCCTGACGAACGGCAGTATTAGCCCGAAATGCATTGGGACAGATTATTCCATGTTGGATTATGTGAAATCATGCACCTCCATGTGTATAAGAGTAAAGCCTGTGAGGGCACTCGTTGAACTGGAATGAAAAGATTCTGTTGAAAATATGGAGTACTTTGGATGACGGATCGAATAAATTGGATAAAAGTATGGATAAAAATGTGTTGATCATATTGGAGGGTTTATACACCTTTGTTCAGCTGTGCATCTTGGTATGGAGAGCCTGACGAGGTCCCAGTTAAAGGAACTACACCAGGGGAACCACGTTGAACCCGTCAAGGCTGTACCCACACTGTAGGCATCCAGGGACCCCCTCCGGGGGCATAATCACCGATAATTCTCCGGGTCAGAGTGGGGATCACTGGGCGAAGCTCAGGGGAGACGCTTCTTGTCTGGTCTCCTCCCTGGCCACGCTCCTCCCGAGTCCTGTTTTAAAAAGCTACGTTAGTGGGTGGCACAATCAGTGCTGCAGACCCACTAGTAGCATTTAATTTACAGGCCTTGGGTACATGTAGTACCCTATACTAGGGACTAATAAGTAAATTAAATGTACCAATCGGGTGTAAACCAATTTTACCATGTTATAAGGAGAGCGCACAAGCACCTTAGCACTTGTTAGCAGTTGTAAAGTACACAGAGTATTAATGCTAAAAAACATGAATTTAAAAAGCAGGACGGGGTAAAGGCAAAAGGTTTGGGGGAAGACCACACCAAGGATGTCGGCCTAACACTGGTGCGACCTGCTTGGTTTACCTGACCCCCATTCCATTATGGTTGAACTGAAATCGCTGCTAGGTCTGGTTCACTTGCAGTTTTACTCTGAGATGTGTGGACAGAGGAAAGTCGTCGTGTACTCGCCACGGGAGGCAGGGGCTTTTCATGCGTACTGAGACAGACCCGTACCCAGGTTTTGGAATGGATGGTTCATCGTCGTTGCAGAGTGCCGACACGGACCAATAGCCAGGACTTTGGCTCTGATCAAACGTTACGTCTGAACACTATGCTGGGATCAAGCGTGATTTAATCTCACTGTGTGGAGTAGAAACTTAACGGGATATAGCACCAGGTTGTGCGTGAAGACTTGGAGTTGGTGTCAGATAACATCAGAAGGACCGTAACCACACGTATTATGCCATCTGCATAGATATCGAGCACTGATGAAGTTGTGATTACGACGAAACTCGTGTTGGCTAATGGGAACAAGGGTATTTGGAATAAAGCAATTATAACGTACAAGACTAAGTAGAATGACTAAAGACTGGATTCTTAATTATTGTGTGTGCCATAAGGCTGTATCAAGACTAATGTAAAGATTAAGCGTGGCGCATGGACCCCAGGCTCCAGGGACCACCACCTCCACGGGGCTATAAATAAAAATTAAAGAGGGGGTATGTGTAACCTCTGGCCCCGAAGACCACTACCTTCCCGGGGCCAATTACTTTTTTTTTTTTTTTAAAGCGAGAGGCGGCCGTGAGGCCTCCCTCCCGGTTCATATACGGCCTCGGGGACCACCACCTCCCTGGGGCCGGCTCGTGCAGAACAAACGAGGGGGGCAACGCATCCCCCCTCCTGGAGCCATATATGGCCATGGGACTGCCACTGTCATGAGTGATGTAATATGTAAGGTCATAAGCAGTGCATTGCGAGGGCATAAGTTATCGTTAGCTCAGGTAACTATAACTGCTGAATTTCAATGGTTTTGTATGAGTGAAAGCCTAACTATAATGTCCATGTAACCTTTGCTTTTTTCAGTGAATATATATATATATATATATATATATATATATATATATATATATATATATATATATATATATTTTTTACCTACTGGCCAGTAGGTAGTTATAGTTGGGACCTCGTTTATATTCAAATAGCGTTTTTTCTTTTGCCAATATCTTTGGCGCCGTTTGACGAATCTTCGTGAAATTTTCAAAACCAATGGCACGCTCCGGTCAGCTCCTGTCTTGAAAGTTTCGGGGTGATTCGTCAAGCAGGGGCCGAGAAAAGGGGGGGGTCCCAAAACGTGTTTCCCCCATGGTAATTTCCATAGGAATTTTGAAACGGGTTACAGCCCGAACTGCTGAACGGAATTGCACCAAATTTGGCAAAAAGGTAGCCCTGAGGTCCTCAGGACACAAGAGGACCTCGTCGCCCCACCAGCAGTGCGCCAAGAGGCTCGTTTGCACAGTGGTGTAAAAAGGGGCGTGGCCTCGGACCACCTCTCTGCAATCCAGCTGTGTGGCGCTTACTGGAGGTACCTGGTGGGCTAGTTGGCCACCAGGGACCCTCAGGATTCAAGGGGACTTAATCCCCCAAATTAGAACGCGCCAGAGGGCGCGTTTGCAGAGTGGTGGAGAAAGGGGGCGGGCCTGTGTCCACCTCTCAGCATTCCCACTGTGTGGGGCTTACTGGACGTAAGAGGTAGGCTAGTTGGCCCCTAAAGGACCCCCAGCAGCGAAGGGGACTTCAATCCCCATCCAAGAGTGCGTCAGGGAGCGCATTTGCAGAGTGGTGGGCAAAGGGGGTGTGGCCTGCTATGAGAATTTAGCAATCCTGCTGTGTGGGACTTACTGGAGGTAATAGGAGGGGTAGTTGGCCCCCAAGCATGTCCTTGCGGGCCAACTACCCCTCTTGTTACCTCCAGTAAGTTCCACACAGTGGGATTGCTAAAACGTCTTCGGAGGCCATGACCCCCTTTCTCCACCACTCTGAAAACGCGCCTCCTGGCAGACTACGGGACGGGGGATGAAGTCCAATTTACTCCTGAGGGACTTTGGGAGCCAAGAAGCCCTCCTGGTACCTCCTGTAAGTCCTACGCAGCGGAGTTCCTGAGCGCTGGTCAGAGGCTCAGCACCCTTTCTCTACCACTCTGCAAACGCAACTACTACTTTTAAAGTAGCATGTTTCTGCACCTCTGACTTGGAGGTAGTGTTAATCCCCCTGCCCTATTATATACTAGGGCCTTACAGGGGAGGTCATGCCAATGACAGGGGTACCCCAACCTATAGTGTACCCTAGTGTATGTAGGTGTTTTCACTGTATTCGAGGTGTCTTTCAGCATAGCACTGGCTCCGGGCGGACTTCAATCCCCATCCAAGAGCGCGTCAGGGAGCGCGTTTGCAGAGTGGTGGGCAAAGGGGCCGTGGCCTGTTATAAGAACTTAGCAATCCTGCTGTGTGGTACTTACTGGAGGTAATAGGAGGGGTAGTTGGCCCCCAAAGACATCCAAGAGCGCGCCAGGGAGCGCGTTTGCAGAGTGGTGGGCAAAGGGGGCGTGGCCTTTTATGAGAACTTAGCAATCCTGCTGTGTGGTACTTACTGGAGGTAATAGGAGGGTAGTTGGCCCCCAAGGATGTCCTTGGGGGCCAAGTACCCTCTTGTTACCTCCAGTAAGTCCCACACAGTAGGATTGCTAAGACGTCTTCGGAGGCCATGCCCCTTTCTCCACCACTCTGCAAACACGCCTCCGGGCAGACTACGGGATGGGAGTTGAAGTCTACTTTACTCCTGAGGGACTTTGGGGGCCAAGAAGCTCTCCTGGTACCTCCTGTAAGTCCTACGCAACAGAATTCTTGAGCGCTGGTCGGAGGCCCAGCACCCTTTCTCTAACACTCTGCAAACGCGACTACTACTTAAAGTAGCATGTTTCTGCACCTCTGACTTAGAGGTAGTTTTAATCCCCCTGCCCTATTATATACTAGGGTCTTATAGGGGAGGTCATGCCAATGACAGGGGTACCCCAACCTATAGTGTACCCTACTGTATGTAGGTGTGTTCACTGTATTCTAAGCGTCTTTTAGCATAGCACTGGCTCCGGGCGGACTTCAATCCCCATCCAAGAGCGTGCCAGGGAGCGCATTTGCAGAGTGGTGGGCAAAGGGGGAGTGGCCTGTTATGAGAACTTAGCAATCCTGCTGTGTGGTACTTACTGGAGGTAATAGGAGGGGTAGTTGGCCTCCAAGGTTGTCCTTGGGGGCAAAGTACCCCTCTTGTTACCTCCAGTAAGTCCCACACAGTAGGATTGCTAAGACTTCTTCGGAGGCCATGCCTCCTTTCTCCACCACTCTTCAAACACGCCTCCGGGCAGACTACGGGATGGGGGTTGAAGTCTACTTTACTCCTGTGGGACTTTGTGGGCCAAGAAGCCCTCCTGGTACCTCCTGTAAGTCCTACGCAGCAGAATTCTTGAGCGCTGGTCGGAGGCCCAGCACCCTTTCTCTATCACTCTGTAAACACGACTACTACTTAAAGTAGCATGTTTCTGCACCTCTGACTTAGAGGTAGTTTTAATCCCCCTGCCCTATTATATACTAGGGCCTTACAGGGGAGGTTATGCCAATGACAGGAGTACCGCAACCTATAGTGTACCCTAGTGTATGTAGGTGTTTTCACTGTATCCTAAGTGTCTTTTAGCATAGCACTGGCTCCGGGCCTGGTTATTCAGTCAGTTACCACCAGTCAGCAAAAAGTTGGGGGCACAGGATGATTTTGCAACAAGGCCTCTTTCTGCACCTCTGCTGGTTCTTTCTGCATATCTCTTGCTTCTTTGTGCACTTTTCTTCGTCTTTCTGGACTTCTGTTGCCTCTTTCTGCATTTCTCTTGCTTCTTTCTGCGCCTTTCTTCCTCTTTCTGCACATATCCTACCTCTGTAGGCATAGTTCGAAATTAGCATTTAAAAAACCTTTGAAATTCACTGAAAAAATCATAGGTTTCAGGGACGTTATAGTTAGAAATTGGCATTTAAAAAACCTTTGAAATTCACTGAAAAAACCACAGGTTTCAGGGAGGTTATAGTTCGAAATTAGCATTTAAAAACCTTTGAAATTCACTTAAAAAACCATAGGTTTCAGGAACGTTATAGTTAGTTAGACATTGCAGTCGTACAAAACCAGTGAAATTTGGCTGTTATAGTTAGTTCAGCTAACTATAACTCGTGCCCCCGCAATGCACTGCTGATGTCACATATTACATCGTTCATGACATGGTCAGTGACTTCACTGATGACATCACTGATGACATCTCAAATGACATCACTGATGACATCACTGATGACATCATCCACGTGGTAATCTGATGCACCTCCTCACACCCTAATATAACCTTTGATACACCTACTCTAAAATACAGACTACCATTTTCGAAACCATAGACACACCAATACCAGTTCCTACATACCCACTCACTGATTCCTAAGTCTACACACACATCCACTCATTCACCCATACAGTCACTCATACATGCGGTCACTCATCAGTACAGCACTATCATATGCACTCATACACGTATACAGACACTCACACACCGCCAATCATCCATAATGTTACTCACACACCTAGTCAGTCATGCAAAAAATCAATCACACTTCCATTTACTCACCTATACAGTTATACAAACACCACCTCACTTATTCATACAGATACTAACACATACTTACTCTCTTATACAATCACTGATACAACCAACACACTCACCCACCCACCCATACAGCCCTTCACAGATGCACTCTTGAACCCATACACCCAGTGAATCACCCACTCACACATCTATACACAGTCACACCCCCCCCACTCACCCACACAGATACTCAAGCACCCATAGAGATGCTCAGACAACCAATCAATAACCCATATAGACACTCATGTAGCTACTCACCAACCCATGCAGCCACTTACACACCAACTGACAGACTGATAGAGACATTCACACAGTTTAGTCACTAACCAATACATTCAGTAAGACACGTTTAATCACTCACTTATACAGTCAGTCACGCACCTACTAAATCATCCATTCAGACACTTATACACCCACTCATTCTTCAATACACCCTGGCATATATATATATATATATATATATATATATATATATAAAACATATTTAAACTTTACAGAAACACACAGGCACTGGATGATGTCATCAGTGATGTAATCAGTGATGTCATTTGAGATGTCATCAGTGATGTCACTGACCATGTCATGAATGATGTAATATGTGACGTCATCAGCAGTGCATTGCGGGGGCGCGAGTTATAGCTAGCTGAACTAACTATAACGGCCGAATTTCACTGGTTTTGTACGACTGCAATGTCCAACTAACTATAACGTCCGTGAAACCTATGGTTTTTTCAGTGAATTTCAAAGGTTTTTTAAATGCTAATTTCTAACTATAACGTCCCTGAAACCTGTTTTTTCCAGTGAATATATAATATATATATATATATATATATATATATATATATATATACAATCAGTTATATATACATATACAATCAGTTATATTGAGAATAGATACCCAGTGAACCCCTTCACTGTTTAGTGTATGCAGGAGAATACCTTTTGACTCTTACCACCTGGTAACGTGAAATGAATCATTTTAATTTGTTTCTGTGCAATAACATGCTAACACCTGAGTACAATTTATCCAGTTGCTTCCTGTATGACCACAGCATTCTCCTTGTGTGTCAGTGGCCATTTCAAATTTTCCAGTGATATATATATATATAATATATATAATCAATCAATATAACTGATTGCTAGTATTTGCTGGTATTAAAGTAGAGATGTATATGCCTGGGCAGGTTCGTAGTAGTCACCAGTGAATCCCTTTATTGATAACCATTGCTTTGTCTATCCCTCCATTTTATATATTTCTCTTTAAATACAATAAATTTACCAAGGGGTAAAATCACTGCTACACATTTATAGCATTTTAATGTTCTTTTACCATCCTGTGGTTACTTGGTATCTGCAAAGCAACTATATAAAACACCAAGCATAATCAAATCTGCAGCCAATAAAAATCTATTCACGTTAAAAAATAAAACCGTTCCAAAAAGGTACAATTTTGAATTAATGTATTAATGCCATTTGATAAAACGTTTAAATGTATAATCATGTTTGGTACTTTGTGTGCTGTTATATTTATAGTTATATTGTTTTTAAGACTTCTTCATTACAGTTTTGTAAATAATTTTCAAAGCATGAAGTATTTCCTGACATGGCTTCTAAGAATAACTGCAACATTTCCTACTTAGAAACTACAAGCTATTTGTATATGGCATCGCCTACAAGCCGTATAACACTTTTTATTCTTCATTAGTAAAAACAACACTTCCGGGTCCATACGTGGTAATAAATTGTAACAATTGTCGGTAACACTGTATCAGGTATTCGTCTCTTCTATGCAAGCAGCTTTCATCACAAATGTCAAAAGGAAATAATGCATTTGGGGAAACACAAAATACTGACGAGCCTAAAAAACGAAAAAGACAAATGTTATATAAGTAGATTCAATAATAATCTGTGTGTTTTATTTAGCACAGCCAGGTGTTCCTCCATATAACCTCAGTAAGCACTTTCATTGGTTTTCTCTAATATTAAAAAAAAATTGAGATTTTGCAATACATACAAACATTTCAGTGCCCCAACTTTACAATATATCTTCTGTGATTAGTGGATCTTCATTGCAGCGGTGGCAGATACATGTGTATTTTCAACTGTGTCCAAACCCCGTTAGCGGAAGTCCTTCTCTCCCACCTACGGGATGCAGTCACAGGTCATGGGCGTATAATGAGTATGCAAACTAAGCGCCCGATTCACAAAGATAAAATGAGACTAAAGTCTAACTTTACCACGTTTTGGTATTCACAAAGGGCATTTACTGCCCGTAAATGCCCTTTGTGAATACCAAATGTCATAAAGTTAGACTTACGTCTCAGTTTACCTTTGTGAATCGGGCCCTAAGGATTTAACCAGCTGTTGTCCCTATTGATATGAGTTATATGCCTATTATGTTAGTCTATTGTGACAAGTATTGCGGCCGTGCCTGGGGGAAAGAACAATGCATTCTAACTGAGTAAGCACTTTCATAAACCACAATATTAAATAGTTGGAAGTCTTTAGAAAAGCTTTTTGTGAAGACCATTAGTTTGAAGGCCTCCGTAAAAAATTATAAAATCTGAATAATATGTATAGGAAAGTGGATTATTATTGGGGGTGGGTGTGAGACTTCGATAAGGAATAAATCCACACACTTGTCAGGGTAAAACACAGTTTCAATCATTTAAACCTGTGTTCAACCCCCTTGGTGGCTATGGCGCAGAGCAGACAGTTTTAACTTATGAAAATATGTTAAGTATGTATTAGTACAAAATCAGTTAAAAAGTCAAAACAGAGCATAATAAAAATCACTCAGTCAATTTCTAAAAATACAGAAAAATGTAGTGAACAAAGTTAAACCAAAACGACCAAAATATAAATAAGGGGAACCAGAGATATGAATTTTTTAAAGATTAAAGATAAAAGCGCTTAGAATAAGTAAAGTGCCAATCAGAAGTCACTGTTCATAGCTGAGCCGGGACCTAAGTGCGATTTCCGGTTGACTGTGATGGAATGTGGTTTGTGTACAACAAGTTGGTTGTCCTGGTCCAAGATTTTACTTTTGACTTTTGCAGCACATTCGGTTTGCCTTGCTGCAAACTATCCCACAGTGAACTATTATGAGACAAATCCGAGATGGCAGCAACTTTCTGCTCCTGGAGGCTGCTGATGTGCCAGCAAAGGGTGTTTTTTAGGAAATTAAGCAGTGTCCTCTTCTTTCCCAACTACATCAAACTAGTAATTGGACCAGCTCCCCCTCCCACTGGGCAGACGCCAAGCGGCCTATAGAGAGTCCAGGAAACCAAAGACTTAACTTCCCCAGGACTCCCTTTACACTTTACTATGAGTGGGCAGGCCTCACCCTGGCTCCTTTCAAATGGATGAAGTTCCCGAATCTTCACCACCTGTCCTTTCTGAGCTGGATAGGAGTCACACACCTCACATCTAGGTCTTCCTGCCAAAATGCCTAAGCAATGATTCTGCTTTGGGAGCAGTTTTCACACCTCGTTAAGGTAAAGCACAGAGAGGGGCCAGCTTCTGGCAGGCTAACGCTAAGTAGCCTACTGGAGGTTCAGGCAGGCAAAGTCTAACTTTTTAAAAGTCACTTTTCCTAAATATTTATTAAAAATACAATATCACTACTGAATTAGATTTCTAATAAACATTAAAAATAGTTTTTGAATTAATCCAGTAACTTGTTCCAAACCAAAGTCAGTAGATTTATGAATTTATTCTGACCTCTAGTTTTCCCCATGAGTTGCAGCCTACATGTGCCCCAGATTGCAGTGAGCAGAGTCCAGGAAGTGGTAAGGAGGCAGACTAGTGCTGTCTCTTTCCTAAAAGAGTTAAATAACGATTTTCCCCATCTGTGATTACTGTCTTTGCCTGTGGTTGTTACAGTTTAAAATTGTAGTTTTAACCTGCCCGTGATTGCATATTTAATTACCTGTTTTGTATTCAAACTTGTGGTTTTTCCTGCCCATGATTGCTTCCATTTAACGTGTTGAATTGTGGGCTTTGCAGTCCTAAATCTCTGTAGTTTTTCCCTCTCATTCCCGGTGACTATCAGTTTTCCCTCCAAATTTCCCCTTGTCTCTGTGCTAAGACCTGTATGTTAAACAGTGCACCCCCAGCCACCATTTTGTGTTAACAAGTCAGTGAAACCAGCCCCTCCTTCCCTCCCCCAGCAACAGGGATATTCTACATCAGAGTGTGCTCTGAGGCAGCAGTGATCTTCTGTGTGCTGTTTAAACTGTGTTTAATAGGGACTGTGCACTTCGTTTTTGTCCAGGAGAGGGAGTAAAGTTTTATACAAACACTATTTTCAGAGGACAAGTTAGGCCCTTACCTGCAGAAGTCCAAAGTGTGGATTGAGCCTGTCTGTCTCCTAGGAGATTCTGAACAAGAGAAGCAGCTCCCAACTCCCTGGCCAGCAAACCTTGTCTGAGGTTGCTGGGACCTTATATAGTCTGCTAGTGGTAGGTACATGTATACACTGATTGGAGGTTGTATCTGATGTTTCTATTGGATTAGGGTTAGTGTCCTCATTGGTTGGGTATTTGAGGGTTCTGATTGGTTTCTGGGTCTGTGATTCAATCAATGTAGGGTTGGGACTAGGGCTAGGATTTCTATTGGAAGTAGGGACTAGGGCTTCCTGTGTTATTGGTTGTTGGGACTGGGGTGGGACTATGGCTAGGGTTCGGCCTTTAATTGGAAGTTGCGATTAGGGCTTTTGGTGTGACTGGTTGCTGGACTAGGTGTGGTACTAAGAGTAGGGTTAGGCTTTCTATTGGAAGTAGGGACTAGGGCTTCCTGTGCCATTGGTTGATTGGACTTGGGTTGGGACTACTGGTAGGGCTAGGGCCTCTATTGGACTTAGAGTTCAGGGTTTTTGAAAGTTAATGGGTGCTTGGACTAGGGCTGAGATTGGCTGTAAGGTCCTCGTCTCCTATTGTTTCTAGATTTTAGGGCTAGTGTTGTGATTGGATAGGGTTAGGGCTAGGGTTCCCGTTGGCTAAAGGGGTCACCTGACTACTAGGGCTATAAACGGCCAAGGCTTGGGGCGTCTCAGTCCGGCGTCGAGGTTAAGGGTGGAGAGGACAAGGGCGCCTGTTTGAGCCTGTTCGAGACTGATCGGGACCTGGGCCAGAAATGCTGCCCATTTTCCCATTCATTAATACCCACCCTATGTATGTGTCCCTCTATATATAAGCATTTATCTTCACTATAGATATGTACCTATCTTTGTGTATTGCTTTGTATAAACATGTAGAATAATTATGTTGTTATAAAAGAAAAAAAACATCTTTGGTCTACATGTACTTGCTTCCATTGTGGCTCTATGTACCTTCCATGTACTTGGATCTGTGTGTCTGTTACTTTTCTCCTGAAAAAGCATATCCAATGCACTACCCTATTTCTCATCCTGTACCTCTATCAATATCTTTTAATCTGCGTATACTTACCTCCTTTATGCATCTATATACTTTCAGTGTACTTATGGATCTATATATTAATCACTTTCTTCTAATTTAGCATTTCCAATGCACTACCCTATTTCTCAGCCTATACTTCTCTCAATATATCTTCTAGCCCAACTTTCTGACTCATCTCAAACTTCTTTCTACTACTCTTTCCAATGCACTACCCTATCTCTCACCCTATACATCTATCATTATATCCTCTACACCCACTCTCTCATTTATTCCAAACCCCATACCACTACTATGTTCCCCAAAATAACCCTTTCTTGACTCTCTCCTACTCCACCCCTCCTTGCATCATCTGACACCTCTTTTACTATACCGATCCCCCAAAACAAACCTTTCTAAACTCTTCCCTCTGACTCTTCCCCTCCAAAAACCCTTTTTACTCATCCAAAAGCCTCCTCCTATTGCTATGACCTAAAAAAAGAAATCCTTCACTCTTCTATCCCTCCACTATCCCTTTCAATAAAAATATCAGACTAACATGTTCACTTCTCTAATTCCATATTCCACTATATTAATTCACCACTAATCCTTTATGGGTTCCAGAGTAGCGTGCTACTCGTCAACAAAGCGTTTCAACACCTCATCAGGGTTACAAACGCTATATAAATGCAAACCCTTTTCCCTTTTTTTACCCCTCCCTAACCCTTCTCTATCCAAATAACTGACTAACATATCCACCACTCAAATTACTTCATATTTCACTATACTAATTTTCAACACTAATCCTTTATGGGTTCTGGAGTAGCCTGCTACTCGCCAGAAAAGTGCTTCAACACCCCATCAGGGGTAACAGGCGCTATATGAATGCAAACCTTTCTTTCCCTTCTATCCCTCCGCTATCCTTCTCACTCCAAATAACTGACTAATATCCACCACTCAAATTACTTTCATATTTCACCATACTAATTTACCACTAATCCTTTATGGGTTTCCGGAGTCGCGTGCTACTCACCCAAAAAAAAAAAAAAGCGCTCTAAACCCCATCAGGGGTAAGAAGCGCTATATAAATACAAAGCTTTTTTCCTCTTCTATCCTTCCGAATCCAAATAACTGACTAACATATCCACCACTTAAAATTTACTTGCATGTTTCACTATACTAATTCAACACTAATCCTCTATGGGTCCCGGAGTAGCGTGCTACTCGCCGAAAAGCGCTTCGACGCCTCGTCAGGGGTAGTAAGCGCTATACAAATGCAATTACAATACAATACTACAACCCTTCGCAGTGAAAATACGATTTCCTTTTATCAGGACTCTCAGCGAGGCAGCACACCAGCCCTTAAAATAAGCAGGCTGAAATTATTTCAAATGCAGTAACATCTGTCAGTAACAGTCCCAGAAGATCTGGTTTATATTTCTTAACTATGCAAATCTGTGTGCACTCAGGGAAACATACAAACATCACATATTTAGAGGTCCAGCCAATTGGACAAGAAGTAATTGCATTAGTTATCAGGTTTATCCTTATGAAAAGAGCACTAGAAGATGTAGTGTATTCTTTATTTGTGTCTCAGTTTTTACACCTGAAATACACTGATTTTTTTTTTTTGCAGTTTTTTCCATAGCATAATTACACATTATTTTCAATTTTTCTTGTTTTTTTTTATTTTTTAGGCAAGGTAGATTAAGGGATTTGCCCAGATTCACAGAATGCTGAGCAGAGGCTGAAATTCGTACCCACCCCATTTTCCAAATTTGGCAGCTCCTGCCAACAAGCCACATCTCATCTGTGCAAATATCTTGCAACTTAACCTGCATGCTCCTTCTCGTCCATAAAGCTCATGGGATATTTGGAAACCCACAACTGGAAACATATTAGGAGGCTGACTCAAAACTGTTAATCAAATCCTTTGATTCTGCATATTGCAAGCTTTCGATCGAGACACCAATGGACTGAGCACAAATAAATATATTTATTTTTGACTTAACATTCATATTCTGTTTAAAGCAGATTCGAAACAAAACAGCTAATTGTACATGCGACAACAGTATTCCTGAAACCACTAAAGCAATCTTAAATGTGACAAGTGTAAGAAAATAAGTTACTTACCTGTAATTGTAGTTTTCCAGCATTGGCATCTTTCATAAATTCACATGCTTGAATCATTCCCCATAGTTGTACTGGGAGACCCACGGTAAAACTATAAAAGCAGTACAATGCTAAATATAGCCTATAAAGGCTATAGAAATCTCACTTTCCCTATCCGTTAAAAGAAACCAAACTCCAACCAATCAGGTCCCAGCACCCTCTAGGACACTCCCCACAGAGGCTTCCCTAGCTTAGATGTTTTAGCACAAGTGTGAATCTGAAACAGTATCAAGAGAAAGGTGAGCTTCAGGAGGAAGGTGGGTCGCATGTGAACCTATTAAAGATGTCAATACTGGAGTACCACAATTACAGGTAAGTAACTTATTTTCTTCTCCAGTATTGGATCTTTCATAGATTCACATGCTTGAATCAGAATGACCAGCAATTTAAGAATACGGTATACATAAATACACATCTATATATATACTTACACATAAATATGCAAATATGTATACATATATACACACACACAGAATAGATATATATCAACATATGTAATTGTAAACATGTACAAGATGACAGCAGATGGCGAAGTAGAAATTACGAGAGCTCACCTTTACTTGAATAGATGTTGTAACACCACCTGCCTCCCTGCCACATCATGTTGCACTGTGGATTCCAAGCAGTAGTGCTGCATAAATGTATGTCTACTCTTCCATGTTGCTGCTCTGCAAATGTCCTGGATAAACACACTGGCGAACAAGGCTGTGGAACTTAATACACTTTTCGCAGAACGAGCTCTCACTTTAGTCCTGTGAAGGTCTGCCAGCCTTTTGATGACAGAAATGTATAGCAGCCGCTATCCACAGTGCTATACCTTGTTTGGAATTAAAAGAACAACAAGGGAACCCTACTCACTGGGAGCCTGGGTGAATAAATTGGAAGCGTAACAGTGGCTCCTGTGAACTAGTAAAAATAGTAATAATAATGCGTGTCCCAGTGAAAAAAACATAATAAACCTGGAGTGAAGGAGCGTGCGTCTCCTTTGGTGGTCATTGCACCAAAGGAGACGCACGCTCCTTCACTCCAGCAGGCCCAGGGAAAATCATACATCGGATTTCTTGCAACAATTAAGATTGCCAAAAACGAAAGATTAAAAAGAGGGCCTGCAGTATTGCTGAGGAATTTCCGGTCTTGAGTTCAGGTCTTGTCTACCACACTCCTTCCTCACATGGGCACCCGGACGGGTTCCCTGTGAGTAGCCTTTTCCTTCTCTCCCCCTTCTCCCCTATCACATGGTGGCACTGTTCTTCACGTTAGGCAGGATCTACCGCCCTTCAGGTGTCCCACATTTCCAGGTCCTGAAGAGACCCTACAATTCAAAACAGGGTCGAAACGCCGTCGACTGTTAAACAGGGCGAACCTTGATCCAACATTGATGATTGTATTTAGTGTTGTTTATATTGTAAAAACTACAAATGGTCGCCCTATTGTTTTAAAACCTTGTACATAAGTCACGCATTACGTCACTATCTGTCTAGGTTTATTATGTTTTTTTCACTGGGACACGCATTCACTACCTGGTAAACTATTGTTTTCCTAACATAAACATTTTTGTATTTTTAGTTTATATACTTTGTATTTTACATACCAAAAATTTATAAAAGCAGTTATACACCTACACTTTTGTGTCTGTGGTTAGCTTCTCTCTCTGACATCAACGTGACTCTGTACATTGCCATTGTGTGCATCTTTATTATTACTATTTTTACTAGTTCACAGGAGCCACTGTTACGCTTCCAATACCTTGTTTGGAAAGCGGAAATCTTTTCCTAGGAGCACTGTATGCTACCAGTAGCTGACCTGATTTACGAATTTTTTTAGTCCTGTTAAGCTGATACTTTAAACATCTTTTGACATCTAAAGACTGCAATTTCCTTTCTGTTACATCTTTTGGATCCGGAAAGAATGTCTTCAACTCTATCGGTTCATTTAAATGAAATTCTGACAGTACCATAGAAATTAATTTTGAGTTTGTTCGGAGGATCACATATTCCTGAACTGCATAAAAGGCTCCTGAATGGTGAAAGCTTGTATTTCACTTATTTTCATTGCCAATGTTAATGGCAATAAAAGCACAATTTTCCAGGAAAGAAACTTAATGTCTGCCTTGTTGATGGGCTCAAATGGACTCTTCCTTAACTGTGAGAGTACTGTATTCTATCGCGTGGAGGAGGATGCTTAACTGGCAGATAGACCCTAAAAAGTCCTTTGAGAAACTCTTCGAAGAGCCTGCTAGACCATAACAATTGTGACTACAAAGACCTTCTGAAGCGAGATTTGGCCTCCAAGTGTACCTTAATTGAGGCATGATCGAGATCTGAAATTGCCAGATGTAATAAGTAAGACAGAATATCCTCCGGTGTGAATGCTATTCGGATGTATTTTTGACCTTGACATCGATACAAAAACGCTTCCATTTTAAACTATGTCTTGTTTGTTCTATCTGCTCTAGCTAAAATTTCTTTGCCTTCTCTTGATATTCAAATTTGCAAATTCATTGTGTTCAGGAGCCAAGCTGTCAAGTGTAAGGATTTCGGGTCTTGATGAAGTACTTGGCCCTGGTTGATCGTTAGTAGATAAGGAAGTGGTTGTAACTAGATGTTCTGTTTCTCTGATAGGAGAAGCAGCTCTGTGAACCAATGCTGCCTTGGCCATTTCAGAGCTATAAAAATTATCCTGCAAGGTTCCAATTTCATTTTTGTGAGGAACCTCTGTAGAAGAGGTATCAGAGAAAAAGAGTAGGCAAAGATTCCTGACCATGCTATCGAAAAGACATTTCTGTTGTAGATGCCAGCTTGTGTAGAATCAGCATTTTCGATTTTGGAGAGTCACAAACCGGTCTAGATTTGGTCTGCCCCATTGAAGAAAAATTTCTGCCAAAACTTCTTGGTTGATTTCCCATCTGTGGCAGTTGGTCTTCATCACGCTTAGTGTATCTGCTATGACATTGTGTTTCCCAGTCACATGTTCTGCTTTCAGCATTATCTGATGTCTGATTGACCACTCCCATATTTTCTGTGCCTCTCGAGACAGTGCTTGGGATCTTGTGCCCCCTTATTTGTTGATATGATGCATTGTTGTGGTGTTGTCTGTGCCGATGAGCACTGCTGAGCTTTTATCCTTGCAAGGAACGCTTGTAAAACTAGGTTCACTGCTTTGAGTTCCAGAAGATTGATATGCAGACTTAACTGAGATGATTCCTATTTGACACTGATTTGCAAACCTTGAAGATGAGCTCCCCAACCTTCTAAGGAAGCATCTGTTGTAATTGCCAAATGCGGAAGTTGTGGTATAAAAGTGAGGCCTGTGGAGAGATCCGGATCTTGAATCCACCAAGAGAGTGCTGTTTGTATCCATGGAGAGATGTGAATTGGATCATCAAAGAATCCTTGTGTTTGTATTGATTGCTTGTCTAATTTTTCTTGTAATTGCCTTGTTCGAAGGCGGCTGATGTCATTGTCAATGATTTTGATTTCTCCAGTTCCTGAAATATTCTTTCTCTGGGTGTTGGTGGCGCAGAAGTCCTTTTTAGTCATCTTCTTAGAAGTGACTTTGAGAGAGCATCCATCGAGAAAATTAGCCATTTTTATGTTTTATATGTTCTTGAGGAACCTTCAGAATCCTCATCTGAAGAGGTCACATACTTAGATTTAGATTTCTGGAGCAATAGCAAAAGTCTACCCTCTGTATCTTTGAGAGTTTTTTGGACAAAGTGTAATATATCTTACAGTCCTTAGCCTTGTGGTCAGGACAGAGGCAATAAAAGCATTCCTTGCATGGATCTTCAGAATCTCATTTTACCACAAGTTCAGCTGAGCCTGAAGAAGCCTTTTTTGGAGGTATCAGACATTGACTATTTAGCCCACATGTAAAATCCACCATGGTATTCCCTTTCAAAGTAATCACTCAAATTAGTGAAAAAGGTCATTTATCTGTAGAAGACTAATCGGAGCTCAGGGGATTCCCTTCACAGGTGACGTATGGTAGAAATATGAGGTGAGGTGGCTTCTGGGGGTTGGTCACCACTTGAATATGATTGATTGAAGTTTGGCTCTTTTGAAATGATGTGACAAGGCCAATAATGTGCCCATGATAAAGCTTACCAGGTTTTGTTTAACATTGCACTGCTCACTATGCCTACTGTGTGACTCCCAGCTCGATGAAAGGGATGATTCATGCAAGTAAATCTAATGAAAGATTTAATAATGGAGAACTATACATTCTAAACAGCCCAATCTTAAACACAGTCTTCCATTCTCCCTTATTATATAGATTAAGATACATGCTCCATGTAGATCTTCCTTGAAGATGCACTTCTTCACTATGGCATTTGGTAGACCTGTTGTCCTGTAAGCAGTGACTGGCTGATATACACAAGTTGTACCGGTCAGACAGCCACTTTTCACCAGGCTTTAGATTTCCTCTTATCTAAGGTCGTGTCCCCTGTGTTAATTCTAGTGGGACTATTAGAAGCATTTTAGAATGGGCTCAACTCACCTCTATACATTGGCTTTTCCCTCTCACCTACTAGCACCCATCTTAGCACCCAGAAGACACTAAGGAGCTTATTACGAGTTTGGCGGTCCTGTGGAATGCCATATCAGCGGTAGCAGTCCGTGCATGGTAAGCTCAACGGTCTGACAACCGTATTACGAGTTGAGCAGACCGCTGCCGAACCGCTGACACCAGCCAACTCCGAGCGTGGCAGCCACGGAGCGGGCCTATGAAGTAGTGGGAGGCTCAGACCACCAGTGAAACCACCTGCCCAATTCCGAGTTGCTGTACAGCCGGCGTGACCGTAGCGGTCAAACCACTACATCTGAGATGGCGGAAAGGGAGGGATATAAGGACAAAACTCACCTCTACCATCATGGAGCCCATTGTGCACGTCCTGCCCCTGCTCTACCTCCTCGACCACTTTCAAAACCCAGTCCGTCGAGGACCAAATTGGTGGTAAGTCATACAACTACCTGTTGCCCTAGATTCCTCAGCAGAACGATGCACTGCCATGGACCAGGCAAGGGAGGTGGGGTCCCAAAGTAAATTACACATATACAAGGACCCTGTCTGGGATATTTTCTTATCAATCATCAAAAATACATCTGTAGGATGGCCTCCTAGGCCAAAACACTGGTACTGCACAGGCACTCTGTACACAAATGGGCATGTGTTTGCAAATTATATACAGTGATACGGCTGTGTGCATTATTTTGTGTTCCACAACACCACCTCCTCAACAATATCACACCTATTAATCTCTGTCACACATAACATTTGCCCTTTCTCACTTGTCTGCCATGTTTCTACTGATCTTCACTAGTCATACAGGTTACCATTTGTGAAGTGTTGCTAAAGTGACTACAACTACCATGAGGCCTTGTCACTCCAACTCTAACCAAGAGGCTACACTCCTTTTGCCCCTTCTCTCACTTGTCTCCTATGTCACTATTGATCTTCACTGATAATGCAGGTTATCATTTGTCATGTGTTGGTAAAGTGACATTGAAGTGACTACAACTGCCATGAGACCTTGTCACTCCAACTCTAACCAAGATGCTACACTCCTTTTGCCCCTTCTCACTTATCTCCCATGTCACTACTGATCTTCACTTATAATGCAGGTTATCATGTGTCAAGTGTTGGTACAGTGACATTGAACTGACTACAACTACCATGAGGCCTTGTGATTGTAACTCTAACCAAGATGCTATAGTGAATGTGATACACTCACATCATTGCACACATCCCAGGTTCTGTTTTGATGTTAACGAAACATCTGTATGGATGTGTCACCAAAGAGACACACACACACACACACACACACACACACACACCCCCACCCCACCCCTCCTCCCCGCCCCCCCTCCCCCCCTCCCCTCCTCCCCCGCTACAACTCTGTATTAGACTCTCACACATCACCCATATGAAAAGGCAATGTCAGTCAATGGGAGCACATAGAATCCGCGTGAGAAGCTTTTTAAGGGCACAATGGAAACACTCTCTGCAGGATAGCTATGCCTCTATCAGGGGGAACCCTGAAAGGCTGGGGCCCTGGAGCAAAGTACATTTTGCGCAGGCCTGACAAACTCCATGTGCCCTGGACCTGGAAACTGAAGTATATCAAGGACAACCAATAGCAGAACCAAGTGCCATGCAAGTGTAGGCAATGGGTACGTGCAACTTAGGAAAGCAAACATTGCACTAACAGCATGTGGCACATATGAAATAGCTGTAAGGTATACACTGCAAAATGGACACATGTCCATGCAGAACTACACAAAGGTATGACAAGTTGACACCCTCCATGTTTCGATACACAAATATCAAACTTCAACACATCAAACACATATCCAACCTACACCACAGGGAGAGGTGCAACCTAAATGACATTGACAGTGGCCAGGCCCAGATGAAATACTACCACATAACATGTCACCCAATGCAATGTCTGCCCCATTCGGATGTCATCCCAAAAAGACATACATCCCCTTGTCCTGTCTAACTCCAGCACTGGCTCCAAGGGCTCACACTTCAACTGGATCAGCAATCGGGGATCAAACAAACACATCCGTACTCACACATCACTAACTATACAATAACATCAAATAGAAATGCAATGGCAGGACCAATGTCTTCCAAAATAAGATATGTTTTATTTAAACTCAAACAACCCATCAAGGGAAACAAAGGCCAATGGCCATTCCATATCCTCAAAATGTGCACAGCAGAATGCTGAGACGTAACTTGCCCTTACTGACACTGCCAGGGAACCTCCTCACAAAGGGGCATTCATTGGGAACAGCAGGCACCCTGAAGATAGTACTTGGGAGGGGGGGAGGCAGAGGGTTAGGGCGGGGTGAGTTTCTCCTTGGGAGGGGGCTTCTTGGGTTTGTGGCTTTTTGGGGTGGGTTTAGGAAGGTTTTTATTTTACTTTTCTTGTTTTTAGGGCTGGGTTTAAAGGGTGGCGAGGCTGTTTTTCAGGGGTGGAGTGGGAAATGGAAGGGATGGGTTTGGGTATGGAAGAGGTTTTTGGGACTTTGGGAGAGGGTCAGGTTTCAGAGGGTTAAGGGCAAGGGCAAACGAGAGATTCATGGGGAAAATGGGTAGGATGTTCGGGATGGAGTTCGGAGTGGGAGGAAGAGGGAGTGGAAGTGTGTGGTGGGTCTGCTGTTTGCACTGTGTGTTGTGATTGTGGCTGTTGAATGGGTGACTGAGCGTATGCGGTTTTTTGGTGGGAGTGTTGTGGGTGTGCTGGATGTTGTGGAGGGGTCTGTGTTTATTGCTGTGATGTCTGCGGGTATTGTTGTGTCTGTGGAGGGGTCTGTGGCTGTTGCTGTGATGACTGTGGGTATGGTTGTGTCTGTGGAGGGGTCAGTGTGTGTTGGTGTGGTGCCTGGGGGTATTCTGGGGGTGGTGATGTAGGTGAGTGTCTGCTTTGTGCATGCATGTCAGTTTCTTGGATGTCTTGGGTTTGTGTGTGGTGCTTGAGTCTGTTGAAGTGTGTGCATGCTTAGGTGTGCGTGTGTTTGGGATACGATTGGGAAGAGGGTATGTGGATGGAGAAGGGGAAGTAGGGGGGTGGAAGGTTGGGATGGGTGGAGGGCTGCCATGAGGGAGGAGGCCAGAGCCTGAAAAGAGCTCTGTAGGCCAGACATAGCAGTGAGAATGCCTTCCAGGAAGGCAACCATTTGGGTCATCTGGGTGCTTTGCCCCTGGATTGCATTCAGCACTGCAGTCTGACCCACAGAGATGCTCCTCAGGAGGTCAATAGCCCGCTCACTCAGGGCAGTGGGGCTAACAAGGGCAATGGCTGAGATGCCTGCAGCGAAGAACAGCCCTCCCCTCTTAGGGGAACGGGAACAGACAACTTGTGGGGGGACAACAGGGAGGTAGGCGATGGAACTGGGGGTGGTGGACAAGGATAAATATGGAATTGATCCTGTTGGGTCCGCCACCACTCAGGAGTGTCCACTGGAGGATGACTCAGATGATGATGAGCTTTGGCTGATGTCCTCCGGGGCACTCCCCGCACCCTCCTGTTCTCTGGGTCCCTCTGTGTCTGACGTATCACGACCGGAGCCACTGTGATCAGCTGTGTCCCCACTGACATTGGCCCCTTCTCCGTTTGCCCTGGATGTATCTGAAATTACATGTAGCATGGGTTTATTGCAGAATCAGCAGAAAACATTGAAGAAGTCCACATATCACACCACCTACAAGGTTCACTCCATAGGCTTCCAAGTTAGCATGGGCTCATGCATGCATGCTACACAACCTGCAAACAGTTGGGCCCACTCAAGTCAGCATCCCAGACTGGCCCAATTGCATAGATGGGATTCTCTACACTCCATTCTTATTACCATACTCTGATAGTTGATCGACTTGCATACTTTGGCACTTGTTGTATACCATTGTAAAGAGATGCAACCAAATAGGATGGATACAATTTTGAGATTTACACAATGCTCACATAAGGCCCAGAGTCTAACAGATCTACCTATCCCTTATAAGACATCATGATGTCATGAAGGTCAAGTTGAACACCAATGTACCATCAATTACTGTTGTGGCAGACATCATGTCACATGCAAATGCTCATTGCACACTGATGACACTTTGGACTCTAAATGACAATTTGACCTCTACCTGAAAAGTAAATTGAAATTTCAACACATGTAGTTTAGCTATGTATCATATTTAACAGATAAAGTTCAGAGAAAACAATGAGGTCCTAACATTTAGGAGATAGATACTCTGAATTCACACAGCACAACACTCCACATAGCCATATAAACATCCCCAATCCAGCCTTGTACAGGTGATGACGCCAGTCAGAGATTGTATATCCACAAGCCAATACACCATTGAAGATTTTGGGTGTCCCTGAACATTTATGACATGAAGATGTGGGGTCACTAGAGTCACAATATGCAGGCACATCACACCACCCTTTGGTATTACATACTCAGATGGCCTTGTGAGGATCAGTGTAGACACTCGCGTAGGATCCCAACAGTTGTACATCTCACTCACTCATGCATGTCACCAGTCAGTGAATGAGTGTTTAGGAACACTATTGCAGGTGAACCATCAACTGCCAAATGCGCACTGGCCAACATGTAGGCACCAATGCTGATGGCACCAGTGATGTTTGCACACTCATTTCACTGCATAACCAGTGCTTACCAATGGGAACTGTTGTACAGTCACTGCATGTACTGTAAAGTCCGTGTCATGTCACATGCAATAGGGCCACCATCAAATGAGAGACAGTAGTGAGGGTACATCACACCTCACACAAGCATGCCCAGTTGCCTGTGTGGTACAATTGTCACCCAGATTTTCTGAGAACATGAGATGATTACTCACTTCACTTAGCCAGGTGTCTGCTCAAAAGGAGAGGATTGGATGTGGACAGGACTTCGCTGTCTTCAAGGTCAGAAACACAATAGCCACAGCACAGTAGCATGTACCTACTACCACACTTACACTAACAATGACTCAACTTGTGTGTGGCACATGGGCCACCACTAATCTTGGTTTGTACATGCCTGCCTGTAACGCCCAAAGTTGGCAGAGTACTTTGGCCAGGACTCGCCCCCTTGTAGCTGCTGTTGGGCCCTCAACTGCCCATCAAGATCCGAGTACCCACCACCAGTATGCGTGCATTCAGGGGAGTCAGGGTCTGGCGTGCGCACCTTCCATGTTGGGAGGACTTCCCCAGCTGGACCTCTGTGATCTTCCGGGTCCAGTGCCGCAGGTCCTCCCACCTCTTCCTGCAGTGGGCACTACGCTGGTTGTAGACCCCCAGGGTCCGCACCTTCCGGGCAATGGCTCTCCTAATGGCCTTCTTCTGATGGGCGTTGGCCTGTGTGGATGCAATAGATGTAGATACAGATTGTAACTGGAAATTTGAGGAGAACTGTCAGCTCTATACACATCATGTTGACATGTTGCACAAGCCTTCATCAAGAGTCAACATAATACATGTGTCCATGTCACATGCTAAGCACAACTAAAGCATGGATACACACTTTTGTGGTCATCAGATGACTAACCTCCACTCTGGTCATGACCTACACTGATTGAACCACCCCATTAACATTATGTAGGCCAGGTCCATCCTACATGGAATGTGAAGGGAGGTTCCATGGTACACAACACACCATTTGGACTTTCTGAAGGGTAAACTACCTGTGCATGACTGTCCAGACGCCTTTCCTGCCAGGCCCATTTCATTGATGAATATGGTCCTTAGTGGCAAGAAGCATAGTATACACCACATCCTAAGACCAAGGTCACAAAGTAAGGGCTGGTATGTGTGACAATGAGAGGTATCTCTTTGGGGGCTGTATGGACATGTGGACTATTTATTTGAGTATTATAGTAAGTCAACATAAGTTTGTGTGGTATGTACTGCCATCACAGGGCACCCCTTTAGACACATGAGGTACTGTAACAGTGATGACAATCAACATATCATTGTATGTGTTAGGTGATAGGTATATTGTAGCAAAGCAGATGAATCACATTTCTAAATCTCTTCAAAAGTAACCCACTATCTACACTTTTCATGTCTCAGATGTACAATATGCCTGAACAGTGGAAGCAACACTATTCAAAAAGTGTCAACAGACCTGTGTTAGTAAAGGGACAGTCATTGTTGACAGACACACATTGACACTGTGTTTCAATGGAAAGAAGTATCAGGTCAGGGGATCACCTTCATCACCATGCCTCATATTATCCATATAACAGCTATCAGGGCTACTAGTGGGACAGATCACTCTTTCTGGGACCATCCATGGACCAGCAGGTCTACAGGGACAATACTCTGTGCATAAGTTCTCCTGTCACAGTAACTCTGGCCCAGACTGCCCACATATCAATGTCAGGCCTAGCTCTCTGCAGGCTGAGGCTACTTATTCTACATGAACCTCACATTTCCATCCAATTCAATACAGAAATGTCAAACGTCTGGCCATTCCATATGTGAACATATGGTTGTTTGACACTCTGAAGGGGTCTGTGAGGTATAGCTACCTCCCAGACAACTGTTTTTACAAAGTCTGATATGGGCTGAATGATAAGTGAGATGGTACACTTGGCTATTAACATCATCAAATGCTTCCAACAGTATACAGAAATGGCTCATGGTGTGAACCCATACATAACACTTCATATATACCATGATGTTACTTGAGAACTCACTGTAGCTACTGTACTCACAGCCACATTGTAGCTTAGGGGAACAAAAAGGAAGAAGTTGAACAGAGTGAATAACTGTATTTGAAATTGTTACCTGTTCCTCTGGTGAGCCATAGAGCTGAAAATACTGAAGGGATGGGCCCTATTCCCGGTAATGTGTGCCATCATTGCTCCCAGAGGTGAAAAAAACAGCAGCTAAAATGGAGGAGGTGTTGATAGCAGCAGTGCCTGGAAGCAAGTGAGCTAATTTCCAACCGCTCCTACATGTACGCCACATACGCGGTCATCAGCGTCGGCGCGCACACAGCCATTGGGCCGCAACCCCCACTATCACCATAATTAGCCTATGGCTGTGACCACCGTACATGTGACCGCCCACCGCGCGGTCGAATTCCGCCGCCAGGCAACGTTCAACATGTCCTATTAGCAAGGTCAGGCAGCCGCCATGTTAGCGGTTGAGAAAACTGTACATAGGCCAAATGTGTGCTGCGCACAATGCACCACAGTTGGTGGAAATTTCACATTATTTGTTCTGTAGTGGAAATTTACAATTTTCTGATTTGATGATGTGCACAGTTCTGTTACAGACCTGTGAAGGCCACCTTGGGGATGACAGATGGATGTTCAAGATTTGACAATGATAAATGTAAAATGTGTACTGCTTCATGAAGCATTGATGTTCAGACATATGACTTCAGCCGCGGCCCGTGCAGGTAAGAGCAGTGGGGCCGGGTGAAGGGGATTTCAACAGACGATGAAGGGAAAATGAATTATTTATTTAATTTTCCCTCATCATCGTCCGTCGAAATCCCCCCACCCGGCCCCACTGCTCTTACCTGCACAGGCCGCGGCTGTATGACTTTTGCCTTACTCTTCACATATGTTATTATGCACACTGTGAGCAAAATAAATTTTTGTGTTACTCCTTACATAGGTCCCCTGGGAGAGGGAGGAGACGCCAGACACCTGTGTATCGCCCATTTCCAGACCTACACGTCATGGAAGAATGACACATCATCACAAAGTTCCGTTTAAAATGCCAAACAATCATGGATCTATGTCATCAGCTGGAGCCTGACCTCCTACCTCACCTAAATAATCCTACATCAATACCGCCACTAATGAAACTCATGTTAGTTTTGCCTTTTTTGGCCACAGACTCATTTCAATTCACTGTTGCTATTTCTGGTGGAATGTCACAACCAATGTTCAGTCGCGTCCTCACAGAGGTGCTTACAGCAATGTTGAGACACGTGGGCAGCTACTTCCAGTTCCCCAGGCGTGAGGATTTATCCATTGTGAAGGTGGATTTCTATAGATTTGGACACATCCCGCATGTGATTGGATCTTTCGATGGCACCCATTTTGGCTTAGTACTACCACACGACAGGGAGCAAGTCTACCGGAACAGGAAGCACTACCATTCTATCAACGTGCAAGTTGTCTGCCTAGCGGATTTGTACATCTCAAATGTCTGTGCCTGGTTCCCAGGATCTGCCCATTATGCCTACGTACTGCGGAACAGCACTATACCCCAGCTGATGTCACAACTACTACCGGAGAGGGCCTGGCTTGTAGGTAAGTGTGATTTGTCCAAACTTTGTGTGGGAAATGTCAAGAAGAATGATCTCAAAGTGCGTAACTTTATGTTGCCCTTCTGTCCATCTTCCATCTAGGAGACTCAGGGGCTTATTTACAAGCCCCTTGCGCCACCCGTACGTCACTTTTCCCATGTTAAAAATGACGCAAAAGTGGCGCAAGGTGCTTGTAAATAAGCCCCTCAGTGTTTCCCAACCAGCCATGGTTGTTGGCACCGCGGAGGAATCCTACAACACCAGGGGAAGCCCGCTTCAATGAGGCCCATGGTAGAACACTGCAGCCAGTGAAGCGGGCTTTTGGGTTCCTGAAAGCCAGATTCAGATGTCTGGACCGGACTGGGGGAGCCCTCCTCTACTCACTCAGGAAGGTGTGTAAGATCACTGTGGCCTGCTGCATACTCCACAAAATTGCTCTGTGACGTAACATCCCCTACATCACAGAGGATGCAGGCCATGAAGACCCACCATGTGGGGACCCTGGAATGTCAAATGAAGATGACGATAGTGTTGAAGAGGAAAGACCTGACTTGCATCAGGATCTCATCCAGAACTACTTCTCCTGAGTGTAAGTATGGTGTGAGATGTGATGACTTTGACTACTCTTGCATCTCTTGTAGTGATGTTGTGAGGAGGATGTTAATGCTAGATACTAGGAATATATGGGCCTGAGAATATCTTGGGAAAGGTGTTTGTTTTGTAGGTGTAGCTTTGCTCAGCTGTAAATGTTGTCTTGGACTGTGTTCTCTAGACAATGTGATGTATGTCATATGCATGTTTTCTAAGCTAATCTGTTTTAGGTACCTTCACCATGTCATTTTCATTTGGACATTACAGAGTTGTGACATCAGGTATATGATGCTGTTCAGACGTACGAAGTGGACATGGATTGGTCCTGGGAATGTCTGTCACAGAGTCTGTGTGTACAAAGCTGGTATCAAGACAGCTTGCACAGCGATAGAATGGACGTTACCTGGCTGCCACTGGACTTGTTCATTGTGGTGCGTTGGTCCTAAATGCAATATGTGTGCCATCAAGTGATCCAACACAATGTTGTGTTGTGCCCAATTCATGCTATCCTGCCTTCACCTTTGCTAATCCCTCATTGTCTAACTGGATGTTGCTGTTGATGTGTCTCCTCATTGTAGCTCAAAGTGCTTGTAGCACATCGCTGTCATTTGTTTGTGACATTCCACCAGATGCAAGCAACACTGTATTGAAATGACCATGTGGTCAGAAACTGTTGTACTGATATATGTCTGTTAATTTCTTTATTTAATGTAGGATACCTTTTGTGAGGTAGGCAATACGGCTCCAGCTGATGATGTAGACCTAATTGATTGTTCCCTATTGTGTAGGATATTGTCAGATGTATCCCCTCCTTCCATGTTGTGAAAGTCTGCACGTGATGATGTAATCACTGACCCAAAATAACTGAGTCATGTCTTATTTGCTCTGTTTCTGACATCATGTCAGCCCATGATTAGAACAACAGAAAAGATGTTCTCAGGCCAGACACTTGTAATTGTGTGTTGTTGTGACATGGTAGTGATCCTGAGTTGAACATAGTTTACATACAACATATCCATGCTTCCATAAGTCCCTAGTTTTGACATTGCATACTTCACCTGGTAGTACATTGCCATTGTCATATGTGAGAATTACAACAGGAGACAATGCGTTGGTGATGTGTGAAGTGAAAAAGGCCAAAGGAGCACCATAAAATTAAACAGTGCAAACAATAAGTGAAGTCTTCCTTCATGGTGGATGAAATCATTGTAGTAGAGTCCAAATGGTCATTAGTCCAAAGTCCAACATACTCCTCCCATCAGATATGGAACAGTGGACAGGAACAGTCCAACAAAGTGAATGTGTAGCACACACAGGAGGACATTAGGGTCGAGGTTTCTTACTGGCGATGGTGGGTGTCTTGCCATCCTGAACTCCTTGGTTTTTGGATGGGCGTACCCTTTTCTTTTTGCCAGAGGGGGGATCTGGAGCTCTGAGACAGGTGCGCTTGCAGGCGTGTCATCCTCTGGCAGGGCCTCCCTTCCTGTGGCTGTGGCAGATGTTGATGGTGGGGATGTATTTGGACCATAGGAAGGGGTCGATGCAGGTGGAAAAGCTCTGTAGAGGGTGGTGTTAATGTCCTGCAGCACCCAAACAGGGAGGCCACCTCGGTGCAGAAGCCGGCCACCTCGGTGTGGATGCCGGCAACCTTGTTGTGGATGCCAGCCACCTCGTTGTGGATGCCGGCTACCTCGTTGTGGATGCCGGCCACCTCGTTGTGGATGCCGGCCACCTCGTTGTGGATGCCGGCCACCTCGGTGTGGATGCCGGCCACCTCGGTGTGGATGTCAGTAACTTCCCGATATGTGTCTCTGTGCCGTTCCTTAATTTCGGCCAACAACTGGCCCATGACACTTTGGGATTCCTGGTAGACTCCCAGGACTTGAGTGATGGCAGCCTGTTGACCGTGGACTCAGTGGGCCCACTCTGCGGGCCCACAGTTACCCTCCCACTATGCTTACCCCCACAGCCCTGCGCCCTTGGCAAAGATTGCACCCTCCTACTGGGTCCTGGTTCCTCCATGACTTGGGTGGTGTTATCCATCAAAGAATCTAGGGCTGGGCTGCACAGGATGGTACTGACTGTGCTGGGTACACAGGTTGGGCGGGCAGTGGTTGGCTCTGATGTTTCATCAGTGGTGTGAGATGTTGTAGTGGGCACAGTGAGCCAACTGTTGGTGTCTGCCCAGGTTGACTAGATGGGCCAGGACCACTTCTTCAGGAGCGTTGTCATCACTGAGGGCTTCGTTCTGTGGGGGAAAAGAACTCTGTTTGGTTTCCAACCTCTGTGCAGGTGCAGTGGTGGATTGACCTGTTGAGAGATAGAGAACATTGTTAATGTAGGAAGTGAAGTATCTACATCCACGTTGTTTGTGTCAAGGTAAATGGGGACCTATAATGGAACAAAATAGAGATTAGTATTGTCATCTATTTGCGTGGAGTTGAAGTTTGTTACTAGATATTTGTAGACATTCAACAGATGTAGTACATTTCATTTCTCACTAGCTGTGCAGATATGTGGCATTTTAGCTTTAGGGCTAGACATGGCATCTCCAAAACTCTGCTACAAACACAATGTGGTCCTAATGTGTATTTTTCCATTCAAAGGCCTAGTTGTGTCTAATACAGGCAAACACTCAGCTTGTTTATATTTTTTTCATTGTTAATCATATGAGAAGTGCAGAGTCAGGGGACAGCTGGCACTGCTAATTGGTTGAATTTCCTTCATGGCTCATATATATATTAGCGGTACACAGTTGTTATGGTGTTACTGATGCCATCATTAGTTTGAGTTGATGGATCCAGGACACCTTCAAGCAAAGTATTCATATGTATATCTGAGTGGAGCATTGTCTGTACATTGCATAGTCCATGATGAGTAAAGATCAGTTGTAACATGGGAGACAAGTGAAAAGGGGCAAAAGGAGTGTAGCATCCTGATTAAAGTTAAATTACCATGAGTGACAAGGCCTCACTTCAGTCTAACTTTAGCAACACTTGAGTAATGGTAACCTGCATGAGTAGTGGACATCAATTGTAACATGACAGACAAGTGATAAGGGGCAAAAGGAGTGTAGCAGCTTGGTTATAGTTGGAGTGACTAGGCATCATGGTAGTTATAGTCACTTCAATGTCACTTTAGCAACACTTGACAAACGATCAGTATACCATAGCTGTTGGCAACATACATTTGGGATGGACCATATTTTACATTTTAACACATATCATGGGTCCTGGATAGATATTTTAATGGAAATGCACTTATAGACAGTATTGCAACATGTGGCATGTCCTGGAGTTGGATACGTGTGCTCTTATATGCAACAATACACATTGCCGCAGACAAACCAACATCTCAGATACTTTGAGTATTGCATGCTAGGAAAGTAGATAGAGAACAGAATAGGAAAAGCAGAGTTGAGAACAAACAGGACATTGTGATATTGTGGCAGTTATTGAAGTGTAACCTAACAAAAATTACAGTTGGTGGAGAGTGCAAAATTTGAAGATGAAAAAAGGGGTGCCTTATCTAAAAAGTGCAGTAAATGGCTGTCTGTCTTGCTGTTCTGCAATTTGGAAGCAAAGAATGCTGGTCAGGGATGGGGTGTGTTTTATAATGTGATTTGCAGGAATGTCCACTTGCCAAAGCACATCAGGTGTGTTGTTTGTAAATCCATCCAATGGTCAGAGTTGTTTTTTTGGGCGCGTAGCGTGGTGGTCAACTGCCGTTGGGTAACCGCCGTTTGTTGAGCACCGCTGTGAGACCGCGAGTACGACCGTGTAGATTTAATACGCTTGGCGGGTGGACTTCAGACCTGGTGGCATCGTTGGACTCACTGCCGACATTGCAGGCCGCCGCCGTCCTGCCGGGTAGACTGCCGTGGCTGTGGTCAGCATTTCAGACAGCACAACTCGTAATATGATGGGTGGTAGATCACTGGCGCAGAGGTGGCGTGAATGATGCGGACGCGGTTCTCAGGCGGACTGCCAAACTCGTAATAAGGCCCTAAGTGGGATGGTTAGTAGTTGTAGTAGAAATAAATAAAGGCACCACTCGTAATTTATTGAATAATTTGCACACAGATGACATCAGATAAGATTAATGTGCTATGTGATTTCATCTGTGAGAGAAAAACATTATTTTTCTTCTTTATAAAGAACAGTCCCACAGCAGGAGATTATATATGTATGAAACCTTTCTTTCACTATTCAGTGCAACATTTCACGATCCACAGCCAAAGAACAAACTTTACCATTGGGTACTTATAGTTCAGGTACCAGCTTGATTAAACTGTAATATGAGGTGGCAATTTATATATTTCCTTATAGTTAAATGCATTGCCATATCCCAGATATTCTGCAGGGATCCCAATTTTAGCTACTTGAGTTTGTCCTGCTACTCACGCCACTATATGTTCTTTTGACCAAGCTAATTACTGTTGTAATGTAACCATGAGTAAAATCATGGGTTGTATGACGGAATCACACATGCCATTACCACGCGTGCCTTCACAATGCATCCATTACACTGCATGCGTCTTTACCATGCATGTCTTTAACACAAACGTTTTTACCAAGCATGACTTTACAATGAAAATGTGAGTATTTTGCAGGTAAGTAAAAACTCACATATATATGTATCTATGTGTGTATATATATATATATATATATATATATATATATATATATATATATATATATATATATATATATATTTTCACTGAAAAAACCATAGGTTTCAGTGGCGTTATAGTTAGTTGGACATTTCACTCGTACAAAACCATAGAAATTCCCCTGTTATAGTTAGTTCAGCTAACTATAACTCGCGCGCCCGCAATGCACTGCTGATGACGTCACATAGTACATCACTCATGACATGGTCAGTGACATCACTCATGACATCACTGATGACATCTCAAATGACATCACCGATGACATCCTTGTGATAGAGTGGCAGACCTCCTCTCACCCTAATATAACCTTTGATACACACACTCAAAAATACAAACTAACATTTTCAAAACAATGGACATACCAATACAAGTTACAACACACCTATTCAGTAATTCCAAGATCTACACACACATCCACTCATTCACCAACAGTCCCTATACAGTCACTCATACATGTACTCACTCATCATATGTACTCATACACCTATACATCCTGTTACACACCGCCACTCATCCATAGAGTTACTCACACACATAGTCACACATGCAAACAAAGTATCAAACATCCATTTACTTGCATATACAGTTATACACACACTACCACAAATACTTCTACAGAAACTTACACATACTTACTCTCTTAAACAATCACTTATAGAACACCTACTTATTTGTACAGGAACTCTTCCAATCTCTCACTCTCACATATACTCACATATACTCACTTATATACACCAATACTCACATATACTAGTTTAAAACATATGTAGTTACTCATAAAGACACTATTGAGACAGTCATTCATTCACTAACACACCCATACACATACTCATCCACCTATACAGTCCTGCACACATGCTGTCTTCAACACATACAAACAGTGAGTCACTCATTCATGCATCTATGCACTAAGTAATACCCCCACCGAACCAAACAGACAATCAGACACTCATACTGATACTCAAAAAACCAACTAATAACCCATATAGACACTCATGTAGCTACTCACCAACCCATGCAGCCACTTATACACAAAGTGAGACTGATACAGATATTTTCATATTTAAACATTACTCACTAACCCATATATTCACTAAGATACACTTAGTCAGTTATACAATCAATTTTACAAAAAAATCATCCATTTAGACACTTATATACCCCTTTATTCTTCCATCGACCTTGAGATATACATATATAAAACATATTTAATTTTCAGAAAAACACACATTCACTGGATGATGTCATCAGTGATGTCATCAGTGATGTCATCAGTGATGTCATTTGAGATGTCATGAGTGATGTCACTGACCATGTCATGAGTGATGTAATATGTGACGTCATCAGCAGTGCATTGCGGGCGCGCGAGTTATAGTTAGCTGAACTAACTATAACGGGGGAATTTCTATGGTTTTGTACGAGTGAAATGTCCAACTAACTATAACGCCCCTAAAACCTATGGTTTTTTCAGTGAATTTCTAAGGTTTTTAAATGCTAATTTCAAACTATAACGTGCCTGAAACTTATGGTTTTTTCAGTGAATTTCTAAGGTTTTTAAATGCTAATTTCTAACTATAACGTGCCTGAAACCTATGGTTTTTTCAGTGAATATATATATATTTATTATACTATGTATACATGTGAAAATGTCTCGGTCCCCTGTTTGCCTCGGTGGCACGGAAAAATGGGTGGAACTGACGTCAGCACGCCGACGAGGTCCTCTTATGGCTCCGATGACGTCATACGGTGTCGCGAGCGGAGCCGTGCTCGTTGACGTGGGAGAGCTAGGAAAGAATTTCCGTGGAATGCTGGTGCAGGGGATATTCACCTAAGTGTTCAGGCTAGTCCTTTGGGAGCAACTGTTTATGTTGCCACTCCAGAAACCGAAACCAGTGATCCGAGGGCAGTGGCCCTGCAGATGGCACACGAGGTGGGGTGCCCAGTCGTGTGCACCGGCGGGGCAGCGAAGTGACAAGCACCACAACCCACAAAAAGGTAACGAGGGCACTGAATAACACAGGATCTTCTCTTTGTATCTGGCAGGAACAACGAAGTTAAAATGCCCTAGTACCAAAATGTAGACTTAGTGCTACAACGGTCTTCAAGAGGACCTGCGATGCCGCTTCTGCCTCCCGTACCCTGGAGGCGGCACATGGGTCACGCGGTACGGTCACACTGCGGTGGGACGCACACTCGTTGACCTCTCATGGCACTGCTCCACACTTCAGGGAGGACGCTTTCCATTAGCTATGTTTTCTGATGACATGTCGCGCCGGCCCCGTCCAACAACAGAACTCTTTTAGATCCAAACAGACTCTTCCACTCTCTCACCGGAAGTGAAACCAGGCCACGCGGACACTTTCACAATACAACAGCCGGGAATGCACTTTTCAGTAAAAAACACATTCCTTCCTCCTAATTAATCAAATAAACGTCTCACTGAAGAACAGGGGCCAGCTTCGATCGGTAAACAGCCGTTACAACGACTTTTTACTTTGCGATACCATTACAACGCATGCATTACCATGCATGCGTTGTACATCACGAGAGTCATTACTATGCATTTTTTAGAACGCATGGTCATTTACCACGCATGCCTTTACAACGAATTTTGTTGTAAAGGTATGTATGGTAAATGACCATGCGTTCTAAAAACATGTAGACGATCCATGTCGTTGTAAGGAAACAGAGGCTGTTCCGTTTCCTCACAACGACGTGCACCGCCCCTCAGAGATGACGTGAAGCAGGAACCACGAGGAGAGAGGAACCATGAGGAGTGAGAGGTAAGGGGATTGGGCATGGGGTGGGGGTTTCTTTTCTAGGGTTTTGGGTAGTGCAGTGGTGTTTGGGTGGTGTAGGGGGTCGTTCTGGGGGTAGTGTTTTAGGGTTTAGGGTAGTGCAGTGGTGTTTGGGTAGTGTAGGGGGTCGAGCTGGGGGTAGTGTTTTAGGGTAGTGCAGTAGTGTAGGGGGTCGTGCTGGGGATAGTGTTTTAGGGTTTAGGGTAGTGCAGTGGTGTATGGGTAGTGTAGGGGGTCGTGCTGGGGTAGTGTTTTAGGGTTTAGGGTAGTGCAGTGGTGTTTGAGTAGTGTAGGGGGTCATGCTGGTGGTAGTGTTTTAGGGTTTAGGGTAGTGCAGTGGTGTTTGTGTAGTGTAGGGGGTCATGCTGGGGGTAGTGTTTTATGGTTTAGGGTAGTGCAGTGGTGTTTGGGTAGTGTAGGGGGTCGTGCTGGGGGTAGATTTAGGGTTTAGGGTAGTGCAGTGGTGTTTGGGTAGTGTAGGGAGTCGTGCTGGGGGTAGTGTTTTAGGGTTTATGTTAGTGCAGTGGTGTTTGGGTAGTGTAGGGGGTAGTGGTTTAGGGCAGTGCAGTGGTGTTTGTGTAGTGAAGGGGGTCATGCTGTGGGTAGTGTTTTAGGGTTTAGGGTAGTGCAGTCGTGTTTGTGTAGTGGTGTTTGTGTAGTATAGGGGTCGTGTTTTAGGGTTTAGGGTAGTGGAGTGGTGTTTGGGTAGTGTAGGGGGTCGTGCTGGGGGTAGTGTTTTAGGGTTTAGGGTAGAGCAGTGGTGTTTGTGTAGTGTGGGAGGTCATGCTGGGGGTATATTTAGGGTTTAGTGTAGTGCAGTGGTGTTTGGGTAGTGTAGGGAGTCGTGCTGGGGGTAGTGTTTTAGGGTTTAGGGTAGTGCAGTGGTGTTTGGGTAGTGTAAGGAGTCGTGCTGGTGGTAGTGTTTTAGGGTTTAGGGTAGTGCAGTTATGTTTGGGTAGTGTAGGGTGTCGTGCTGGGGGTAGTGTTTTAGGGTTTAGGGTAGTGCAGTGGTGTTTGGGTAGTGGAGGGGGTAGTGTTTTAGGGTTTAGGGTAGTGCGCCCAACCAGCCACAATATCCGTGGACAAAGGGGATCCTGACTCTTTGGAACGCTCCGTCAATTGAATAATTTGGGTCAAGGGCCCTACCACGTCCAAGACCTATCAATTCCTTTCTTGGGATCCCTCATATACTTGGAGAAAAAGGTACATAGTTTCTCATCAATTTCAGGCGTGTGTGCCACCTTCCCCTTCAGTGAGGGCCTGGGGCATTCTCCCCTCATCCTATTCCTGACCTCCCTTTCAAGGGGTTGATGGATTTTCCCCACCACATACTCTGCCACTTTGGCGTCAGGTGTCCACTCTGCCGACCTAGGATGGTAAATTTGGGTAGGCTCGAACATGTCCGAGTGGACCCCGTCCCCAACCGGCAGGGTGCATGTTTTAGCGTTCGCGCACTCTTGAGGAAGGTCTCCGTAAGTTTATCAAATCCTTCCAAGTGCCCCCCGTTATGCTTAACGGCCCTTTTATTCCCCATCTGGGAGCTACTTGGACCCGCCACCACCAGATCTGGGTCACTGAACACCCCAGGGATGCTTTTCGCCAGCTTATCAACCTGATCCCTAAGAGGAGCCAGCGCCCTAGAAATAGCCAGAGAGAGGGCTTGGTCCACTGCTAGAGGGAGAAGTTGGGGGCCATTCCTCCTCCACTTCCTGGTAGGAGGAGTAAAAATGGTCTTCTGGAGAAGACATGATAGGAGAGGGTGTGAGCACAGAACAAATGCCCTTAAAATCCTTAAGACAGCCCCTCGCCGGTGCTCCAACAGCTGGGCTTTCCCCGAAGCTGTTATAAGAATAGACTGAGGCGCAATACCAATTACCACCACCAGGTGGCGCTGGTCACTAACGTGGCCGTGTGGGGAAATCACTGCGTAGCGGTGTCAAAATTAGGCGAGGGTTGGTCGGGAATCAAGCGGACACTAAAGGAGTGACCGGATTCCCAAACGCGTAAAGACCAGCGGGAGCGCTCGACGGAGCTGCCTCGCTCGGACCAGACGCGCCTGACAGGATCTCACCGCGCGCAGAGCACACAGCGGGAGAAACTGCGAGGGGGAGAACGCGCTCGGGCAAGAGCCTGCTGCGCAGGGAATATGAAACAATACCAAGGCAATAATGCTAATAACGTGCACAAGAAACCGCTATACAAACAGCAACAACGTCAGATTAAGCCAAGAATGTAAGGAATGCACTTAACTGACGAGCAGTGAAGAAAGAGGAAGTTGAAGGGACGTCACGATATTATATACGATGGACTGTGATATGATTGGACTATAGTTGCCTTGGAGACTACCCCGCTAATGGTTCATGGGTTGTGTAGTCTTTTGTTTAATGATTGTTGTGTTACGTTTTCTTTGAACTGCTATGCAAATAAAGTGAGGAAAGATATGCATAATCCTCGCCTCCGTCCTGCCATAGAATTCATTAAACTTTATTTGATCTGATTTAGAAACATAGATCATAAAAGTGTACATAAAAACAGTAAATCCTCTTTCCTAATACAATACAGTGAGAATTAATTAAAACCAGTAGGTAAAACGGGTGTTACAAAGCCCGGTTCAGAGCAACTTCAGGTTAACAGAATCGTAAAGTTCAATGTTTCGCAAGATCAATCTCATGTACTTTGTGCAAAATACGCAATAAGGGGTCCAAGTAAGATGTAACGCTCCAATACCTGACCAGTTTGCACTATATAAAACTGCAGAAAAACTAAAAATAAAAAGTGTTTTGCACACTTTTGTCATTGGGCTATATGTGGGCTACATCTGGGTGATATTTGTGCTACATTTGGGCTCTTTTTTCTCTGGTGGCCATCTTGGGAGACTTATTTGTTATGAAGTTTCCTAATTTCGTCATTTACTGCAGTCTCCTCAGTAGGAAATGCTTTCAGTTTTTTACTTTGATTCCATCAAGAAGGCATTCAGATGTGTCAAACATTTGCCATAAATTCAGAATGTTAGCACTCTAGTTGTTCATTAGATCACTGTAGTAAAGCTACTGCTCACCAGGGAGTTAACTGGAAGTCTACTGCTGGTATTGAAAGTGATTGTTTCAGTCTGCATGTCAGAATTTTCTAATGAAATAGAAGAGGATTTGAGATCTCACTTAAAACATGCCCTAAATTTTCTTTCTGCAGCACTAACCATAATTTCTATGGCAAAATGAACCCCCTCATTTTGTTCCTTTTTAAATTAAATGTTTTAAGTGTTACCAGTTTATTCCAATCAAGATGGCTTCAGGTGTGCCATACGTTTGTCATAAGTAAGACTGTTAGCGCTCTAGTTGTTCTTTAGAACACTCTGGGAAGCTGCAGTAGAACACAAAGGCATCAACTGACAGGCTGCTCCTGTTGAAATATAGCAGGAAGATATTTGAGATCTCACTTAAAACATGTCCTAATTTTTCTTTCTACAGCACTAACCATAATTTCTATGACAAAATGAACCCCCTCATTTTGTTCCTTTTTAAATTAAATGTTTTAAGAGTTACCAGTTTATTCCAATCAAGATGGCTTCAGGTGTGCCATAATTTTGTCATAAGTAAGACTGTTAGCGCTCTAGTTGTTCTTTAGAACACTCTGGGAAGCTGCAGTAGAACACAAAGACATCAACTGACAGGCTGCTCCTGTTGAAATATAACAGGAAGATATTTGAGATCACACTTGAAACATGTCCTAATTTTTCTTTCTACAGCACTAACCATAATTTCTATGACAAAATGAACCCCATCATTTTGTTCCTTTTTAAATTAAATGTTTTAAGTGTTACCAGTTTATTCCAATCAAGATGGCTTCAGGTGTGCCATACTTTTGTCATAAGTACGGCTGTTAGCACTCTAGTTGTTCTTTAGAACACTCTGGGAAGCTGCAGTAGAACACAAAGGAATCAACTGACAGTCTCTGCCCTTGTTGGATGTACATGTTTTACTGAGAATGTCAGACTTCATTCTCACATGACTGAGAAAGATAATGTGAATTTACAGAAAATATGCTCTCATTTTAGCTTCTGGAGCACCTTCCTAAACTGTATGGGACAAGCATGTGAAAATAGTTTTCTCTCAAACATGATTCATGATATCCCAGCAGAAGGTTTTTCACAGGGTAAAATCACCTTAGAACACACCACAATTCCTGAAATTAGAATTGTACCATCAACAAATGAATTCTAATGTAACTAAAGTCTGTTATCACCCTTTATAGTTCTCCTTTTGGTAACCCTCAAAATCTTCGATTCACTACAATGCATTTCAATGGGGTACTATCATTTATATTGGTCCCAAGATGGCTGCCAGCAATTCCAGGATGAAGTGCTGACAGCCAATCAGATCTCACGATGACATGTGTGGTTAGGCTCCGCCCAGATATACATGTGTTTTCTTTTTCAAATTTCTCAGGAACTACTGAACGGATTTACACCATTTAACCAAAAGGCACGACTCTGAACCAAGGGCTACCTTTTTGCCAAATTTGGTGTAATTCCGTTCAGCAGTTCGGGCTGTAGCTGCGACTAAAGGTTCCTATGGAAAATTGCATGGGGAAAACACGTTTTGGGACCCCCTTTTTCTCGGCCCCCACTTGACTAATCACCCTGAGACTCTCAGGATAGGAGTGGACCGGAGCGCCCCACGAGTTTTGAAAATTTCGCGAAGATTCATCAACCGGCGCCAAAGTTATTGGAAGTAGAATGTTGTGAATTTCCTATGGAAAATAGGTCCTAACTATAACTACCTACTGGCGACCGCCAGTAGGTAATATATATATATATATATATATATATATATATATATATATATATATATATATATATATATATATATACTGGCAACTCCGTTAACACACTGGATATCTTCCTCCCAATAACGGAGCACGGACCACAAAGTAGTGCAGCAAGATGTTCTTTATTGCTCACCAAACACCTCTACAGCCATGACGCGTTTCAGCCCTACCACGGGCCTTGATCACATGACATATATATCCATATATATATCCACAATCCTAAAAACACCAACGCCTTGGCGATAATCAGGTACGGACCACAGCGTGCAGTTCAAACAGTGATGTGCTTTATTCCATGGTAAATGGCATCAAATCAAAATATCACGGCAAGTGCCCAGCATTACGCGTTTCGACCGCTTTGCCGCGGTCTTGATCACATGACACGCCGGACCCCATAACAACATTAAATAGTATTTAGGTGAAATTGATTGGGTCACTCCCCTCACATAGTAGAGCTAAAAGACTTACTGGGCAGACATAGGGATGACTAAGGGGCATATTCACAAGGAGCTATCGCCAAATTAACGGCAGTTTATCGCAGCCATCGTCGTGATAAATTTACCCCCCCATTCACAAGCCGGTGTTAACAGCCCACAGCACCAGTTTACCCGCGATAGCAGCCGCAAAAAACATCGCCACAGAGGACCCTCGCAAATATCGCTAATGAGATGCAGAGTAGGCGTTCCCGTGACTAAAGCCGAGACAACAGCACACCTCAACATTCACAACGACCAGCCACATCCGCGATAAAAACACAAAACGGGCGATAAGGCGCGTTAGCACCAGGAAATCTACACCTGCTCTGACCTGGTGTAAACTCGGACGGCAGCCAGCACCACAAAGGGAGCACAGCCCAGGGCCACATCCGAAGGGCAACAGATGCCATGGAGCCACACATCATGCGGCCCGGACACCCAAGAGGGCCACAACACCCACCGCCACCCCCAGGACCACCCCTCCCTGGCACCCCCGACCAAAGACATGCCACATCAGCCACACCTAAACATGTACAAAATATTCCGCTTGATGCCGCACAATCACAACTGGTGACATGGATGTGTCGTCACAGAAATGACCAGCACACATTCACTTTCGAAGCAACAAATGTTAAAATGAACAACGAAATGAAATGAAGACACATGGCCGCTCCCCTCCGGACAATACGTAGGTCACAGCCTGTAAGACAAAAAACATGATGAGAAGGTGTGTCCTGCGCACATCAGAGGACAGAGAGAGAGCGAAGGAGAGAGGAAGAGAGAGGGAGAGAGAGAGAGAGAGAGAAGAGGAGGAAGAGAGAGGGAGAGAGAGGAAGAGAGGGAGAGAGAGAGAGGAAGAGAGGGAGAGAGAGAGAGGAAGAGGGAGGGAGAGAGAGAGGAAGAGAGGGAGAGAGAGAGAGAGAGAGGAGGAGAGAAAGAGGAGAGAGAAAGAGGAAGAGAGAGAGAGAGAGAGAGAGAGAGAGAGAGAGAGAGAGAGAGAGTGCCGCCCATGCGCACCCAGGCCACACTGCTCACCTTCTGCCACCGGTGTGTCTCTCCAACCACGTGCCGGTATGTAGGGCAGTTCACCAGGTCACACATCTGATTCAGAGCCGTCAGCTGAAACAGAGCCCAGATACATGACTGGCACAGTACACACACTTGCACAAGACAACATCGCCTGCCCGCCCATGCACACCCAGGCAGAGGCACCCCAACCTCTCCCGCCGCCCATCGGAGCATGCCCGCCCATGCACACCCAGGCCTCAATGCTCACCTTCCGCCACCGGCGCGTAGACAGGAGGTCCCACCACGTGCCGCTGTAAGCCACAAGCCCGGGGCCCGCGGACATGGCACCCTCCACATCATGCAGCCCTGCTCCGCAGGCCACCAGGTCTCACGTTTGGTGCTGGGTCTTGATTACTCCATGGCAGAGGACATACCAGTGCACCCGGCACGATCGCAGGCTACACACCCGCTCAGCCCAATGGGTGCCACCAACTCTGGCATCCCGGAAGCGACGCCACGGGGCGGTAGGCCCGCGCTGCCCGCTGGCTCTGGCCTACACTGCGGTCCAGCAGGGCACACAAAACCTGAGCTGTCCGGACCGCCGGGACGGGGCATCATCGTAGGCTGCACACCCGCTCAGCAGCTCAAGGTGCCACTGACTCAGTGCACCCAGAGTCACCGTCCCGTGGCGGGGTGCCTGTGCCGTCCGCAAGGCCTCTGGTGCCACTAACCCTGTGCAACCCCAGTCTGCGCCATGTGGTGGTAGGCCCGTGCCGTACTCAAGGCCTCGGATGCCACTAACCCTGTGCAACCCCAGTCTGCGCCACATGGTGGTAGGCCTGTGCCGTACTCAAGGCCTCGGATGCCACTAACCCTGTGCGCAGCAACTCATGGGCCCTATATGAGTGCGAACCGTGGGGCGTCCGTCATCCAGCCACCACCGGAAGAGGGGAATGTGACGTCGTCGGACCCTTATGTTGGCGGAGTCACATGGCCTGTGACGCCTGTACCGGATGGGTGTGGTGTGTGAAAACCTGCCCTCAGGGAGTGGCTGTGACATGCTGATGACTAGACCAGTGACCTGCACACCACCAGCGAGTACGGCTGCGACGGGTAGCAATGAGGGGCCCCCTCGGGGCGTAAGCGGAGTGGACTGGCCTGCCGTACGCCGGACCAGCGCAAGGCCTGCAACAATGACTCGTGGGCTCTGGGTGTGGTCCAGTCCATGTCCGGACAAGGAAGTGACTGATGCGTGTGTCCCTGCTGCAGTGTTCATGGAACCCGCTACACAAGATGCAATGTCGCACCCCCTTACTGGCATCCCACAGGATGAACTTCATTGACGCAAGGGAAGGCACTGTCCCCACATTCATCCACACAGGAATGACGTAAGACATTACACAGCAGTGCGTCACTGGATGTATATTTGCACATCCAGTGCAGTCATGCAGCTGGAGCGGTACAGGGCAATGCCGAGCACACCACGCAATATGGGCCCGTGGAGGGCCAGCCGGTGTCCATCCCGGGATGACCTGTACTGCGGAAGAGGAAGGGTACAGTCCGCAGTCTGTCCGCTGTGTCATTGGTCGTCAAACAGCATGTGGCAGTCCATGTCGCTGTCCAAGGTGAGTGCCTCGGAGTGTATCGGGGGTCAGTGGTAGGTCTTGAGGCCATGTGCGGCACCAAGCAGAAACAGGCAAGGTGGCGGTAATGGATGCTAGTGCCTGGTCCTCCTGACCACAGTCCCATCCACGTCCTCGTCCCCGGGTGTGTGCCCTGCCCCACCTGTGGGTGTTGCAGTGCCGGCTGCGGCACTGTGTGCCACTGACTCATCAGGGGCCAGAGGAGGATTGTCGGCCGCACTGTGTGGCAGTGACACATCAGGTGCCGGAGTGGATACGCCTGCCGCACTGGGAGGCACTGACACACCAGGGGGCGGAGATGTGGATGGTGTGGGGGCAGCAGCATTCATCATCGCCACGCCTTGTGGCAGCAATGCCATGATGAGGACATGCAGGGCACGGTAGATCCCAGCTACATTTCGCTGATGTGCAGCGGCGGCTGCCATCCTTTCCGCCTCCATCCGCACCATGTCCTCCATGAGCCTCCGCATGTGTGCCAGCTCAAGGCTGGCATCGCTGGGGCCACTGTGAGCGGACAGGTATTCTTCCCTCCGCGTCATGACTCCAGAGATGTCAGTCAGGGCTCGCTGGAGACCATGGGGCGGACATAGGCACCCAAGGATGGCGCACCTGCTCAGCCGTCTCCCTCTGGCCCTCCAGCACACGGCATTGGAAGGCCATTTGTTGTTCCTGGGGGTCTTGGGAGGGTGTCGGGGCTGTGGGTGCCTCCTGCTGGGTGGTTTGGGTGGTGGGTGGGGTCTCATGGATGTAGCTGGGCTGCCCTGATCCTGGAGGTGAGTTGCGGAGGTGGTCAATGAGGTCTTGGATGGTTTGGATGTCGATGCTGGTGTTGTCCTCCTCCTCACCATCAGTGAAGAGGGGCTGTGACTGCTCTGCAGGAGGTGTTGAAGATGCCCCTGTGATGTGAAGGGGAGATGGTGTATTACAATGTGTCCACATGTATGTAGCCGCATGGTACAGGTTGACATTCAGACAGCATGGCATTGTACATTGTGACAGTCTGTGGGTCTGGGCGAGGACCCAGAGTGATTGTGGGTGTGCACTGTGCCCTGCTTGCTGTGCATGTGTGCCATTGTGGCCATCTCCCCCGTCCCCCCAGTACCTGGTGGTCACTCACCCTGTTGCGGTTGTGTGGTATCCTGTCGAGCAGTGTCCGGTCCCCCGACTCCAGCCACAGTCTCCACACTGATGACTGTCGACACCAGCTCCTCCATGTCATCCAGCTGTGGCGCTGGGCCCCCACCTCCGGTCTGCGCTGCTGCCTTCAGGTTGGCGGAGAGTTTATCCTTGGTCTTCCACTTGATGTCATTCGATCGCCTCTTGACCTCGTCCATTGTCCGCTTGTGCTCTCCGACGGCATTCACCTTGTCGACGATGTCCCGCCATATTCCATTTTTGGTGCCCAATGACACGTTGGAGGTGACGAGTTGTTGATGTTGTTCCATCACCTCTGTGACTATGATCTGGTTCGCCTGTGGACTGAACTTGGTCTTCCTGGTCTTCTTGTCCTTGCCCTTCCCTGTCCCGGAGGTCCCAGGCTGGTCGTCCAGGGTGCTTGTGGGGTTGCGCTCGTCCTCTGTGCCTGCTCCGGCTGCCTCCATGGTGCTTGTGTGTTGGTCAGTTTGTGTGTGGGTTTTTTTCCTGCTTTTATGGAGGTTTCTGACGCCGGCCAGGTGTGTGTTGCAGGTCTGGCGCTGCTTGTCGCTGGTTTCCTCATCGCGCTTTGGCCCATCGCGTGTTTTTTGGTGTTGTGGTTTGTGTTTTTATCTCCTTCGTGGTGGTTGTATCACGGACTTTGTCCGCGGTTTCGGGAGGCTATCGCATGGTACCGCCTTGTTGTGAATTCCACGTTGACACAGGGTTATTTTCCCGTGATGGGCTGCGTTATTGAAAGTTGCGTTACGCTACTCTTGCAGTAGTTATCACACGTTCTTGTGAATATACCCCTAAGTGTTTTTAAAAAAAACAATGATTCTGCTATAGAGATTAACACACAATTATGTATCCAAACAGAGAAGTCTCTGATATCCGAAAAACCGGCAAATAACATGTACACGTAAAAAACAATGTATAATTAAAATCATGTGGTAGGTGGCGGTTTTGTCCAACATGACTCACAAGTAATACAATGAGTAAAAGATCCAAAATACATGTTAAAGATCAGTATTAATGTCATATTAATTAGCTCGTAGAAAGAGAGGGAAGTGCAACCCAGTAAAGTGCAAGTGCAAAAATAGTTAAAATCATCATGTGTTGTCAGCTATAGTCCTACATAATTGACAACAAGAGAATAAACAACAAAAGCCATAGGTATGCCTTATTCATATGAGAAATAAAGTGCAAGTGCACTGTAAACATTTATCAAAGTGCAAAATCATGGCAAAAAAAAGTATATATACAGCCGTATATATACACACATAAATTCAACCAGAAAATGCAGCTAGTATAAAATATACATAAATAGAATGCAAGTGCAATATTTGTAACATAATACTAGTGCATATTATTAGATATCAAAACTGCTCAGCATGTAAAGTGCAAGATGCATACAGTACAAAGATATAAGAGGGCTAATGATACAGTTTAAAACCAGTCTACAACCAGCTAAAACCATGTAAAACCGGGTAAAAACCAGGTAAAACTAGGTAAAACTAGGTTAAAACCAAGTTAAAAACGTGGCTTAAAAAACTGAAATCTAAAAGCCAGTCTCTTATGATACGGAACACCATAGAATCACATTAACACCAATCTATAAGAAGTTGTGCATATCCTCTCCTGTGTTGAGACCATTCGGCATCTTGGTGTCTAATGTTAGAATATATTGGGACTCTAACTGCCGAAGTTTCCTTTCTCTGTTTCCTCCTCTGAGTGACTTCGGTACTGAATCTATTACAAAGTAGCTCAAGTCATTAAGATTGTTGTTATGTACAAGTTTAAAATGACGGGCGACAGGGTAACTAGAATCAGAATTAACTACTGTTCGGAGGTGTTGGAGTATACGATTAAAAACTTGCAGCTTAGTACTGCCCACATATTTTAGATAGCATGAACATTCCAATACGTATACTGCAAATTCAGTTCTACATGTAAACATCCCTTTAATTTTAGTAGGTTGGGACTCAAAAGCAGTAGTGTATTCAGTTGTATTTTTTCCAAATTTGCAAGCTCGGCATGAGCTGCATTTGAAAAAACCTGTCCTTTTAGATAGCCAATTACCAGAAGCGTTCACCTCAGGGCTAGATTTAACAAGTGCGTCCCTCATCGAGGGAGCACGTCTAAATGTCAAAGATGGGCGTTCTGGCAGAATTTGAGACAAAGTTAAATCTGTCATTACTATAGGCCAGTTTTTATATATGATTTTCCTTACTTGCTTTTCCTGGCTACTATAGGTTATAGGTGGTTATCAATCTCACTGAGTCACTCGATTTGGACAGATTATTTAAAATCTCAGGATTGGTAGGGGTGGTGTTAGTAGTGGTGTTCCGTAAACATTCCTCTCTAGAATGGCTGTTGGCCCTCGACATAGCAGCCTTCAAATCTTTTGTTTTGTAGCCACGGGCACTAAACCTTTGGAGAGCTTCCGTCTGACAGAGTTTGAGATCTGTTTCAGAACTACAGATTCTCCTTATTCTTAAAAACTCTCCATACGGGATGCTTCTGATAAGATGGCAAGGGTGGGAGCTGATCCTAGTATCCTAGGTCCTAGGATCGCACTCTCCCCGGCAGCTCCGCGGTCCTCTGCGTCGCCTGGAAGCCAGCCCCTCCGTTGCAGGGTTCAAGACTACCCTGATTCGGGTTTTCCTCTTTGCGCGTTGTGACTATATTTATTTGGTGTAATTGTGGTGTAATTGTGCCGCTGCTGTTTATTTGTTCACTTGGTTCATTTGTTTTCCCTTACTGCCCATTGCTGTGTGCTGTTGCTCCCCTTCGTCTCCCCTCCGCCGCTTACCTCTGACCCCTCCCCCTACCGCTCCCTCCTCCCAGCTGCACGTCCCTCCCCCTCCCCTACATTATGGCGACCGCTGCGGGGGAGTGCGTGTGAGTCCTCAGACCTCGGTCCTAGGATCGCACTCTCCCCGGCAGCTCTGCGGTGCTCTGCGTCGCCTGGAAGCCAGCCCCTCCGTTGCAGGGTTCAAGACTACCCTGATTCCGGTTTTCCTCTTTGCGCGTTGTGACTATATTTATTTGGTGTAATTGTGCCGCTGCTGTTTATTTGTTTATTTGTTCACTTGGTTCATTTGTTTTCCCTTCCTGCCCATTGCTGTGTGCTGTTGCTCCCCTTCGTCTCCCCTTCGTTTCCTGCCGCCGCTGACCTCTGACCCCTCCCCCTACCACCCCGCTCCCGCCTCCCAGCTGCACGTCCCTCCCCTACATTATGGCGACTGCTGTGCGGTCGCGCCGCTGGCACGCCAAAGGCGCGCCTAAGGCAAGCCCGTCTGCGCCCGTCCGCGACCCGACCGCGACCAGCACCAGGAACCCTGGTTCTCTGAGGCCCCACCGCTACGACTCAATCACCCTCCACGCACTCAACCCCGGAAGAGACGCCGACTGCGCAAGATCCTCGCCGAACACCACCCACGGGCAGTTCTCGTGCAGACCCTGCCGCAGATCCTTCACCATCGACAAAGCTCCCACGTCCGCCGAAGGCACGCCTGATGCATGCACCACCGAAACCCTGACTTGCATCCTTCTCAACGTGCGCTCCCTGCACCGACACGCCGTAGAGATCTGGGACCTGATCGACACCATCTCACCCGAGGGTGTCGGGTGAGAGGCGACACCCTCTCACCCGATGTCGCCTTCTTCACGCCACCTCCGGCCTCGACATCGCTACTGCCATCCCCGACGGATACATGATCCAGAGAAAAGACCGTCCGCACCGCCCAGGAGGAGGACTCGCCATCGCACACAAGACCCCCCCTCCGACTCTCCACATCCAGCACGAGTGACCCCCACTCCAACACAGAACACCTCCATTTCCAGATCAAGACAAGCCCCAGGACCACGCTACGCGGCACCCTCATCTACGGACCGCCAGGACCTCGCACCCACCCCGCAACTACCATCGACGAGCTCGCCGCACCCCACGACATCACCTCTACGGACTACATTCTACTCGGGGACCTGAACTTCCACCTCGGCAACGACCCTGACTCCACCACTCTCCTCGACAACCTCACCAACCTAGGACTGAAACAGCTCGTCAACACGCCCACCCACAGAGCGGGTCACACCCTCGACCCCATCTTCGCGGGAGGAACAAACATCCGCTTCAGCCACACCACCCAGCCCCCCTGGACTGACCACCACTGCGTCCACTTCACCTTCAACACCACCACCGCACCCAAACCCACCCTGCGCCCGCCACGATGGAACTGGAGCAAGGTCACAGAGGAGCACCTCAACACCACCCTCCGTCAAAACCCCCCCATCGCCACGACCAACACCAACGCCGCAGCCAGGGAATTTCACCGCAGGGTCTCCTGCTGCGCCGACAAGCTCGCACCCCTCCGCCCCACGCCAAACAACGCCCTCTGAAAGCCGCCTGGTTCACCACAGAACTTCAAGAAGCCAGACGCTCCTGCAGACACCTAGAGAAAACCTGGCGACACCTGAAAACCACGGAAGCACGGAACAACCACAAGAGCGCCCTAAAGGAATACCACCAGCACATAAGAGACACCAAACGGACCTTCATAAGAGACAAAGTCCAGACCAACGTGACCAACGCCAAGGAACTGTTCAACGTCATACAGCAGTTCGCAAAACCCACCTGCGAAGCCACGGACGTCACACCTTCCCAGGAACTCTGCGACAAACTCAGCTCCTACTTCCATCTGAAGATCAAGGCCCTCTACGACAACTTCAGCGAACCAACGACGAACACCACCCCCCTACCCACCGCCGCCGATGAGCCGACCATCACGGCCTGGGATCCCGCTACCATCGAACTCATCACCGCGACCATGAAGAAAACTCATTCAGGAGCCCCAACGGACCCCTGCCCACCGCACATATTCCACAGGGCCGCCACCGTCATCGCACCCGAACTAGGACGCACCATCAACGCCTCTCTCAGATCAGGCATCTGCCCAGATGACTGGAAACGAGCAGAGGTAAAACCCCTCCTCAAGAAGCCAACGGCCGACCCAACGGACATGAAAAACTACCGGCCCATCTCTCTCCTCCCCTTTGCGGCCAAAGTCACAGAGAGACTCATAAACGCCCAGCTGACCGCCTTCATCGCAGAGAACTCCATCCTGGACGCCTTCCAGTCTGGATTCCGCAGCAACCACAGCACCGAGACCGCCCTCCTCGCCGCCACTGACGACATCCGCATGCTACTGGATCAGGGACACACTGCGGCCCTCATCCTTCTAGACCTCTCCGCAGCCTTCGACACCGTCGCACATAGCACGCTCGCAGCCAGACTTCATGACGCAGGAATACAAGGAGCCGCCCTCGACTGGATCCAATCCTTCCTCTCCGGCAGAACCCAGAGGATTCGACTCCCTCCCTTCCTCTCCAAACCCACGGAAATCAACTGCGGAGGACCCCAGGGATCATCACTCAGCCCCACGCTCTTCAACATCTACATGGCCCCCCTCGCCGCCATCGTCAGACAGCACGGGCTCAGCATCGTTTCCTACGCCGACGACACCCAGCTCATGCTCTCACTCACGAAGAACCCCGAAGACACCAGACTCTGCTTCCAGGAAGGAATGAAGAACGTGGCAGCCTGGATGAAAGACCGCTGCCTGAAGCTCAACTCAGAGAAGACCGAGGTCCTCATCCTCGGACCCTGCACCTCCGCCTGGGACAACACCTGGTGGCCCGCCGCCCTCGGGAGCCCACCCACCCCTACAGACCACGCCCGGAACCTCGGCATCATCCTTGACTCCTCCCTCTCCATGAACCGCCAGATCAATGCCGTCGCCTCCACTAGTTTCAACTGCCTTCGCATCCTCCGTAAGACCTTCAAATGGATCCCCCCAGACTGCAGAAGGACCGTCACCCACGCACTCATAACCAGCAGACTGGACTACGGCAACGCCCTCTACGCCGGAATCAACAAAACTCTTCTACACAAACTCCAAACCATCCAGAACTCCGCAGCCAGACTCGTCCTCGGGACACCACGTCACGAGCACATGACCCAACACCTACGAGGCCTCCACTGGCTCCCCGTCGAGAAGAGGGTCACCTTCAAACTCCTCACCCACGCCTACAAATCCCTCAACAACATCGGACCCAAATACCTCAACGAGAGAGTATCCTTCCACGTACCCAAGAGGAACCTCCGCTCCGCCGACCTCGCCCTGGCAGAGGTCCCCCGCATCCGCAGAAACAGAACCGGCGGGAGAGCTTTCTCCTACATCGCAGCCAAAACCTGGAACGAGCTCCCGGTGAACATCAGACGCTCCCCGACCCTGCACACGTTCAGGAAGGACCTTAAGACCTGGCTCTTCGACTGATCCGGAGCCGCCCCCCCGTCCCCCAGCGCCTTGAGACCCTCACGGGTGAGTAGCGCGCTAAATAAACCCCTGATTGATTGATTGATTGAGCTGCTGGCATGTAGTACAGAATTGCCAGCAGTGCTCTTTCTGTGGAGTTTGGTGTGTATAGCATCATTTTCAATATATAACTCAACATCTAAGAACTGTACACATTAGTTGCTTATGTGGGCAGTGAATTCCAAATTCAACACGTTATTGTTAATGGTATCAACAAAACACTTGGCCGATTCAATAGATCCTTTCCAAATTACACAAACATCGTCTATAAATCGCCACCAATGAAGTATATGGGCATCATACAGTTCCTTGTGGGTGTTTCTGAGGACATGCTCCTCCCACCAGCCAACGTGCAAGCACGCATAGCTGGGAGAGAAGCATGCCCCCATCGCCACACCACGTAGCTGTTGATGGACCTCTTTGTTAAACATGAAATAATTATTCATGAGACATAGCTCAATCATTTTCAGAAGCATGACATTATGTTGGTAAAACTCAATGCTGCGTTGGCTCAAAAAATACTTCACTGCTTCCAGCCCATCAGAATGATGAATACTGGTGTAAAGGGAACAAATGTCCATTACAATAAACACACTCCTCATTCCATGTAACAGTTTGTAATTTGGACAGAAAGTGACCCGTATCTCTAATGAAGGAAGGAAGGTTCTCCACAAAGTCATGCAAAAAATAATCCACATATTTCGACATAGGTTCTAAAAAGCTTTTCTGGGCCGATATTATTGGTCTCCCAGGTACTGGTGTAATGTTCTTGTGAACTTTGGGGATAAAATAGAGTACGGGTGTGATAGCGTGATCATTCTTTAAAAAGCAGTATTCATTCTTACTGAGTAATCCCGTTCGTTTCCATTGAGCCAGTTCTTTAAATATTGAGTCTTTGATTACCCTGAGATCATTAAAAGTAGCTTTTTTGTAACAAGACGTGTCGTTTAGGTGACGTTATGCTTCCTCCAAATAGAGGGCCCTAGGCCATAACACAATGTTGCCCCCTTTGTCTACCTTATTGATAATCACATTGCCGTTATCTTGTAACTTGCGCATAATGTTGGTGTATTGTATTTCAGAATATTTTCTATGTTTTAATTTACACAACACCTTTTGATTTAGTTTCTTTAGATCTTCAATGACACAGTCGCTGAATGTGTCGATTGCGTCTTTAGGCATTAGGGGGATAAAGGTCAAAGGCGGGCGAAAAGGGCTCGATGAAGGACTATTTCCTCGGATGCCCATTTGTTGAAACTCCTCTTGTGTAGAGCTGGTGATGTTTTCTTCATTCTGGGCCAACGAGTGTATGGATCTGAGTACGCTTATATCTGATACTTGAAGGGTTACACCAGTCATCTCATGTGGCGCAATTAGTGAGGCAGCTTCAGTTACTTTACTTAATTTGAAATGTTTGAGGAGCTTGAGTTTGCGGATAAACTTGAATATATCCACTCGGGTTTGCACATACTTGAAACCATTCACAGGGCAAAAAGACAGTCCCAATGAAAGCAATTGTAATTCTGCAACTGTGAGCTCTAAATCCGAGAGGTTGATGACGGTGTTGTCTGGATTATTAGGATTGTTCATTGTTGGGGCCACCTCTTTGCTCTCCCCCCTCTCCCTCTATTGTTGCCTCCTGAGTTTGCGCCTCTGTTTCCTGTGCTGGTTCCTCCTTCGTCAGCTTTCTTCACAGGATTGCGTGGCCGCAATGTTTGGCGGCGGTCTTCGATTAAAAAACCCAATTCCTCTGATGGCGAGAAGTTAGTGGGCAGCTGTGCCTGCAAGCTGCTTGCCCTACTATCATCCGAATCAGTGCTGCTGCCCGCAGAACTGATATCCGTGTTTGATAATTCAATACCTGGTTGCCTGGGTACCGAGATATCAGAGGTTTTTGAAGCGAGTGCTTGCCTTTTCACCGTGTCAAATTTCCTCGAAAATGTAAAAATATATTATATATTATATTACATTAACCCACAACTCCTAAACTCAACCCCCTTAAACCCTAAAAATACCCTTGCCACCCAAAAACCCATACCCACCCTAAACCCTAAAAATACCCTTGCCACCCAAAAACCCTTACCCACCCTAAACCCTAAAAATACCCTTGCCACCCAAAAACCCTTACCCACCCTAAACCCTAAAAATACCCTTGCCACCAAAAAACGCTTACCCACCCTAAACCCTAAAAATACCCTTGCCACCCAAAAACCCTTACCCAACCTAAAAAGACCCATACCACCCAAAATCCCATACCCACCCTAAACCCTAAAAATGCCCTTACCCCCCATAAACACCTACCAACCCCTAAACCCTAAAAACACCCTTGCCCTAACATACACACACATTCAGAGGTGACCGTGAAGTTCCAGGCTTCAGAAAGGTACATACTTTTTAAAATCCCTATCCTTTGCCCCTCCAATCTCAACAGCAAATGGGAGAGTTTATGGATGGGTCAAAGGTTTAACACAATGCCCCTTCCCTAGTCCCTAGGCAACTGTTTGGATATTAACTCTCTCTGCTACTGATGAAGGAAACTGAAAAGCCAGTGCAGCACCACAGCTAGTGTTGTGCTGCCCCATGAGAAGATGTGTTTCCTTTGCATAACTCTGCACTTAGAGCGGGAGTAGGACTAAATGCCTTAAGATTGTTAGACCACTTTCTGTCTGCATCCTGGTCTATGGATCTTCCAATGCCGAAGCCCACAGGTACAATGGAGTGAGCAGGGGAAGGAGCAATTTGAGGCTGCATTGGCCAATTAAGGTTACGTTTTTAACTGAGGCTGCACTGGCATTAGAGACTACGTGTGTATTTTGTAGGAATGCATTCAAGGCTACACCTGTGCACAGCAAAGCTGCAGTGTATGGCCATTTGAGATTCTACCTTGCCTCACTGGCTTATGAAGCTATGTTAGCTATGTCTGTGCATTGAGAGGCTTCTCGAGGGATTTAGACAGTAACTGAAAATATGAGGTTACATCCATGCAAGTGATTCTGCACTAGACATTCAAGTAGTACCTGTATACTGATGGGCTGTGATGTGCCATTGAGGCTATGGCTGAGCTTAACACATCTAACACTTGCATTTGAGGCAATAGCAGAGGATGTAAAGCTGCACCTCTATTATGATGCTATACCTGGCATGTGTCAATTGAGAGGTTCTACTTGTTGTGGGTCTGAACTGGGCATCTGAGGCTGTACTTGCCAATTGGGAGGTTGAAAGGGAATTGAAAGCTATATCTAGGCCCAAGTGAGGCTGCACTAATAATTTAGCCTGCACCTGGGCATTGCGAGTCTGTTATTGGCATTTGAATCTTTAGCTGTGCATTATAGGATGGCTGTATGACAGAATGTCGACAACAACATCGAATGACAAGAATATTGTCTAAAAAAAATCGAGTTTACATACATTGCAAGTTAACTACAAAAATATTGTGTCAAAAATATTGTGGAACAAAATATAAACAAGGTAAGACTATTAATTTCTTAATATATATAATTCTAATTAATTTATTTTAAATGTTAACTAAATAATCATATAATTTAAAATAAATAGTTCGAATAAGCAATATTAACAAGATAGTAACCAACAAATATATGTCCCTCATTTAAATATTGAAATTAATATATAACAATAGTTTTATTTAATACTGTGAACTAAGTATGTAAATAATATATACATATTACGAAAAAATATAAACCAATATTTAAACAACTAAATAAATTGCAATAATAACAATTTAAAAAAAATTAAAATAGCATATATTAACAAATACATATATCACAATTTAGGTCTGTATTACGACTAAGGCAGTCCATTGGACCGCCGTAGTCGTGGTGGCGGTCCACCTGCCATATTTTGACTATGGCGGTTGGACCACTACAGAACCACTTCTACCGCCAGAGATCCGCGATCCATGGCGATCTTGCAGATGTGTGAGGCTGGTAATATGCTGGTGCTGCCGCTGCGGTACCACCATGCATATTATTAATTCCCTCAACGCCACAGTTTTCATGGCGGTACGACCACCATGAAAACTGTGGCAGTGAGGAAACAAAGGGTGCCCTACAGCCTCTACGCCAGGGGATGCATTCAGGGAGGCACATGTGCCCCCCTATCTGCATGCACCCCCAGTTCATGCAGAGCATGGACTTGACAATCCATGCCCTGCAGGAACTTACAATAGCGTTCCCATTGCAGTGCCTTGCTAAGGCTCACGTATGAGCCTTAGCACTGCACTGCCGTGGGGCAGTGGCCGCAGCACCGCCCGACCTAGATTCTAGTCAGAATCCGATGGGTGGTCCCTGTATGGCTTTGGCAGTGTGGCGCTGGCGTGGCAGCCCGCTGCCACACCGCCAAAGTCATTATAAAATTAATATAAAAATAATTTCAAATGAAAAATACATAAAAAAATATATGAAAAAATACAAAATATTTAAAAAATAACAATTGAAGTAAAACAACATTAGGAAAAATAAGTAATCTAACTTGAATTTTAAGAAAAGTAGACAAAGTGTTACACTTTCAAGGGGTAAGATTTACTATTCCCACTCCAACGTAAGCGAAAGCAGGAAAAGTGTTGGACTTTGGAGGGTTAGATTTATTATTCCTGCTCCAATCTATGCAACAGTAAGGAAAGTGTGGGCTTTGGAGAGGTTACATTTACTATTCCCAACACAATGTAGGCAAAATTGGGAAAGTGTTGGACATTGGAGGGGTTAGATTTACTATCTCCACTCCAATGTAATCAAAAGCATGGACATTTTTGACTTAGGAAGGGTTACATATACCATTTAAACTTTTAATTATTTTTAATAAAATTGTTAAATAACAAAACTATTAAACCCTAATCAAGATAAAAAAAATAGATAATACAGACATTAAATTTAATCTAGATAAAAATGTCTATATATATATATATAATATAAACATTAAAAAACAAAATAATTAAATTTAAAATATATACACTTCCTTCCATGCTACCCAAAAAAGCACAACCACACCCAGAATATAAAAAGAAAATAAGCCAACTATAACATTAAAATAGTAATTAAATAAAACAAATGAATATAAAACCAATTATAAATATAAAATACATTTTACAAACTTCATAATTACATACACCTATCAACAAATTGACAAAGAATTATAATATCTCAAATAAATCATATAACAAATAATTAAATAATTTACAAAACTAGTTACCAAGTAAATACTTAATGTAAAAAAGTATTGTAAAAATAAAATTTAAACATCTCATTGTAATTCCTACAATCCCAGCAACTTGCTACTAAAATATAAATTAGTAATTAAAATATATGTAAATACACTTTACATAAAAAAATTACAAAATGCACCTAAATTATTAAAATATCAATTAATCAACAAAACAATTTACATAACTAATCACCAAATAAATATTTAATTTACATGAAAAATTAAATAAAAAACAATTTAAATATCTTCCCAGCCTATTTCCCTACAACCCACTACTAAATTATAAATTAGTAAACAAACTATACAAAAATTAATTACATTAAAAATCGCAAAAACACATGATTTTAAAAATGAATCCACTAATTTCTATAATATTTATCAATTAAATATTTAATTAACATAAAAAATAAATGAACATTAAAAAGAATCATTAATGATTTTAATAATTCCCACCCTATTCACCTACAAACCTACCAACCCACTGCTACATTATAAATTACTAATTACATTTGTAAAAATTAAAAAAACATATTAAAAACTTGCAAACGATATTTTAAAAATATTAAAACAGTTATATTATTAATACTCATCCTACAATATAAGTACTAATATTTATTTAATTAATTTATTTCAAAATCTTTTTATTGAGATTGATAACAACATGAGAATAGAAACATGACAGTTACATCCGTTGCATTATACAGGTCAAGTGTTACAGATTGCTTCCAGATGCACACAGCTTGTTAACTAGAACTTGACCCCTTAAGTACCGGTGCTTCTACGTCCCGTCTTAAACCTTCAGCGCCTCAACGCCTTTCCATTGTTTAACCCCCCTGTTGTAGGGTCTTGGAGCTAATATACGGATGTGTTCTGTCCGAACTGTACGCCCCAACTGAGGCCTAGTGTGAAAACCAGAAAAAAGAAGGAGTTTCACAACTAGAAGAAAAGAGAAAAATTAAAAAAAAAAAAACTAAAAAGAAATTAACTGGTGTATCATGGTGGGTGAGATCCAAAGTGGCGAGCCGTGTGGGGTGGGCCGGCAGGCGGGAGCCCGGAGGCCCTCACACTAGAAAGCCCTGGGGGCTTCCCTGCTTGGTTAGATGTGGAAGAGGTGGAGGGCCCTCAGTCTGGGGCTGCATGCAAATAAGGGTAGACCCTCTGACAGGTATTCCACCAACGGCGACCATATGTAATCAAAACCCTTCCTTGTATCCTCTGTAATGTCCGTTAGACGCTCCAGGGCCAATGCCCGCCAAAGTCTCGCGTGCCACTGCGTCATGGATGGGGCCTCCGCCTTTTTCCAGGCCGCTGCGACCGCCATCTTGGCTGCACCAAGGCATAACCACATGATGGCACGGTCACTGTTCGTTTGCCTTTTCAGTATCGGATCTCGGAGCCCTAGGAGGGTGTGATCCATTGTCTCCAGAATGGGGTAGCCTAAAATCAGTTTTATCTGTGACAGGATTTCTTTCCAAAAGGGCTTAATAGAGGGACAGTCCTACCAGATGTGTCTGAAGTCTCCCAACAAACCGCAACCACGCCAGCATCTATCTGAAGTGTCAGGGAATATTTTATGTAGTTTCTGGGGGTGCAAGTACCAATCGTACATTATTTTGTAATGAGCCTCACGGAGATACATAGATCGGTTATGTTTGGTTATGTCTCTGTATAAATGGCTCCATTGCTTCTCCTCCACTGGGTTTGAAAGGGTAGAGTCCCAGAAAGACCTATGTCTCTGAAGCTCCTGTGGGGCCAGTGACCGGATGAGGGAGTAAAGGAAGGAAATAGTACCCTTGGTGGAAGCCCCCGATTGTGCGAATTTCTCTATTGGGAGCAAGTCCCTGGTAGCGGCCAGCTGCTCCTGTGGTTGCTGCACCCAGTGTTTGAGTTGCATGTAGTGGAAGCCCTCAGAAGGCGCTAGGTGGAATGCTTTAACGCATTCTGCAAAGGTCATGAGTTCTCCTTTCCTAAATAGGTGCGAGATCGTTAGACATCCCCCCTATTTCCACTGTGTAAATGGCCCCTCTCTCATTGCCGGGGGGAACTCAGGGTTAAAATGTATGGGGGTGTAAGGCGAGGGGAAGGTCGACAAGGATAGCATTTTAGTAAGCAGGTCCCACACTCCCAGGGTAGTGGCCGTGGGGGTGCTGATGTATACGTTTGGCGGCCTATGTTGTTTTTTTAACCATAATAGGTCCCATATGGTCCTTCCCGTTAACTGGCGATCTATATGAAGCCAGTGCTTTTCGGACTCCCTAAGAGACCACTCTGTTATGACCCGGAACTGGGCTGCTCGGTAATAGCTCCTGAAGTCTGGGAGAGCTAGGCCTCCCTCTGAACGAGGCCTGATCAGGACCCTGTGCGAGAGTCGGGCTCTTTGTCCCTGCCAGATGAATTTGGTGACTGCCTTCTTTAAATCGGTGAATAACTCCCTGTCAACTGGGATCGGAAGGCCCTGAAATAGGTATAGGAGTCTAGGGAGGATATTCATCTTTACCGCATTTATTCTCCCTATCCAGGAGGTGTAGGCTGATTTCCACCGAGTCAGGTCTGCCTTAATCTGTCTCAGCAATGGCGGAATGTTGGCCTTGTAAAGCCCAGAAATTTTTGGAGTGAGCTTAACCCCGAGATAGGTAATGTCTTTGCTCGTGCAACAGAAGGGGGAAGACTCTTTCATTTGCTCCCATTCCTCTACCGGTAGGGTGAGGTTGAGCAGGAATGACTTTGCGTTGTTCACCTTAAATCCCGAAACTCGTTCAAAACGCTCGAGTTCCTCCAGGATTGCCGGTAGCGAGCTCTGCGGGTCGGTGATAGGGAAGAGCACGTCGTCCGCAAAGAGGGAGATCTTGTGGGCGTCAGTGCCGAAGGTTACCCCCTTAATATCCTGATTCACCCTTATCCTCTCCGCTAGGGGCTCAATACTGAGAGCAAACAGCATGGGGGACAGAGGGCAACCCTGCCTTGTCCCCCCGCGCAAGTGTGATGGCGTCGGACGCTGCCCAGTTTACAAGGACTCTCGAAGTGGGAAAGTGGTAGTTGGCCTGCACCATGCCAATGAACGTGTCGTTAAAGCCAAATCGCTTCAGAGTTCGAGCTAGGAAGGTCCAGTCCACCCGATCAAAGGCCTTCTCCGCGTCCAGCGAGAGGAGGGCCGCGGGAATGCCTTTCTTCTGTACTTTTTCAATGTTGTGCACTTCTCTGCGGAGATTATCATGGGTCTGTCGACCCTTAATGAACCCCGACTGATTGGGGTCGATCAGAGCTGGGAGGAGGTTTTCTAGGCGAGTGGCCAGGATTTTAGAGTACAATTTGGCATCCAGGTTCAAGAGAGCGATGGGCCTATAAGAGGCACATGCTGTTGGGTCTTTCCCTGGTTTGGGTATAACTGTTACTAGAGCCTCCCCCATAGTATCTGTTACCCTATGGGCAGTCGCTATTTCGTTAAACAAGAGCACCAGATGAGGCGTCAGTTCGGGAGTGAATGTGCGGTAGAAGTGGGCATTAAACCCATTAAGCCCGGTGCCTTCTGCCGCTTCAGGGCATCTATCGCCTTTTGAACCTCTTCCCTAGTGAAGGGCCGACTCAGTTCCTTGTTGGTGTGGCCCGAGACCTGGGGTAAAAACAGGGACGTCAGGTAGTGATCTTGATCTCGGGTATCGACTGGGTCTGCGGAATACAGGGCTCTGTAGAACTGACCGAAGGCATTTGCTTTACCCTCCTCATTGCAGTGGGAGACGCCCGCGTCATCCACTATCTGCTTAATATATTCTTTTTCTTGTTTTGCCCTTAGTTGTCGTGCCAGTAATGTGCCTATCTTATTGCCGCTATCATACCCTCTCGCTTGTAGCCTCAATATTGTGTGTTCTGCTCTATTAGTGTATATGGCTTTTAATTTACCCTTCAGGGAGGTGACTGTACGAAGCGACTGGCTCGATGGGGACTCTTGGTGGCTTTTTTCCGCTTCTTGTAATTCCTTTTCCAGGAGGAGCCTCTCCCCCCCTCTGTTGGTTTCTGAGCGTAGTGGCTAGCTCTATACATTTGCCCCTAATGACCACCTTAAATGCGTCCCAGTTGTTAGCAAAAGAGGTAAGGGCAAGGTCATTATTCTTAAAGAAGTCAGTGATTGCCTTATGTAGGTCATCCCTTAGGGAGTCTGTCCCTGGCGAGAATATTGGGGAAAAACCATCACCTATGTTTTGGTCGCGGTGCCGGCCAGTTTAATAATACCTCCAACGGGGCATGATCTGAAAGGCAGATCGGGTGAAACCTTGCGTCCGCCACCGCGCAGAAAAGGGCTTGACTGAGGAAAGCGTGATCTATTCTGGAGTGGGTTCTATGGGAGTGGGAAAAAAGGAATAGTCCCTCGCTGTGGGGTGGGTTTTCCTCCAGACGTCCAGTAGGCCTAGACGCTGCAGGGCGGTTTTGAGAGTTTTACTGAATGTTCCTTCCGTAGCCCGCTGGGGATGGGTCGTGTCCAGTGTGGGGTCCCATACGAGGTTAAAGTCCCCCATCAACAGAATATCTCCCACGGCAAACCCCTCCAAGGTGGTGAGAAAGGAATCTAAAAAGTCCAGTTGCATCGTGTTTGGTGCGTAAACTGTAGCTATGGTGCACGCTCTCCCTCTGATCTCCCCCCGTACCATTAAAAAGCACCCTGAGGTGTCGGATTTAGTAGCTTGGTGGTTGAAGGGGATCGAAGAGTGAAAGAGGAGAGCCACCCCATTTTGCTCCGTGGGGGCCGATGACCGGAAAATCTGGGGATAACGCTTGGGTTTCAGCCTACCTTCTTCGCTTCTCTTCAGGTGTGTTTCCTGTAGTGCGTCTAATAGAATCTGGTGGTCCGTTAGATATTTTCATAGAGAGTGCCCTTTATTGGGGGAGTTAAGCCCCCTAACATTCCAGGAAAGGCAATTAACTGCCATGATTCAGGGTATGACCTTTCCGCCCCCTAGTAATCCTGCCTGTGATCTCCAGCCCCCTCGGCTACCCCCACCCCCCAATGCCAAAATAAAAACCACCATGATACATAACAAATTTAACGACAACAAACTTAAACTGTGAGTTGTGGAGTCCTCCATCCCAGAGGAGGGCCTCAATTCGATCAACCCCAGGAGCGAGCCCATTTCCGCTCCCAGAAACCCCTATTAATTTGTTACTAGAGTATTAACGCCAACACTTCTGTACTTATACCAAATATCACCTTACTGACTCCTTTCTAGTCGCCCTGGGTGCACGGCGAACCGCAGTTCGAAAGTCTCAGTGCATGGAGCGTCTTCAGGGGAACTCCACCCCTTCGTGTCCCCTCCCGGGCCTCCCGATGCTTTGCCTCCAGTGCCGGCTGACTTTGGGTGGACTACCAGCCCATGATGCCCCTAAGATGCCAATAATTCCCCACCTCAGTCTGGTGTTTTCTTGCTTCCTCGACCAGCTGCCCTCCATGGGCCTGCTCCTCTCCGTTCCTTCATTTGGACCCCTTCCCCGCTCTTTGACGTGGACTCTCTGGAAGAAGGGAGAGGTCTGATTCCCAAGTGTTCCGCTGCTTCCTCCAACTCCGTGTAGTGGAACTGCTTGTTGTCCATGTGGAAGACAATACCGAAGGGATAGGTCCATCGATACTTTATGTGTCTCTCTCGTAAAGCTTCCGTAATCGGCCGAAACTGCTGCCGTCTTGCCAGGGTGGCTTGGGCCACATCTTGGTACAGTGAACAAGTGGCATTTTGGAAGGAAACGTTCTCTGATCCTCTCGCTTTTTGAAGCAGCAGTTCTTTCGTTTTGAAGGAGCTGAACTTCGCTAGGACGTCTCAAGGTCTCTTGTTGGATCCGGGCATTTTCAGTCCCACTCTGTGAGCCCGCTCGAGTCTCACCTCTGGGCCTCCCTCCCCTATAACTGTGGAGAAGAGGCCCACTAGAAACGCCTCCAGATCAGGGCCCTCGCATCCTTCTTCCAGGCCTCTAACCCTTATGTTGTCTCGCCGAGAGCGATTCTCCAACTCTTCACACTTGACGGTAGAGGCCTTTAGCTGCTCACGGAGTTCAGTCGCGCCATCCTCCAGTGGCCTCAGTCGGTCCTCCAGCTCTTGGCATTTCGCTTCCACATCTAAAGTGCGTGTTCCAACCGAATCCACGTCCGCTTGCTGGGCCACCAACTTCCCTCTTATCTCCGTTCTAAAGGATTCAAAGGAGGCGTCAATGTCTACCTTGATGTCCTCTCTTAACTCCCTTTTGAAATCCCTGAGGGAAGCAAACAAATCCTCGCGGGTGAGGGCCATGCTGTCCCCCTGTTGCGTGTCACCTTCCTTGGCTGAGCCTGAGCCCGGCTGCGCAAAATAGTTCGAGACTTTATTGGCTGTGATTTTTTTGGGTGGCATAATGGGGATTGAGGATCGACCCCCCCCAGGCCTTCTCCGTTAGTGGGCTCTCTGTTGGACCAGAACTGTCCTCCCGTGGAGTGGGGCTCCCACGCCCACGTGGTCGCTAGGGCCAGCGACTCCACCAGCCATCTGGGAACTCTGCTGGACCGTAGGACCTCTTGCAGGCGCCCTTCCTTCTTGGGGTGTCACTCGTAATGGGGCCCCCAGTGGAGAGACCTTGCGTACTGCTTCTGGGGGTCACTGCAGGAGTGGGCTGTGAACACAAGGCATAGTGCAGCCGACTGGTAGTGCGCTACGGGGAGAAGGTGCCATTTTGAAGGCAGGCAATCCCCCACCGGGGGTCAGGCGTCCCACCGGGAGTCCTGCTTCTGTTGTCTCAGTCCTGTGGGGGTTTCACTGAAATCGGGGAGGGGCTGTGTTCTGCCATAGCCCCCCGCGAATCGCGCTCCCTCTCACCTGGGTGGATCTGGAATGGAGTCCCTGGCTCGGAACAGTCTTGTGGCGCTGAAGATCGTGTCTTCTCCTGGGGGGTGTCCCTGAAGTACACCCCCTGCGCGGTTTCTTGTGCCTCGGATCGGCGCTTCCTTGACCCCGCCCCAGCTCCTCTGCGGCCGTCACTTCAATCAGCGCACCGCCACCATTTTGCGATGCGCTGCGGTGAGCCGAGTCTGCTGCTCTCCCCGCACCTCAGAGGGCTGGATTCACGTAGCGGAGAGTCCCTGCAGCACACCGGGACCTCCCTCCTGTATTACCGAGCCTTGGCCGGGTGCAGCTGGGCGGTTAATACCCTATACTTGTTGTTCTAAGCGGGGCCTGATACGGAGCCGCTTGGATTCACGTCCGAGCGGCCATGATGGCTGGCCATGCCCCCCCTATTTAATTAATTTAAAAACAATATTTACTACAACAATATTAAAGTAAACAATATTAAAGACAACAATAGATTTAAAAACAATACTTTAAACATAAATAAACAACATTCTTACCTTAGATATTCTGATCCATGGTATTTTTGACATGATATTTAAGTAACACGATATTTTGGAATCAATATTTTTATCATTTACCTTGTGAAACAGCACTAATCATGTGAGGCGTCTCTGGGGATTTAGCCAATAGCTGAATACATGGTTAATGTCTCTGCATGCCGTTCTGCAATGGGCATACAAGTACAAAATGTGAAATATGAGGCTAAGGAATGGAAGTTGTGACTGAGAAAAATGAGTCTAAAATGTACATATAGGGCTACACCAGAGAATTTAGGTTTCAAACATTTTTAATGAGATTGCAAACAAAAATACTCAAAAACTTTGTCTGTGGATATTAAAGCCATGCAACCCCACAATAACATTTATACAAACCCTAGAAAACTACTCAGTCATCTTCAGGCCCCAACCCCCGGACATCTGAACCTAGAAACAAGGGAGGAAAGAGTGCTTGGAGGGATTAATGGAAAAGAACGGGGGAGCTGAAAGCAACATCCCCACAGAGTCAAACCAACATCTTTATCTAGTGTAACTACCCTCCACCAAATATCAAAGGAAGCCTTCACTTTGTGCCACCCAACATTGACAATGTAAGCAGCCATACACAGTAGTTAGTTCAAGTCTCCTGTCCCGGAGAACCATTTGTAACCATCTTCAGCTGCTATTGCAGTGCCTTTAGAAACACCCTTGTCACCCCTACCTGGGTAAAAATGTGTTGGTGTCCCTCATGTTGAGCCCTGTCTACCAAAACTCAAACTTGGGACTCAACATGCAACAGTGCTGGCACGATAACACTGTGAAACCCAGTATGTGTTTATCTTCTTCGTCTAAGGATACCACCTTCATCTCACATTGGGAGACCCTTACTAATGCCTATCAGTCTTTGTCAGGTGATTGTCTATATTCAGAAGATTATCACTGATTGAAGCTACGTTCTCTGCAATACACTAAGGGTCTGATTACGACTTTGGCGCAGCGTTGCCGGGTCAGCACCATCGCCGCACCGCCAAAGCCGTGGTCGGGCCACCTGTCAGATTAGGAGTTACCTCCTGTATGACAGGCTTTTTTTTTTTGGGCGGTGCCTCTAAAAATGGGCACCGCAATGGGAACGCCAAAAACAGTTCCTGCACGACATGGACTGAAAAGTCCATGCCGTGCAGGAACTAGGGTGCATGCACACAGGGGGGCACATGTTGTGCCCCCCCCTGCATGGACCCCAGGGCGCAGAGGCACAAGGGGGCCCTGTAGGGCCCCCTTTGTTTCCTCTCCGCCAGGGTTTTCATGGAGGAGGAACCGCCATGAAAACCATGGCGGAGAGGAAACTTCTAATATGTTTGGTGGGACCGCCGCGGTCCTGCCAAGCATATTGATGCCTCTTGCCCGCCGCCAGGGAATGGCGGTTCCCTAGCAGCTGCGGTGGGGCAATGGTGGTCGTGAGACCGCCGCCACGCCCCCACAAGTCTGGCGGTCCGTGGACCACCATACTCGTAATAGAGCCTTAGTGGTGAATTGTAATTCCTGTAGCGCTACTAGGATCTGTGATTCTCCAAAGGGCGGGCTGCCTTCTGTCTCAGTAAATGCACCTGTGGCAGCCATGCCTGTATTTGCAACCCAGCGGCCGCGTTGTGGAACAAAACTATCTTCCTTATCCTTCCAGCCTAGGGCTTTAGGGTCTACTTCTGGCATTTTTTCATGTTTTTACAAGCGCTAACCAGTATCTCCAGCCACATTCAAGGCAGCCATTCATGCTGCAGAACAGCAGTCATCAGTCAAAGACTGAAACTACTCGAGCCCCTGTGGCTCCACAAGCACTACCTCTTTTCTTGGTCCCTATTTAGCAGCGAGCATGGGAGGACCTGGTTCCCTGCCCGTCCTTTGCGTAGCTTCCAGGGCCATCTCTCTTGCATCAGGAGGTCCTACTGAAGACCAATTCAAATGGAATGACACCTCCATCTGGAATTTTCCCCTGCGTGGGGTTAAATGCCGGAGGGTGCCATCTTGGAATAACCAGCAGCTGAAGATGTATTCTGCTCGTCCCACATTCCAGATGGGGTTTCAGGGCTTTCCAACACTCTAGTTCTTATACACCAGCAGTGATATCTGACACACTCACCGCCACTCCACAGGACGGCCAGCACCACCCCACCCACCCCTCAGCCAGTTACCCTAAACTACCATTTTATGACTAGCATGTGGGCCTTCACCAGAGGGCATGTTATTTTAACTGGGACTGTGTTTATAGTGCCAGTTAATAGTTAATATTCTGGTTGTGTCTTGGCATATGATACTTCTGTCTAGGCATTAAAAGCTGTAACTGGGCATAGGATGGATGAGCACATGCATATAATAACATGCCTATCTTATCATCTGAAGCTATACCTCAGCACTTGAATCCATGCCAGGCCCTAATTACATATAGGCTTGACTACGGCAATGCATTGTACCTGGGACTTCCAGTCTATCTCACCAATAAATTGCAGGTGATCCAAAAATCAGCAGCCTGCATTTTGGGTTTGCAGTTGAGATCACATGTGTCTCCACATTGAGGGTGTTGCACTGGCTCCCTATTAAGAAAAGGATTCTTTATAAGACCCTGGTACTGGTACATAAGTCCCTTCATCAGTCAGGTGCTGGGTACCTCAGAGCAAGGATTATTCCCTATGCTCCGGCTAGATACCTTCACTCAGCCAACACTTTTTGGGCCAAAATCCCTTGAATCCAGCACTCCAGAGCAGGCGGGAGGTCCTTTTCCTTCCTATGACCATCAGCATGGAAGAAACTACCTCTTGAGCTACAAGCCATCTCAGCCACTGCCAAGTTTCAGAAGACATTGAAAACATAGCACTTTAAGGAGGATTAATGGTTTGGGCTTTTTCAGTCTGTCAACATTGAGGTGCAGAGCGCCAGGACACTCCTTGGAGTAACAGAGCGCTATAAGAGTGCCCATTACATTACATTACATTACTTATAGGGCCCAATTCACAAAGCCATTTGCGCTCATATATCAGGTTTGTATACACAAATGGAAAAGTTTATCGCTGGTAGGCTTTCACAAAATGTGATCAAGCAGCCACAAATAGTTTAGGAATAAATCTTACGAAAAGTGGAAGTGCAAGAAACAAATAGTGGATAGTCTTGTGTGATTATGAACACCCACAAACTTGATTGTGAGAAGTCACAAACTATTCTCAGACTCTTTCTCACCATGGAAACCGGCGGAGATTTGCTTAGAGAGACCTGGCCTATATCCCCTTCCAGGTTGGGAAGGGGAACAAAAAATTTAAAACGTGGTACAGGTGTGGGGAAACAGGCTTCTCCTAGTGGACGAATTTAAAAAATGTGCAATTGCATATGAGGGTTGATTTTTACGGATGCAGGCTTATACCCTGTTCATAATTCAGCACTGGTGAGACAGTAACTCTAAAACTGTCACGACATTCCCAGTATTACACCTGAAAAGCTGCGATTGGTGCAGCTTTTTAGGCCAGTGACCTGCCATCTCAACACATTTCTTCTCACTAGAATAAATAAACACAATGACTTGGAAAAAGTAAGACGCTCTCAGCAGGGAATTCCTCATATAAATATAATTTGGTAGAAGTATAGGCTACCCACCACACCATTGCCTGCCGGATAATGATTAAAAATAGATTGGCCAGGGGGCGTGGCCTAGCGAGCCAGTATGGCGGACGTGTGTTAGGCGAGCTCCGTCCAGCCCGTCTATAATCCTTCATTTATCCTGGTTCCCCCTGACTCCAGAATAACTCTAAGGGAGCCGCTGAGTCGCTGATTCACCCCGGTGGATGCCTGGCGGGACTTAGGGGCGCTTACTTACGCTTTTGTGGACGAGATCGCATCACGTGGAAAAAGGGGCCTGGCAGCTGAGGAGGAGCCGGGGAGTTGCGTGAGGTTCCCCGGAAGACATCGAGGACCGCGCACCCTCCTGAACCCCGCCTGCAAGTGGGGGCACGTGACTGGCAGGTGACTGGCGGGCTGACCGACTGCGGGAGCTGGCGCTGGAACGACGGCCGCTTGTGATCCTGCGGCCCCGAGGCCTCGTGGGGCGTCGGGCGGCGTTGAGCCCCGAGACCGCCCGGCAACCGGAGTGAGCGGCGCTGGTGAGGACTGGGGAGCGGCAGAGGCGGAGGCGGTGGCCTGGCTTCCTGGCTCCGGGGGCGCTGCCTGGCGGTTAGATACGCGGTCGCCGAGGTAGCTGCGGGAGGTGCTTCTTCCCCCCCCCCTCTCCGCTTCCTTCATTGTCGGCCAAAGCTGTGGTGTGGCCTTGGTGAACGGTGGGGCCACGTGGCGACGAACTCCGCAGCTGGCATCAGACCCCCTCCTGCTACGCGGGCGCCCACAGCGGGGGTCTGCGGGACCTTGATCGTCTGCCCGCCTCCGCGCGGTCTTGCCCAGGAGGCCGAGGTGAGCTTGGGCGCTAGCGGTGGCGGCCCCGGGATTGGCTGCCCCACCTTGATTCTGTGGAGCTGCTTGCGAGGCATCGTGAAGGACGGCGCGGCGGCCTAGTCGGGCCGCGGTGGTGAGGAGAAAGGAAGTGCCGCGGGCAGGAGGGGAGCCGCTTGAAGTGGGTGCGAGACAGACTGCTGCAGATTGGGCCCACGTCCTTCGCCATGCGGGCGCCCACAGCGGGGGTCTGCAGGACCTTGACCATCTGCCCGCCTGTGCGCGGTCTGGCCCAGGGGCCGAGGTGACATCGTGGGCTGGCGGCGGCCCCGGGATCGTCTGCCCCACCTTGCTTCCGTGGAGCTGCATGTGAGGAATCGTAGAGGACGGCGCGGCGGCCGGGTCGGGCCGCGGAAGGGAGGTGAGGAGAGAGGGAGTACTGCGGGCAGGAGGGGAGCCGCTTGAAGTGGACGAGAGACGGACTGCCACAGGTTGGGCCCACATCCCTCACGTGGATTCCGACGGTGGTGGGCGGTCAGCCTTGGCGGCGAGGGGTCGGCGGCACTATCGGGCCGCAGGGGGATGCGGTTGAGTGCCTTATTCCCCGGCTCAGAGGCACAGGTGCGGGGGGGCCGTCCAGGTCATATGACTACAATAATCAAAAGTCTCTGTGCCCAGTGGTGGTACTCGGCGGGCTGCGCGCCTGGGCCTGGCCTCATCCTCAGCAGCGATATACACGGTGCGGAGTGCCGGGAGGGATCGGATCCTAGAGGGTGACCCACCAACCTCTGCATCTACATACCAGCGCTTAGCCTCGCTTCATCTGGGTTTGCGGGGAGACCCCGGGGGCAGCTATGACGAGAGACAAAGGGCGCGGGTCCACCAAACATGGGCCGATCAACAAATTCACAGGCCCGGGAACGACGGCAGGTGCGGCAGGGGGTCAGTCGGAGGCTATCCCAGATAACGCAGCCCTCATGGCGGCCATTACCCAATCAAGGGACATGCTGGATGCTAAGATCGGGGCAGTAGAGTCAGATGTTATGCTGCTGCGGCAAGACTTACGCAACGCGGTCTCTCGCATCACGGAGGCGGAGACCCGTATCTCTGGAGTGGAGGATGATGTCACCATATTGAAACAGAAAATGGCGAACATGGAGGCGGCTCAGAAGGGTCTGGCGCTGCGTGTGGAGGATGCAGAGGGGCGGGCCCGACGTAACAACCTGAGATTCGTGGGATTTCCGGAGGGCTGCGAGGCTGGAAACATGGAACACTGCCTCACGCAGTGGTTGGAGAGCTGGCTGCCGCCGGACACTATGTCTAAATGCTTAGTCGTGGAGCGGGCCCACCGGGCACTCATGCAGAAACCACCGCCGGGGGCCTCGCTTCACGGCCAGTGATAGCGAAACTCCTGAACTACTTAGACCGCGACGCCATACTCAAGCAGGCCCGAGCCAAGGAACCTCTGCTCTATGACAATGTGCGCATCTTTCCTGACTATACGAGACAGGTGCAGCAACAAAGCCAGTCATTCATGGCCGCGAAGGCCCGCTTGCGGGATCTTAAACTCCCATACGCCCTCTTATATCCCGCTCGTCTGAGGGTGGTGTATCGATCCCGCACTCACTTCTTTGACACCCCGGAGGAGGTCTTTCATTGGACGGATGAGACAGTGGGCTGCCCAGAAGGGCCCCAAGGGACAGCAGCGGAGGGGCAACAGGCGATCACCCTCCCGGAGACGCTCTCTATCTTGTGGGGCTTCCGCTAGGGGGGCCCTACTCCTGGGCACCAAACTTTGGATCCTTGACACTTGGGGTTGGGTTGGTGCAGTGGTGGTCCCTTTGGCTTACCGAGTACTCTGATGTATCTCTGTCAGGGGAATATTAGAGTGGGCTGGGTTCCCGCCGGTCTTGGGCTGGTCGGGGTCCTTCCCGAGAAGTATGGGCTGTAAGTTGGGGATCCATTGGATGGGGCAGTGCTGGGGCCCCCGTTGGGGTTCGGGTACTCGCCTCACCGCGACAGATACTTCAATGTTTGTGAGGTATGGGGTGGGGGGTTTGTTGGGGGGGAGGGGGTTGTTCAAAGTTCCGAGACGCAACTCCGATTAGTTTCCATGATTTTGTGCACACACGTAGCCGTGGTCCTCTCTCGATGGTATGGGCAGGTTCCCTCCCCTATGGCTAGCGCGCTTCGTGTAGATCCCGGGACCCCGGGTACCCTTCGAATTATAAGCTGGAATGTGCGAGGGGCCCTGGACAAGATTAAACGGGGGGCTATTTTACATCAGGCTAAGAGGGCGAGGGCTGATGTTCTTCTGTTGCAGGAGACACACCTTATGGGGACGAAGACACTCTGCCTACAGCGATATGGATACCAACAGGTCTTTCATGCAGGGTTCACAAGGGGCTCCAGGGGATGGCGATCTTGGTCCATCGTAGGGTCCCATATATCCATGCGCAGCAGTGGGCCGACCCTCAGGGACGGTATTTGTTTATTAGGGGCAAAATTGGGGAGTTCCCCTTAATCGTGGGTTGTGTTTATGCTCCCCCCGCTTTGCAGTGGTCTTTTGTGGAGAAGTTATTGGCCCTGTGAGCAGATATGCCAGATATGCTTTCTGTGGTGGGCGGGGACTGGAACGATGTTATGGATTTGGCCAGGGATAGGAGTGGGGGTGGGGGTGGACCGGGGAGGGGGCAACCCACAAAATTAAATTCACTGGTGACCAGCCTCAACTGGCTGGATATGTGTCGATGGTGACGGGCGGGAATACACATACCTCTCGGCGGTCCACAAAACCTTCTCCAGGCTCGATTACATCTTTATTCCCCGGGTGCTGGGTGGTAGGGTGCCATCGCCACCCTACCACCCGGGTGCTGGGTGGTAGGGTGGCGATGGCTGAGATACTACCCCGGGGCCTCTCAGATCATTCCCCGATGTCCCTTGAGCTATATATGGGCCGGGAGCGACAGCCCTTTAGATGGCGCCTCTCCGTGTGGAACCTCCAGAATGACGAATACGATACACATATGCGGGAGGCCATTGCTCAATACTTCGCTTCAAATGAGGGGTCGGTGTTTAGTGTTGGGACTATGTGGGAGGCTCTGAAGCCTACTCTACGTGGCGTGGATATATCCTGGTGTGCGGCGGCTCGTGTTAAGCGCAGGGAGGAGTTGACTCGGACGGAGGCCACCGTAGAGGCACTCGAACGCCGGTCACGGGAAGAAGGGGGGGGGGCATTATGTACGACGACTGCTTCAGGCCCAACAGTCTTGTGCCGCTCTCCTAATGGAAGAGGCCAGGCAAGTTTGGCTGGCGACACGTAGCAGGGTATACCAATGGGGGGACAAGTCCGGAAAGATGCTCCATCGGCTTTGCCCGGGCACCTTCCATGCCAGGCCCTCCCGGGCCTTCTAGATGGGAAGGGGACACCGATCACCGATCCGCTCACTATAGCCGGGAGCTTCGCTACCTACTACGCAGATCTCTATGCCCCCCGTGAGTGCTTGCCAGCGACCACAATATATAAGTTCTTGGCTGACCTACCGCCCAAGGCGGTGCCGCATGACGTGCGTGACCTACTGGACCTCCCCCTAACTGACGAAGAACTGGGCACGGCTCTGGGAGAGCTGAATACCGGGAAGGCCACCGGGCCTTATGGGTTCCCGAGTGAATTTTTTAGACGCTATAATACGCAGTTGGCCCCTTACTACCGGGCAGTGGTGGAGGAAGCCCGGGAAAAGAGCATACTCCCTCCCGACTGGAGGCATGCGGAGGTGGTGGTATTCCTTAAGCCCGGCCGGCCACCGGAACAACAGGCCTCGTACCGCCCCATTTCCCTCCTCAATGTGGAGGCTAAGATCTTGGCAAAGGCATTGGCTAATCGCCTTTTGCCCCACATCTCATCGCTTGTACACCCTGATCAGGCTGGGTTTATGTCCCAGAGGGCAACCAGGCATAATATACGGCGAGCGCACGTCGCGATAGCAGCGGTTCAACAAACCGGGGAGCGGGTGGCACTCCTTGTTAGCGGATATGGACAGGGCGTTCGACTCCCTGAGTTGGGTGTATTTATTTGCGTTGCTACGTAGACTCAACCTGGGCCCGCGCTTTCTCTCTTACTTAATGCTTCTCTATACAGGCCTGACGGCGACTGTGCGGGTGGCGGGGGCGGCCTCTCCCATCTTCCCGATTCGGAGGGGTACACGGCAGGGATGCCCCCTGTCTCCGTATTTATTCGCGCTTGCCATGGAGCCACTGGCGGCATGGGTGCGCATGGATGCACAGGTCAGGGGCTTTGAGTGGACGTCGGATGTATCCGACAGGATTGCATTGTATGCGGATGACGTCCTGTTTTTCCTCACGGACTTAGATAGAACGGGGCCGCGGCTTCTAGAGATCATGCGGATCTTTGGGGAGACGTCGGGACTGTATATGAACCCCCGCAAATCTACGCTATGGGTTCTGGGGGAGCGGACGAGGCAGGGTGCATGGGCGAACACACTCCAGTTAGCGCCGGGGGGATGAAGTACCTGGGAGTGTTCCTGTCGGATGTACCGGCCGCCTCCTGGGAGCGAAATCTGGTTCCAGTGTGGGAGCGTGTCCGCACGGACCTTAAGACCTGGTCTCGTATGCCTCTGACGCTATATAGCAGGTCGGCAATTTTCAAGATGATGGCGCTTCCTAGGCTGCTCTACCAACTGCAGAATCACCCGTACCCGATCCAGCCCAGATGGTTTCGGCTGGTGAATTCTGCACTGGGGCAGTTCCTGTGGGAGTGAGGCAAGGTGCGCGTGGCACTACGCACGTGTTTTCTGTCCCCCTATTGCGGAGGACTCGCGTCCTCCGACATCCTTTCTTATTATCAGGCCTCGCACCTACTTGTCCTCAATGAGTGGTGGTATGGAGATAGGAGGGACCCGGCGTACGCACTGGAACGACTGCTCATGGGGCCACATACTTTACATACCATTCTGTATTCGGCGCCGTTGCGGGGCAGGATGCCGTCAGCCACACAGGTGGTTTTCCTGGTATGGCGGCAGGCGCTGCGCCGTATGGGTTGGTGGAAGACTTTGACCAGGGAGACCCCCCTTTGGAACAATGGGCGCTTGCCGGAGCTGGCGGCCCTACAGGGCTTCCGGGGATGGGATGATATTGGCATCTCGACCCTGGGGGATGTTATGAGAGGCACGACACTCAAGTCCTTTCAGGACCTGCAGAAGGACTTCTCTATGCCCCAGACACAGTTCTATAAGTATCTCCAGTTTCGCCATGCCTTGTCCCCTAGCCTTGAAGGTCTGGAATGCCTCCCTGACTTTAGTCCGCTGGAGGCGAAGGTTTTTATGGGGGATTTGGAGACCAAGAAAATCTCCCGGATCTATCAATCCCTAGTTATACACTGCTCCACCTCCCTTCAGAAGCTGCGAGGGTATTGGGAGTCGGATGTGGGCGAGCTGGAGGAGGAGGACTGGAGGGAGGCTTTGGTAGCGCCTAGAGAAGCGGCTATAGCAATGCGCCTTCGCCTCATCCAGTTTAAATATTTGCATAGGGTCTACTTTACTCGAGCTCGACTGTACCGAGCGGGATTGATCGCCTCCCCAGAGTGCCTCAGATGTGGTCGGGAGGAGGGTACATTCATACATACTACCTGGCACTGCCTTTCCCTGGATCGGTTTTGGAGGTGGGTGTTTGCCTGCCTGTCAGAGGTCCTGGGGTGGGAGCTCCCCCGGACGCCACGGCTGGCTCTGCTCCACGTCATGGAGGACATAGGGGGTAACATTTACAAACGACACCTCATGCAGCTTGGCTTCACCCTGGCGAAGCGTGATATCGTCAGAGCGTGGAAGGCGCCGCGGGCCCCATCGGTGACCGCATGGAAGAACGGCTTGGATTTTTGTATGGGGCTGGAACAGCCTGTGTTCGTAGCCAGGGGCTGCCCACGCAAACATTTCAAAATATGGAAAAGATGGGCGGATTACCGGGGCTGTGGCTGGAGCCGCCGGCTGCCATAGAGGCTCACCCACCAGAATGAGTCCTGATGTACGCCGGGATGTGGGGGTGCAGGGTGGGGGGACCCGGATAGGTGGGTTAGATTGTGCTGAGATTCTGTTGCTATGTATCGAGGCAGTGACATGGACTACGCGGAAGGTGTGCGACTCGGGGGGTGGGGAGAGGGAGGGGGAGTTGGGGGGGTTTGGTTATATTGTGTTTTGCATTCTCATCATTTTCTTGGAGAATACCTATGAAAGTCACTTGCTCCTGTAATAAAGTGCGGAATGATTCGGCAGATTACTCTGGTGTGCAGAGCTCTGCGATTTGTATGCATTTGACGAATAAAGTATGTTTTAAAAAAAAAAAAAATAGATTGGCCAAGAAAAGTAATTTTCTGTTAAAAAGGTGGAAAGAATTCCCAGCCTCATTGCAGGGAATGCATAACAAAGTATGGGTAACTAGAAAAGATCCATTGCTGGAGAACATGTGTAAACTATCTCAAATCCAAACTTAATCATCACAAAGCTGCTACAAAGTGAAAAAGTGAAAACGTCATAGACCGTTACCATGTTTTACTGTAAGGGATGATTCATACAACAAAACTGCAATCAAAACATCTTCTTCAGTTACTTTGCTTCTTAGACTGAGTTTAGCATGTGCTTCTGATAATGAAATCCTACAAACAAAACACTAAATCAAACATGAGATCATTACATACATTATCATTATTAGGTTTTAAATATGCACACTGTTAATTGTAAAAAATACTTGCTTGTGATGGTTGTTCTACATATTGGGAATCTTTATTGAATTAACAAACAGCAATGAGGTGAGATATGTCTATGTATGAGAACCCAGAACACTATATTGGTGATATCATCATCTTTTTATAAACACACACATATTTATACATGTGTAAATGTATATACATTTAAATAATTCATAATGAGTAAGTAGTGTAATTTGGTCCTTTTTTGCCATTGTGGGACTACTGTGACCCATTGAGCAAGTTACTTACCTTCGGTAATGCCTTATCTGGTAGAGACTCTATCTAGCTGCAGTGTCCTTACCTTAGAATATTTCCGAGGCGTCAGACTGGATCAGGAAGTTTTTAAACAGTACCACTCTGCGAAGGTAGGTGGCATCATTCGGCATGGCGTTGGCATCGTTCGGGCCGCACACGTCGTGCGTAGTACCTATACAGCCACCACCCGGTGCCTGACGTCAGTTACTGTCGCGATTCTCCATACCAGGAGCCATAATGTGGACTTGCCACTGGTCTGAAATGCTAAGGCCGAGAAGGGTCTCCCTTACATTACAATCAGCTCGCAGAGCAGGAAGGATGGAAGGGCCAGTAAGGAATCTGCTAATTTAAACTAGAAAGTCTTCCAGGACTGAATGTGCGAAGAGCCCGTCGCGGCGGACCTGACCGTCCAGACAGTGTTTGGTAAACGTGCGCAAGGATGCCCATGTTGCTGCCTGACTGATGTCCAGGACAGGGACTTCACGGGCTAACACTGTAGTGGCAGCATTAGCTCTAGTGGAATGAGCACGCTAACCCTCAGGGGGTTGCTTCTTGGCCAATGTGTAGCAGATCTTGATGCAGAGCACTATCCATCTTTAGATGGTCCTTTTCTGCACAGCCTTCCCTTTCTTAGCACCAACGTACCCCGAGAAGAGTTGATCGTCCACTCAGAACTCTTTTGTGCAATCAAGGTAGAACGACAACACTCTTTTTGGGTCTAAGTGTGAGAGTCTCTCGTCTTTGGAGGGGTGAGGCAGAGCAAAGAAGGTAGGCAGTGTGATGTTCTGGCCTACATGGAAGGGAATTACAACCTTCGGAAGGAAGGAGGCACGAGTGCGAAAGACCAGCTTGTCCAGTTAGAAGGTGGTGTAGGGACTGTGTGAGCTCGGTGCTTGCAATTTGCTGACCCTCCTGGCTGATGTTATGGCCACTAGAAAACCAGAATTGATGGTCAATAGCCTAAGAGGGCAATTGTGCAGAAGATCAAAGGGCGCACCAATCAAGGAGGTTAAAAAATGATTTAGTTCCACTGGGGCATGATGAATGGCCTGGTGGCGAAACATGTGCTGCAAGCCTTTAAGAAACCGAACCACAAAAGGTGACTTGAATAAAGAAAGTTGGTTCAGCAACCGCAAAATTGCTGAAATGGCTGATAGAAAACCTTTACTGTGCCCATAGCAGAGTCCTGCTGAGCCAGCGACAGAGCAAACAGAAGAACCTTGAAGAGACGTGCAGAAAGAGGGTAGATTTTGTTAGAATCACTCCATGTCACAAACTTATCCCAGTGGCAGGGATATACCCAGTGGAGGGATGCCTGGCTGCTAGAATAACATCACAGACTTCGGGAGGAAGGTCAAAAGCTGTCAACTTTCACTCCTTAATGTACTTGCATGAAGGGGAAGGGTGCACGGGTTTGGGTGCAGAACCCTCCCGTGTTGCTGCGACAGAAGTTCCTCTTGAAGAGGCAGCCTGATCGGTGAACCGATGGTAATGTTCAGCAACTCAGCATACCAGGCTCACCATGCCCAAACTGAAGCCACAAAAATAACTTGGGTCCGGTCGTTCCGATCTTCTTGAGAACTCTGGGCAGAAATGGTAGAGGCAGAAAGGCGTGCGGAGTTCAGAGCTCCATTAGACGAAAAGCATCTCCGAGCGAGAGTTGCCTTGAAAACTCCAGCACGCAAAACTGCGGACATTGTGCATTCTTGGCAGTGGTGAACAGATATAACCAAGGCTTTCCCCACTGCTGAAAGAGGTCTTGCACCTCCGGGTGGAGACACCATTTGTAATCCACTGTGTATCTTCGGCTGAGTTCATCCACACTAGCGTTCATAGAGCCCACCAGGTGTTGAACCACAAATGGTAAATGCCCTGGCATTCCAGCCATGTCCAGAGATGCAGAGCCTCTTGACAAATGGTCCACGACCCCACCCCGTCCTGTTTGTTGCAGTACTACATGGCGGTGGTGTTGTTCGTGAACACCTGCACCAGTCTTCCCTTGATTGAAGGAAGAAAGGCTTCCAATGTTAGTCGGATCGCCCGGAGCTCCAGTAGGTTGATGTAAAGCGTGGACTCCACGGAGACCAGAGCACCCTGATCTCCACGTCTCCCTGATGGCCACCCCAGCCCAGGAGTAATGCACCTGTCACTACAGTAAGCTCCGGCTAGGGAAGAGAGAGGGATCTGCCTCTGACCCAACTATGGTTCGTCGGCCAGCACTGCAGGTCTTTTGCAATTCCCTCCATAATCTGGACCATGTTAGAGAGATTTCCCTGATGCTGTGCTCACCGGAACTTCAGGTCCCACTGTAGAGCCTGCACATACCAACGGGCATGAGTTACAAGCAGGATGCAGGAGGCCATGAGGCCCAACAAATTCAGAGTCATTCTCAACGAAATCCAGGATAGAGGCTAAAGCATCAGTGTCTGAATATCCTGGACTCCCCGCGTGCGAGGATAGATCTGAAACTGCATTGTGTCCAGAACAGGTCAGTTGAAAAGGAACGTCTGAGAGGCAGTCAGGTGCGACTTCGGCACGTTGATAGTGAACCCTAGCGAGTGCAGAAGATTCGCCGCATTCTGAAGGTGGGAGACAAATGTATGGGGTGAGCCCACCTTCAACAGCCAATCGTTGAGGTAGGAAAAGACTGGAACCCCTGACCTCTGCAGATGAGCTGCAACCACTGCCATCACTTTTGTGAACACCCAAGGGGCGCTGGTAAGACAGAAGGGGAGCACAGCAAACTGAAAGTAGTATTTAAAAAAAAAAATTTTTTTTTTTTAATTTCCTCATTTGCCTCCAACCCCAGACAACTAGAAGGTTAGGGAAGTCGCCACTGTTACTCAATTTTGAGACGTAGGCCCTCGAGGTGTCATCCGCCTACCAATAGCAAACAATCCCCCTTCATGTTGCTGACCTCTCATTATCGAGGAGAGGGTGGTCTCACTCTCTGCCGATTACTCACAACCGGTGACTGTTGCTTAAGGCCCACCCGAAATCGACAGTGGGAAGAACCAGAGGACGAGGCCCAGCATAGTCTGAGAGCTTCCCATGAGGCTTAATCATAGGATAAAGGAGTATTTATCAACATTCATTAACCGAGAGACCAATTTATGAGACAATCCCATACGGCTTTCTTTCTACTATTTTTCAGTCTGGCCAGATCAGTCTTGGAGGTTTTATACAAGGAGGACAACCAGTCTGAGTATGTGGGGGGTGTGACCTCAACCCATTTCTTACATATTTCTCGTCTTGCCAACAAGATAGAATAAAACAGGAAACTCCTGCTCAGGCCTCTAATTTCATTTGATATACCAAAAATAATAAGACCAAGAGAAACGTGTACTGGGAGCCCCAAGATATCTGTTAAGGTGTTCCTTACTCTCTCCCAGAAAACTTGGATGGCTGGGCAATCCCAAAACATGTGTGTATCCGAGGCATTCACCATACCGCAGTAGTCTTGGTCCACCGTGAACCACAGGTATCATCTGTAGGCAGGCATGTGGAAATATGTGTTTTGCAAGTAAAACGCTACCATTCAGTCTCCTGGGTCCAGCTCAGACAGAACTTGTGCGAGTGTGAAATTCCTACCTGCCGCCTGAAAGTCGTTGCCGGAGGCTCGGAACGGAGGGACCTGTGCGAAGAAGAAAAGCCCAAAATGGTGGCTCCCTCCGATCTGCGCAAAAAGAAATGCGTGCGCAGCCCTTGCCGTAATTCAGGAGGTGTGCAGACGATCGCCGTGTCCCGCAAGTCGGGAGCCATTGTTTGCCCGGTAGGTGAAGGAGGGCGGCTGCGGGACAGAGGCGCGAACCGAGAGGAGCAAACCCGGCAGGGATATCCCACCCCTTGCGGAAGTTACAACAAAAAACTCCGCTGAGGAGCCGGCCGCCTAGTGGGGACCCCAGAAATAAACGGAGAGGAGCGGGGGGACGCCAGGACCCCCCCGGTGGCGGATGCCCGTCCGAAGTGAGGCCCTGAGCTGTACTGACGTGGTCGCCTGACCCCCTCAGGACAATGCCTGACTTTAAGATGGCGCTGATCATAGAACAATAACACTGCAAGGCAAAGGCCGGGCCGACTGACACGTGGGGAGGACCTCATCCATGATGTGTTAGAGCAAATGAGGCAACCCACCTACAACATGTGATCTCCCAAAGAGAGGGACGTTTATGAGGCTGAGAGTGCTGACATTGTAGTGAACCCCCTGGCTGGCTAGCTGGAAACTCCTTGAACACACCTGCCTGGTGCAGCGATGCAGAAAGCGGGCCCCCCCCCTCCGGGGAGCTCCGCATCGGACCCGCACATGGTCGACTCGAGGGGAGCCCCGCGCTGACCAAACTCCCTTTTCCCTATGCCACCGAAGAAGGCTCACAGTAAGAGTCTCCAGCTACTTCACCCCAGCTGGCACTGGGGTGGACATAGAGGGAGAAGGGCAGCCTAGAGGCAGCATGGCTCTTACACGAGAGGACCTGCTGGCGTCGCTACGGGACTTCAAAAAGGAGCTGAGGGAGGACATCAAATCAGATATAGGCGCCTCATTTGACGCGTTCAGGGCGGAGATGGGAGTGAAGTTGGTGGCCCTACAGGCGGACGTAGACTCGGTTGGGGCCCGTGCATTAGACCATGAAGCAAAGTGCCAGGAGCTAGCAGACCGTATGAAGCCCCTAGAGGAGTGCTCCGCCGACCTGCACAACCAGCTGCGCGCCACTGTGCTCAAGTGTGAAGATCTTGAAAATTGCTCCCGTAGAGACAATATAAGGGTTAGGGGCCTGGAAGAGGGCTGCGAAGGCCCCGACCTGGAGGCGTTCATGGTGGGTCTCTTTTCCACGGTCTTGGGAGAGGGAAGCCCGGAGGTGCAGCTGGAGCGGGTCCACAGAATAGGTCCACGGCTGCAGGGGGATAACAGGAGGCCCAGAAACGTTCTCGCTAAATTCAGCTCCTTCAAAGTGAAAGAAATGGTCCTCCAGAAAGCAAGAAGCAATGATAAGATCACATTCCAGAACACGACGTGCTCACTCTTTAAGGACGTGGCCCAAGCTACACTAGCCCCACGGCAGCAGTTTCGGCCGATCACTGAGGCCCTAAGAGAACGCCAAATAAAATACCGATGGACCTACCCCTTTGGCATAGCTTTCCTGCTTGACAATAAACCCCTCCACTGCACAGATTTAGCTGAAGCCGCGGATCTGCTGGGCCTCAAGATCTCCCCCCCGACTTTTGCATCATATTAAATTTAAATCGTTCTGCGAATTTGACTCCACCGGTGTCATGGTAAGGTGGCGCAGGAAACAACAGATACAGTGGGGACTCCCCTCTCCTGACGGGTCGGGGGCCGAGACTTTTACAATGGAAGACACTCAGCGTAATTTGCCTTGTATTAGTTAAATCTTGTTTCAAGTTAGAAGATGAAGTTTTGATAGAAATCAAGCGTCTTAGAAGGTATGCAAGTGGGGCTCTGAGAGCGGAAGAGGCTCGCCCCTGGAGCTACTCAAAGTGAGGTTCTCCTCTGGGATGGGGGACCGCCTAACTCAAAGTTATTGTTTGTGTTTGTTCTTTATGTTTTATTTCATGGTGTTCAAAAGTATGCCTGCTATAACAAGGTCCACGAAGGGGGGGAGAGGGGGGAGCGGGAGGTGGTGGAGGTTGCCCCTGAGGCGGGCCATTGACTGGTTTCTCCGAGCTGAGATTTTGTCTACCCTAGGTTAAATGGCGGTTAACTGCATGTCGTGGAATGTTAGGGGGCTCAATTCCCCCAATAAGAGGCAATGTTTATGGAAATTTTTAGTAGATCAGCACATTAGGATAGCAGCCCTGCAAAAAACCCACCCAAAAAAAAGCGAAGAGCAGCGCCTTAAGCATAAAGCCTACCCACTAATTTTTCGCTCTTCGGCCACCACTAAGCAGATTGGGGAGGCCCTCCTTTTACACTCCTCGGTTCCCTTTCATCCCCACGTTACTAAAGCTGACAAAGCAGGGAGATTCCTGATGGTTAGAGAAGATTTAAGGGGAAGATCATGCACTATTGCCACGGTCTACACACCCAATGCAGGGCAAGTAGATTTCCTCTGCGCATTTCTATCAACTCTGAAGGGTTTCGCCACGGGAGATATAATCCTATTAGTAGACTTCAATTTAATATGCGACCCAACACTCGACACGACACACTCGCACAGAATCAGTAGGAGGGGTGTTCAGTAAGTCGCTTAAGGCTTCCCTTCAGCGCTTGGGTCTGATGGATGCTTGGAGGAGCTTCCACCCCACGACACGAGATTATTCCTTTTTTTCTCACTCCCATAGAACCTATTCTAGGATTGATCATATTTTCATCAGTCAGTCGCTTTACTGTTCAGGCTCGGGGACCCACTTTCACCCGATATGCCTCTCGGATCATGCCCCCCTTGAGATTATATTTAACTGTCCAGCCCCTCGCTCGAAGCATGCTCAATGGTACTTTCCTAATTTCCTTAGCAGAGACAGACTCCTCAGGGATGAATTGAGGAAATCGATCAAAGAATATTTCGATACGAACGATCCCACAATTACATCTCACACTTATAACTGGGATGCCTTCAAGGCGATCATAAGAGGCAAATGCATCGCTTTGGCCACCATGCTTAAAACCCAGCAGAGGGGGGAGAGACTCCTGCTAGAGGGGGAATTGCAGAAGGCCGAAAAAACGCACAAAGAGAGCCCATCGGTCCAAGCCCTATGGAAAGTAACAACGTTAAAGGGGAAGCTACAGGCCATATACACCAGTAGGGCTGAAAAGACTATTTTACTCCTACAGGCCAAGGGTTACAAGGGGGGGAACAAAATAGGCACACTGCTGGCGCGTCGGCTCAGGGCAAAACAAGAAAAAGAATATGTTAAACAAATAGTGGATGACGCTGGCGTCTCCCATTTTAGTGAAGAGGGAAAGCGAACGCCTTAGGGGAATTTTACCGCACCCTTTATACTGCTGATTCTCTGGTGCCTCAGGATCAGATAGGGTACCTTGAGACCCTAGACCTCCCGCAGGTCTCTCCCACTACTAAAGAGGAACTTAGTAATCCCATCTCAATTGAAGAGGTTCAAAAGGCGAGAGATGCGCTTAAACTGCAGAAAGCCCCAGGTACCGATGGGCTAAATGCTCAATTCTACCGAACATTTGCGCCGGAGTTAATTCCTCACTTGGTGAACCTCTTCAACGACATAGTGGCCACGCTACAGGTATCAGTTACCATGGGGAAGGTTCTCGTCACCATAATTCCAAAACTATGGAAAGACCTAAAGCATGCCCCTCATATCGGCCTATAGCCCTTCTAAATTTAGATGCTAAATTATACTCCAAAATACTGGCTAGCTGTTTAGAAAATGTACTACCTGCACTAATTCATCGGACCAATCGGGATTCATCAAGGGGCGACAGACCCACGATAATCTACAGAGAATCATACATATCATAGAGAAAGTGCAGAAAAAACGCATCCCGGCAGCCCTCCTCTCATTAGACGCAGAGAAGGCTTTCGATCGCGTCGACTGGTCCTTCTTAAATAAGATGTTGGGTCGATTTGGGTTCAGTGAAACCTTTATAGGGATGGTGCGGGCCAATTACCACTCTCCCAGATCCAGAGTCTTGGTAAATGGGGTAGCCTCGAACTCCTTTCGTCTCTCGCGGGGAATGAGGCAGGGATGTCCCCTATCCCCCTTGCTCTTTGCCCTATGCATAGAGCCATTAGCTGAACGGATAAGGGCGAACCCAGACATACGAGGAGTATCGTTCGGCACGGACGAACATAAAATTTCCCTATTTGCGGATGATGTTCTGCTTCCCATCACCGACCCACTGAACTCACTACCGGCAATCCAAGCTGAACTCAACCTTTTTGAAAGAGCCGCAGGAATCAAAGTAAACCCATCTAAATCCTTTTTACTTAATTTGACACTGTCTCGGGAGGTGATGGGTGGGATCGAGGAGACTTCCCCCTTCTGCTTGGTATCAAACTCACCCCCAAAATAACAGATCTTTATAAAGCTAATTTCCCTCCCCTGCTGCGACAGCTTAAATCTGACTTTAACAAATGGGGATCTGCATTTATCTCATGGATAGGAGGAATAAATGCCATTAAGATGAATCTCCTCCCCCCTTTACTTTATCTCTTTCAGGGCCTGCCGAGCCTGGTTGAAAAGGAGCTGTTTATAGAGCTGAAAAAGTTGACATCTAAATTTATTTGGCAGGGTCAAAGGGCTCGCCTATCCCAACGACTATTAACTAATCCGCGCCTGGAAGGGGGGTTGGCCCTTCCTGACTTCCTTGGGTACTACAGGGCTGCCCAATTGCGGGTGATGACTGAATGGTCCCTCAAAACCTCTGAGAAACATTGGCTCCATATGGATCGGCAGATAGCAGGCAGAACCATATGGGACCTCTTGTGGAAACAGAAACGAGACAGGCCGCTTAATGTTTACCTCAGCACCCCCACGGCCACCACTCTTCACACTTAGGACAGCCTCACTAGAACATTGCCTTTGACAACTTTTTCATCCCCCTTTACCCCCATCCACTTTAATCCGGAATTTCCCCGGCTCTCCAGGAGGGACCCTTTGATGGCTGGCGGGCCGGTGGCTGCCTCATGATATCCGGTCTTTACAAAAGGGGAGAACTGCTTACCTTTGCAGAATGTGCAGGGCTGTTTAAGCAGTCACCCACAGAAGAATATCACTATTTGCAGCTTTAACACTGGGTGCAGCAACCTCAGGTGCGGCTGGCCGCAACCAGAGACCTGCTCCCAATCGAGAAATTTACACAATCAGGTACAACAACTAAAGGGTGCATTTCTTTTTTATACTCCCTCATCCTGGCAATAAGCCCCCAGTCGGCTCCACGACATCGAAAATTCTGGGACACTATCCTTACTACCCCCTTAGGGGAAAAACAATGGGGCTCCCTTTATAAGGACATCACCAAATATAATCGCTCAATATTTTTAAGAGAAGCCCATTATAAAAGTATGTACGAATGGTATCTTCACCCCCAGAAACTGCATAAAATATTCCCTAACACTTCAGATAAATGTTGGAGGGGTTGCGGGTTGCTGGGAGACTTTCGCTACATCTGGTGGGACTGCCCCTCTATTCAACCGTTTTGGAAGGAAATACTTTCCCAAATTAAACTGGTCCTGTGCTACCCAATCCCAGACCCCATAGACCACACTCTCCTGGGGATACCCGGATCCCAGTCTGAAATACCAAACGCAGGGGGGTCGCTCCATCATGTGGCTATGCCTGGGTGCCGCCAAAATGGCAATAGCCGTAGCATGGAAAAAATCGAAGGCCCCATCCCTTACGCCTTGGCATGCTAGACTATGGCGGGCGCTATCCCTTGAACGAATGACAGATATAGTAGATGACACAAGGAAGGGGTTTGATTATATCTTGACTCCATTGGTGGGATATCTATCAGATATCCCAGATGCGTGTGGCCCCAGACTAAGAGCCCTCCACCTCTTTCAAATATAATAGTCCAGGGTTGTCTTCAACCTGCCGTGCAGTGAGGTTCTCTTGAGCCCCGCATCGCTTCTTCTGACCACCCCCGGTCCTGGCCAGATCTTTAATACAAATCACTGTGATATGATTGTTATGTTCATGTATTATTTTATCTTGAAGTTCTCTGTTTTTTAAGGGTGCACAAGCGCTAATCATAATCTCATCCCGAAACTACGCAAGTTCTGTATGTGTAGGTTTGCAATGACAGGATTAATATAGTAGGGATACAAATGAAAGGAATTAAGTCATGCTGAGATCTTATTAACAAGCTGCGTTTTCTTTGTGATTTCTGTAACTCTTGGCCTACGAATTTTGCTCGGTGCAACTACAATTATTGCGTTGTTGTTTAAAATCAATAAAAAGATTTTGAAAACAAATACTGTAGAAATTCACTTACAAATCCAGTTTAAGTGTGGTTATGGTTATAAATTTAAACCGAAAAACCACTAAAATCTACAAGTAAAATTATGTCAACAATCCACCTCATACTTGCCAAACAAGAATACATGCACTGTCAATCGTCACGTAATGTCCTTGCAGAAATGAACAGTGAAAAAACTAATGGAAAGTGGTGTATGAGCTTTGAATTTTATGTCAGGACAGGAGGGGAGGATTATGCTTTAACTAGCTCCACTTTTGTTAACATCAGTCAGCCATCATACACCATTAAAGAAGCTAACTTTCCCTGAAACCCTAGGGAGATGGAATCCAAAACATTATCCAATCACAATGTTCATAGTCCTCTTACAGTCGATCGCAGACTTGTATGCCCCACTCTTTCTTCGCTGCTCCAGCAGCTGTGAGTTACTTATAGTCCATCGCCGACTCTTATACCCCCCTCTTTCTTCACTGCTCCAGCAGCTGCGAGTTAAATATCTCCAGCTCTCTTGTATTGTGTCATATTGCTATAATCTTTTGTGCTTACTTAACATTTTGCTCTGTAGGGGTGCTGCAGGAACTCATTCAGCGCTCCTTAGGCAGCGCCAAAGCTATTAAACTTCAATGTTGGCGGGACAGCATTCCACAACTAGGTCTTCCAACCACCAGAGGATGCCTGTATTCGCAGGGTCACTGCCCATAGAGGCGAGCCATCACTGCTACGTGGCCAGCCCATGCGGACTCTGCTTTCAAAATATACAGCAAAGAGCAACACAACTGCCCCTAGAGCCTTGGCCTCCCACCGCAGTTGGAGCACACAGACCCCAAGCGGGGTATATAAGCTTTAAAATCTCTCCGTTTGATGTGGTTCTGATGCCCTGTGGGGCAGTACTATTCCTATAGTAGCATAAACTATATAATTCACTGCGGAGACAGTGCCCAGGTTGCTTACCACTCAGCCCACAGACAGCAAGGTGTGTATACTGTCCGAGGACATTGATCCATAATTGAGCCCCCTGGGCTCCTAAATCCACTGGGCTTGTGCCAGTAACATATCCAGTCTTCAAGGGCACCATAGCAGTATCTGGCATTTTATTTACTGCAACATGCAGAACTCCGAGGCATCATAATCAGAGGAGGAACCCCTCTCCGAATTCCTTTTGATGATAATTTCTGTGAGGCTGTGGATACACCAAGCTTTGGCCTCAGCCATAGTCCCCCTGGAGAGGAGGTTGTTACAAGTCACTTATTGTTGCCCGGAACCCCCACCTCCTGGGCGATGAACACCTGAGGTCAGTGGGGACCAGCTGCACTCAAAGACAGCTGATAATCCCCCTGGTAAGGTACATGGAAAAAGGAGAATTGAACAAGCCCCGGGGCCAGTAATCTAGAAGCCCTATCCCCTACCCCTGAGGGTGCAGGCTCGGGGGATGTCTTCCTTCACTTAGAAGATCCTGGCATACCAGAAACCTTAGATGTGGATGATTTCCATGGGGACTCGGACGGTGACCCAGGCCATTCCAGACAGATAAATTACTTGATAATACTGGCTCCAAGATTTTGGACATGGCCGAGAAGGTGAAATAATCAGAGTCTCTTATCTCCCCAGAAGTTTTGTCCAGATGGGGTCAAGAAGCGATCGTTTTCTTAGGGAATGCTAATGTGCCCTGTCTACTGAGAAACTTAGGTCTCTTTTGATCAACGTCGACTTCAAGCTCTGAGACCTGGCCTTCTCAGAATCAGGGGTGATTGCGCAGGATAGCCTGTTTGTGAATCCCTTTCTGAAGGAGTTGGGGAAATTCGTACTGACATTTACATACGTTGATAAGGTGCACATTCCATTAAGGAGAATTTTCACCCCAAAGGCTTTCCCACAGCCAGCCATGGTAAAGGGTGCACGACCGGCTGCTTCCATTCCCAACCCTCAACCAAGAGGCCTAGGTTCTCTATACGGTCAATGGCAGGACCAGTCAAGATTTGAGGGTTTCTTTCCCTCCAGGGGCTTGCAACAGCACCGGAACCCAAGGCAGATACCGTGGAATTTCACAAGGAACTATTTCCGGTGTTATCCCTTCTTCACAACTAAGGGCCCGATTATGATGTTGTCCGGAAAGCAGTCCAACCGAATCGGTTCCGGAATCGTTTCCGAACGAATCGGGTTCTGCGAGTCCAACCGAACGATGACGATGCTTCCGGACATCGCTCGGTCGGACTCGCATTGACTTCAATGGGAGCCTGTGTTCCGAACGAGAACACAGGCTCCCATGGACAAAAGGGGTGGTTGGGGAAAAGCTTGCACCCTGTGGCAGGCACCCCATGGTGCCTGCCACACTGTGCATGCATGGGAAAGGGGGACCGATGGGTACCCCCACAGGCCCGATTGGGAGGGCCCCGGGTGAAAGGGGGCCTGCTACGGGCCCCCAAAGTCAGAGTCCAACAGCCGATACGTGTCGTCGCAACCGAATCGGAAAGGCTGTCCGAATCTGTCATCCTAATTGCTCGGCTGGAAACGCGGTCCGTAGACCGCTACGATTTGGCTTCGAACGACTCGGTTACTCCCAATACCTTTCGGAACCGAGTCAGACAGTTCAAACGCTTTCCAGTCATTGTAATCGGTCGTTGGGAAACGTGTTCGAGTCATTCGGAAAGGTGAGTTCTGAATCGGATTCGACCAAATCGGATGCCGTTCGGAGCCTTTCCGGACGGCATCATAATCGGGCCCTAAAAGTGAGAGGGTGGCTGGCAAGATTTATCCACAACTGGAAAAATCTAACTTCCGACGCTTGGGTCCTTCAGAGAGTCCTGGGCTCTCAAACAGAATTCTATAGCACTCCCTGCCAGGCCCAAAGACCATAACACCTCTTCTTTTCAGGTCAGGAAGCTTCTCTCATTTCTCCAGTGATATCTGAGTTACTAGAAAAAGGTGCAATCTCCCCAGCCAACATGCACCCAAACAGCTTAGTAAGCAATCTCTTTTTGGTGGAAAAGAGAGACGGAGGACAATGAGCGTCATAAATCTGAAGGAGTTCAACGTGAGGCTGATTTTTTGCCATATCAAGATGGAAGGCATCCATATTCTCAGAGGTCTCCTGAGACAAACTGACTGGGTGGTACTTCTGGACTTGAAGGACGTGCATCTCACGGATGAACCATCTAGTACTTTAGATGGAGGCCAGACCCGCAGGGATCACTGACACAATATCGAAATCAACAATATTGTGTAACACAAATATTGTGTCAAACATTATTGCTTACAAAAATATCATGTCCCTATACTTATAATGGTAAGTACAAAAATATCGAAATGTTTTTATTGTTTCACACTGTCGTTAAAAAACATACAAAAATATAATTTCTTGTCATATATATATATAGTTTGAAGTAGTAAATCTTAAATAGTTTTATATATACCATTAATATAATATTATTTAAATAAATCTCACTAATATTTAATATTATATATTAATATATACGTATATAAACACACATACATATATGTCTGCCTTTATATATATACATATATTCACTGGAAAAAACACAGGTTTCAGGGACGTTATAGTTAGGCTGACATTTCACTCGTACAAAACCAGAGAAATTCGGCTGTTATAGCTGAGCTAACTATAACTCGCGCCCCCGCAATGCACTGCTGATGACGTCACATATTACATCACTCATGACATGGTCAGTGACATCACTGATGACATCTCAAATGACATCTCAAATGACATCACTGATGACATCACTGATGACATCATCCAGTGAGTGTCAGTGTTCCTAAAAAAGTTTAAGAATCATATATATATATATATATATATATATATATATATATATATATATATATATATATATATATATATATATATATATATATATATATACCCCAAGGTATATTAGTGTCTGTATGGATTATTTCTTGGGTGCGTGACTGTATGAGTGAGTGATTAAACGTGTCTTAGTGAATGTATGGGTGAGTGACTAATCTATGTAAATGTGTGTATCAGTCTGCCAGGTACATGAGTGTCTATATGGGTTATTGATTAGTTGTCTGAGTACTTGTATAGGTGCCTGAGTGTCTGTGTAGGTGGGTGAGGGGCTGTGTGACTCCCTGCATGGATGTATGGGTGGGTGAATCCCTGGGTGTATAGGTTCATGAGTGCGTCTACGAGGGACTGTATAAGTGAGTGAGTGTGCGTATGGCTGTGTTGGTGAGTGTATGGATATCTCAGTGGTATATGGGTGAGTAACTGCATATGTGAAAGGCAGTATATGTGAGTGTTGGAGTATATAAGTGACTGTATGTGTGAGTGAGTGTGAGAGTGGCTATATGGGTGAGAGTGTGCTTGTGTCAGTGATTGTAAAAGAGAGTAAGTATGTGTTACTATATGTATCAATAAGTGAGGTGGTGTGTCTATAACTGTATAAGTGAGTAAATGGCAGTGTGATTGACTCTTTGGGTGACTGACTAGGTGTGTGGGTAACTCTATGGGTGAGTGGCGGTGTGTGAGTGCCTGTATGGGTGTATGAGTACATATATCAGTGTCTGTATTGATGAGTGACTGCATGTATGAGTAACTGTATGGGTGAGTGAGTGGATGTGTGTGTAGACCTATGAATCAGTGAGTGGGTATGTACTAACTGGTATTGGTGCGTCTATGTTATGTGTATGATAGTCTGTATTTTAGAGTGGGTGTATGAAAGGTTATATTAGGGTGTGAGGAGGTGCATCTGATATTAAGTGGATGATGTCATCAGTGATGTCATCAGTGATGTCATTTGAGATGTCATCAATGATGTCATCAGTGATGTCACTGACCATGTCATGAGTGATGTAATATGTGACGCCATCAGCAGTGCATTGCAGGGGCGCAAGTTATAGTTAGCTGAGCTAACTATAACAGCCAAATTTCTCTGGTTTTGTAAGAATGAAATGTCAGCCTAACTATAACGTCCCTGAAACCTGTGTTTTTTTCAGAGAATTTCTAAGGTTTTTTAAAGGCTAATCCCTAACTATAACGTCCCTGAAACCTCTGGTTTTTTCAGTGAATTTGTATGGTTTTTTAAATGCTAATACTAACTATAACGTCCCTGAGACCTCTGTTTTATTCTGTGAATTTCAACGTTTTTTAAAATGCTAATTTCTAACTATGCCTACATAGGTAGGGCATGTGCAGAAAGAGGAAGAAAGGCGCAGAAAGAAGCAAGAGAAGTGCAGAAAGAGGCAAGAGAGGTGAAGAAAGAGGAAGAAAGGTGCAGAAAGAAGCAAGAGAAATGCAGAAAGAGGCAACAGGAGTCCAGAAAGAGGAAGAAAGGTGCAGAAAGAAGCAAGAGATGTGCAGAAAGAACCAACAGAGGTGCAGAAAGAGGCCTACTTCGACTGCACCTTACAACAGACTCAAACAAAGTAGCCTAATCACTAATCCTTCTCCTAAGATGTCTTAAATCTCACTTTTCTCTTGAAGGTTCACTATTCATCGACTGCTCAGAATGTTAGGCGTACCAAATATAAAACAGTAATCCTAAGCATATCACTGTTGTAAGTCTGACCACGTTTGTGAAGGTATGCATGGGTGTGTCTCTGCTTTTACCTAGTGACATGTTACATAAAAATAAACATACAAATACTTGAATACCTGTGTTTCAAACAGCATACTCTGTAAATTTGTGTACAAACAGGTAGAAGCAAGAAAAGTGCAGAAAGAAGCAACAGAGGTGCAGAAAGGGGCAAGAGGGGTGCAGAAAAAAGGAAGAGAGATGCAGAAAAAAGCAAGAGAAGTGCACAAAGAACCAACGGAGGTGCAGAAAGAGGCAAGAGGGGTGCAGAAAGAGGAAAGAGAAGTGCAGAAGCAAGAGAGGTACAGAAAGAGGGAAGAGGGTGCAGAAAGAGGCAGGAGAAGTGCAGAAAAAGGCAAGAGAGGCACAGAAAGAGGCAAGAGAGATGCAGAAAGAGCAAGGGCGGTGCAGAAAGAGCGAGGGCGGTGCAGAAAGAGGCAAGATGGGTGCAGAATGAAGCAACAGGGGTGCAGAAAGAGGCAAGAGGGGTGCAGAAAGAGGCGAGAGGGTACAGAAAGAGGCAACAGAGGTGTAGAAGGAAGCAAAAGAACTGCAGAAAGAGGCAAGAGAGTTGCAGAAACAGGCAAAAGAGGTGCAGAAAGAGGGAACAGGGGTACAGACAGAGGCAAGAGAAGTGCAGAAAGAGGGAAGAGGGGTGCAGAAAGAGGCAAGAGGGGTGCAGAAATTTGCAAGAGAGGAGCAGAAAGAAGCAAGAGCAGTGCAGAAAGAACCAACAGAGATGCAGAAAGAGGCAAGAGGGGTGCAGAAAGAAGCAAAAGAGGTACAAAAAGAGGCAAGAGGGGTGCAGAAAGAAGCAAGAGAAGTGCAGAAAGAACCAACAGAGGTGCAGAAAGAGGGAAGAGGGTGCAGAAGGAGACAAGAGAACTGCAGAAAGAGGCAACAGAGGTGCAGAAAGAGGCATGACAGGTGCACGAAAAGGGACGATGGGTGCAGAAAGAAGCAAGAGAGACGCAGAAAGAGGCAAGAGGGATGCAGAAAGAGGCAAGAGAAGTACAGAAAGAGGCAAGAGAGATGCACAAAGAAGGAAGAAGGGTGCAGAAAGAGGCAAGAGGGGTGCAGAAAGAAGCAAGAGAGGTGCACAATGAAGCAAGAAGTGCAGAATGAAGCAAGAGGGGTGCAGAACGAGGCAAGAGGGGTGAAGAAAGAGGCAACAGAGGAGCAGAAGGAGGCAAGAGAACTGCATAAAGAGACAAGAGAGTTGCAGAAACGGGCAAAAGAGGTGCAGAAAGAGGGAACAGGGGTGGAGACAGATGCAAGAGAAGTGCAGAAAGAGGGAAGAGGGGTGCAGAAATGTGCAAGAGAGGTGCAGAAAGAAGCAAGAGCAGTGCAGAAAGAACCAACAGAGGTGCAGAAAGAGGCAAGAGCGGTGCAGAAAGAGGAGAGAGAAGTGCAGAAAGAGGCAAGAGGGGTGCAGAAAGAGGCAAGAGCAGTGCAGAAAGAGGCTAGAGATGTGCAGAAAAAGGGAAGAAGGGTGCAGAAAGGAGCAAGAGAGGTGCAGAAAGAAGCAAGAGAAGTGCAGAAAGAGGCAAGTGAGGTGCAGAAGGAGGCAAGAGAACTGCAGAAAGAGTCAAGAGAGTTGCAGAAACAGGCAAAAGGGGTGCAGAAAGAGGGAACAGATGTGCACAGAGGCAAGAGAGGTGCAGAAAGGGGGAAGAGGGGTACAGAAAGAGGCAAGAGGGATGCAGAAATGTGGGGGGCGTGGCTTGGCGCCGATGGAGTGAGCAGCACAGCTCGCGAGCTCTGGTCGGCCGGCCGCCATCGAGAGCCATCCTGATGCCCTAAACGGGCCTAGGACCCCTGCAGCGCACCCCCGCAGCCATATGACGAGCAAGGTGTGTCCCAGAGGCGGAGGAGCTCTGTGCCGCCGACTGTGAGAGGCAAAATTGCGAAGTTGGAGCGTGGCCGGGAGGTGAGCCAAGATGGCGGCGTCCATAAGGCCACGACGGAGCTGAGACGATCGCCGGATCGGCGGCGTGGATCGGACTGTGGCAGAGTGCGGTCTGGAGTGCCCCTGCCTCGCCCAGCAACAGACTGGGAGCCGAGCCCAGAGACCCCTTGAGGTGGAATCGGGGGAGCAGAACAAAGGCGAGAGCGGAGCTGAGGAGGCCCCAAGTTTCGGAGACAGCGAGCGGAGCAGTGAAGGAGGCCCGGCACCCCTGGAGAGCGCTGTGCAGGCCCTGCGAGGAGAGCGGACCACAGTGGCACCGAGGCCGTCGGCGGAAACAGAGGAATGCAGCCGGTAAGAAGACGACAAAGAAAGGGCCCTCCCCTGACCCCCTCGGTGAGCGAAGTTGAGCGCGGGCCTAGGACCCCTGGGGGACACCTACAGCAGAGGGTGGAGCGAAGGAGGTGGCCCGGCAACCCCCTGGAGAGCGCTGTGATGGCCCCGCAAGGCAAGCAGACCATGGCGGCACCGAGATAGGAGGCAGGAGCAGTAGCTGACAGCTGACGCGAAGGCGGCGGAGAAAGGCCCCCCACTGCCCACTCGGCGAGAAGAAGTGCGCGCCTGCATTGCACCTGAGGAGAGCGGAGGACCCTAGAGATCCGGCCCAAGCAGCGAAGAACCCTGCATATCCTGCCAGCCGGGAGGCCGTGTGAGAAAGAGGGCCCTGACTGGGGACCCAGGAGGCGAGCTCAGGGCCCCAGGGCAAGAGTGTGGCGCCAGGGGATCGGGGGACAGCAGGGCCCCGCCAGACGAGCGACGAGTGACTATCCGGGCCCTGAGACTGGCTGGGCAACACAGGGGACTGACAAGGCAAGCGTGGGGACTCAAAATGAGCGAGTGAGCCCAGCAATGCGAGTGGGCCCAGGAACTGCCAACATCGGGGCCTAACCAACAGAAAGGCGGGGAGACCCCCCTCCCAGTGCTTACAGCCTGAGGGACTACATCTGGGCATCAGCGATAACCCACGCACAATAAAACGGCGCACTGGGCCAGAACGGGGCGAGATCCAGAGCCCCCTGGGAGACCTGGAGGTAGGTGGATTCAGGCCCATACTGCACACGCAGGACGCACCGGAGGAGGCGGGGGAAAAACAGCGGGATGCTGAAGCGGAGGCCGAGGTGCCTAGCCTGAGCCCGAACGAGGGTGTGTGCCGGACCAAAGAGCGCCTACCAGAAGAGACAACCCCACGGGCGACGACGGCTGCCTCAAGTGTCCCATGAGTGCACTCAGCACTAGAAGCACGACGGAGCAAGAAGACGCCATGGGGAAAATCCCCAAAAAGAAGGACAGGGAAGAGGCCTTGACAGGAAAACCAATGGAGGAGAGGGGGAAGACCCTAACGAAGGCGGAGCACCCCGGAGACCCCACGCTGCAAGATATCCTGCAGGCTATCACCTCCTCCAGTGAGCGCCTGGAAACCAAGATCGACTCGCTGAGTCTCGACCTGGGCCTACTCAGGGACGACCACAAAAAGCTGGCAGACCGCGTCAAGTCAAATGAGGGCCCACTATCTGAGACTATGCCGGACATAGCAATAATGAAGCAGCAAGTGGCAGCGCTCGAGACAAAGGCGCGACCATTGGAAGGCAGGGCCGAAGATGCTGAAAAAAGGTAACGTAGAGCAACCTCCGAATCATAGGCCTGCTGGAGAAAATAGAAGGCCGCAGCATGATAGATTACCTGGAAAACTGGCTCCAGGAGGAAGCAGCGCCGGAGGGCCTATCTAACTTCTTTGACTTAGAGCGGGCACATCGAGTCCCTGCAAAGCTCCCCATACCGGGTGCGCCACCGCGGATGGTGATAGCAAAGCTCCTCTATTACAGGGACAGGGATCACATCCTTACCAAGGCACACCTCAGAGGAGACATAGAGGTGGCCAACTCCGCTGTGCGAATCTTCCCTGACTTCTCCCGAGAGGTGCAACGGCAAAGAGGCTCTTATAGGGACGTGAAGCAGAGTCTGCAGCAAATGAACTACAAATACACGACACAGTACCAGGCCATGCTACGAGTCACCACGAAGAGGGGCACGGAGTTCTTCAGGACCTCGCAGGAGGCATCGGACTGGCTGGAAAAGCACGGAGGAACGGAGCCACTATGGGACCTGGCAAGGAGAAGACGACGAGAGAATCACTCCAGGGGCCGGCGGACCTTGAGAGAGACTCTAGCACCCACGCAAGAGGAGGCGCAGCTTGAGCGCCAACACGCAATGCAGGTAGTAGCGCTGATTAGCGGCAAAGGAAGATGCCAAGTGCCCTCTGAAGGCAGTGAGTCCCCGGCGGAATCCGGCTCGGAACACGGAACCAGCGACTCCGAGGCACTAAGTGTGGTGCTTCCAGACGTCACACCGCAGACGGCGGACGACATCGCATAACAGGAGAGAGCAGTGATCTACTGTGAGCTGGTCTGAAGCAGCACTGGACACATCTGACCCAGTAATGAGGTACTGGGACTGATGGAGGGAGGGAGCTGCCGGGGGTTCCTTTGGGACCAGAGAAACGGAATGGCGGCTGCGGAGCCCGGGAGAGAGGCGGATGAGCGGCCTCCCCCCTTGCAATTGACTGATCGAACTGCAAGCAGTCACTTGCAAACTTATAATTGTGGTTTGGATCGGGGGTGTTTTCCTTCTTATCCTGGGGAGTGGGAGTTGGGGGAAATGTTTACTGTTGATACGGGGGGACACCTTGAGTTGCAGCACACAGAGAACCATGTGGGGTCGAGTGGGGAGAACAGGCATGCGACACAGCTTAAGGAGGGAGGCGGCCGGGGCCTAGTAACATACTCTAATGGCTGACAACCAACAGTACAAATGCATGACTTGGAATATCAGGGGCATGCACACAATGACGAAACGCCGCAAAGTCCTTTCCTATATTCAGCGGCGGGGAGCCCAGATAGCCCTATTACAGGAGACGCACCTAACACAGAAAGAAGGACAAGCTTTGCAGAGCAGGTGGAGGGGCCAGCTCTTTTACACTACCTACTCAGCATATGCACGGGGGTGCTAATATGGATCCAAGCGGGGGTTCCATTCCAACTAACAGATTCAATGGTAGACCCGGAGGGTCGATATGTAGCCAAAATGGATGACAAGAGGGCCGGGAAATAAGTATAATTAGCATCTACGCCCCCAACGCAGAACAGCCAGCTTTTTTCGCGAGGCTGAGTCACTGCTTGACGCACTACCTGATGGGCACTACCCTAATGGGGGGCAACTTTGACAGTGTGGACAGCACGCTCTTGGACAGATACCACCCACCACTCCGAAATTCCCAAGCAGCGCGCGCCTCACAAGCATTCACCACCTGGAGACAGAGCTGGGGACTGATAGATGCCTGGAGGACCTTGCACCCCCAAGATAGGGACTACTCCTACTTTTCAGCGGTTCATGAAGTGCATGCGCGACTAGACGCCTTCCTAAGCTCAGTAGACACTCAGCGCCACGTCATGGCTGCGGAATACCTCACGCAAACAATATCCGATCACAATCCACTTGTCCTGTCTTTGAAATGGGGATACCCTGTGTCAGCGATCCCTACATGGTGGCTCCGCCCGGACACCCTGGAGGACCAGGTCTTCCGGGAAGAGATCAGGGGAGAAATAACGCACTACTTTGCGGCCAATGAGGGGACGGCCTCTTCGTTGAACGCGGAGTGGGACGCCTTCAAGGTGGTCCTGAGGGGCCAATGTATAACGCGTACCACGGGCGTCAGGCGTGTCATCCTGGGAGAAGTGGCAGGGGCAGAGACAACCCTTAGGGGGCTAGAATGCAGAAGGCCAGGGCACCCAGAGCTTCAGCAGGCACTCTTAGAGGCCAAGGAGGAAGCAGCAAAGCAGACAGAGAGGCTTAGATGCTTTGACTACAAGAAATACTTAGAGCGCACTCATGCTGAGCGGGACAAATCGGGGTCACTTCTGGCATGGCTGGTGAATCGTGAGCAGGGGTTCGCCCCTAGTGGAAATAGAGGATGAGAAGGGGGTCAGACACTACACACAGGCAACGATTAACAAAGTCTTTACCCGTTATTACGCGAAACTATACAGAAAATCGCGAGAAGGCGATTCCACAGACGCGAGGGAATACCTTGCAGACCTGCGGATGGCGCGGCTGAATCCAGAGGAGGCGGAGGAGTTGGGAATGGACATTACACAACAGGAGGTGCGAGCTGCCATTAAGGGTATGGATAGGAATAAGACCCCGGGTACAGACGGCCTGCCAGACGAGTTCTACGCAACCTATGTGGAGGAGTTGGCACCCCAACTGGTCACAATGTACCAGGAGGCCCGGGGAGCGGGCATACTGCCGGAGAGTGCTAGGGAGGCCCTTATTGTACCGGTACCCAAGCCTGGGAAAGAACCGCACGACTATACGGCGTACAGGTCACTATCCATGCTGAACATGGATTACAAAATCCTAAGTAAAATTCTCGCAATGCGCCTTCTCCCCCACATGCCAGAACTGGTCCACGCAGACCAGGCAGGGTTCATCCCGGGGCGGAACACGGCCATAAATATTAGGCGACTCCTGGCTGTAATGGGCTCCGACGGGTATGACAAGCGGGAGGCAGCGATGTTTGCAGTGGACAATGAGAAGGCCTTTGACAGCCTTGAGTGGCCCTATCGCTATGAAGTCCTGGCTAGGATGGGCCTGGGGGGAGGATTTCTAGCATGGGTACGACTATTGTACACATCCCCCACGGCCCGGGTGCGCACCGGGAGGACCATCTCACCGAGACAGGGAGTGGAGAGAGGCACGAGGCAGGGATGCCCCCTCTCCCCACTCCTGTTCGCACTAGCCAAGGAGCCACTGGCATGCAAAGCCAGGAGCGGACTGGACTTTAATGGCCTGAGGGCAGGTGCAGTGCAGCATTTTATAGCTTTGTATGCGGACGACCTCTTACTATTCCTCAGCGATACGGCGGACGAACTGAGAGGAGCGAGGAGCATGCAGGCCTGATTTGGTGCCGTGTCTGGCCTCAAAGTTAATTGGCGAAAACCCAGTTTATACCCTCTGACGTCCAACGCCCCCCCCACCGCCCGAACTAGAGCACCTGAAATGGGAGCCTAGCTGCCTGCAGTACCTTGGAGTCAAAATATATTACGGCTCGGCAGATCTACTAGAAGGCAATGTGGGTAGAGCGATCAGATCAGTGAAGACTGCGATGGACTTCTGGGGAATGCTGCCGCTGTCTGTGGCTGGGCGGGTGGCCGTCTTGAAGATGGTAGCACTCCGGCGCCTACTATACTACTTTGGAGCCCTCCTGGTGTGGATCCCGCGAGCCACATTCAAAGATCTTGACTCAACGATCACGTAATTCCTCTGGGGGGCGGGACGTAGTAGAGTAGCCTTGACCTCCTTGCGGCGCTCCACAGCAGAGTGGGGCTTAGCGGTCCCTGACTTTGAGGGCTATTACATAGCCGCCCAGCTGTATTGGCTGATTCAGTGGTTGGTGGCGGATCGCGATCCGGAAGGGGAACAGTACCCAGCCGCGCCAGATGCCACAACCCTCGCGAAGATCCTGCTACGAGTGGACGGAACACGTCCAAAGACACAATGTGGACCAGGGTGGTGGTGCGCTGCTCGGTTAGATACTTGAGACGAGTAGGCGCCAAGACTCCCTATTCCCCAGACATACCCATCACATTGCTGCGCTGTCTGCCACAGGGAGAGCACTGGCCAGGGTTAGGTGACTGGGTAGCGGCAGGACTGACAGTGATGGGGGACCTGTATCTAGATTCCACACTACTACCATTCGAAGACCTACAAGCCGCATATGACTTGCCGGGAGGTCACTTCCTGAAATATGGGGCCCTCACTAGAAGGATTGGACACCACTGGGGAGTGGGAGGTACGGAGCCGCGGGCCCTGGCAGGGTGCAGATATGTTGCGCTATCAGTGGGGAGGATCAAGACAGTGTCCTGCCTCTACAAGGCAATGAGGCAAGACATGCAACAGCCGCTAGAGCGCTTGCGATTACAATGGGAAGAAGACTTGGGTAAGCAGAACCGGAGGTGGAGTGGGATAGGATCCTAGAGCGAACCCCAAAAGCATCCAGAAATGCACGATTTAAACTAATTAACTTCTACGTATTGCATAGAGCGTACCTCACCCCGTCCCGAATCAGGAGATACTTTGGCACGGACGCGGCAGCGTGTCCAAGATGTGGAGAGAGGAAGGCACACATAATCCACATGTTCTGGAGCTGCCCCACGCTACAACTCTTTTGGGAGGAGATAGGGCAAGTAGTAGGCGATCTCATCCATAAAGAGCTCCTGCGCACCCCAGAGCACTTCCTGCTAGGGTGGTTCCCCCATACGGCCAAGAATAAGACGACTGGGATGTTCCAGGACCTGGCCTATGTGCTGGCCAAGAGAGAGATAGCCAGAAACTGGAAGGCACCAGCAGGGCCCAGGATTGTTTCCTGGAAAAAAGAGCTCAAGAAGTGGGCAGGAGCGGAAGGCAGGTTACTGCTCAGGGAAGCCAGCAGGGGGATAGGCAAAATAGACAGGGCCAGAGCATGGGAAAACCTGGTGAGTGAGCTGATAGCCAGCAGGCAGGGTAATGGTAGTGGGGCAAGCACCCCGGAGCCAGCGGCACTAGAACAAGGGAGCGTGTGAGGGGAAAACTTAGTTCGAGTCTGGCCAACACCGCAACACACACTGCGACCGGAAGCCTGACCCACGAGATCCCAATAACACACAGGGATTGCAAATGTCCACTCAAGCGCAACTCAAGGGGGGGGGGCATTTTGTTACAAGGGAATGTTAAGTTAAGCACGCCAGAGAGTAATGATTATGTGCAATATGTGCAACATGTGCTGGATATGACGTGAACAATGAACAGTGTTTATGTCTATCGACAATGTCTTGAAAAACCAATAAAATCTAATTGTAAAAAAAAAAAGAGGGATGCAGAAATTTGCAACAGAGGTGCAGTAAGAAGCAAGAGCAGTGCAGAAAGAACCAACAGAGGTGCAGAAAGAGGCAAGAGGGGTACAGAAAGAGGCAAGAGAAGTGCAGAAAGAAGCAAAAGAGTTGCAGAAAGAGGCAAGAGAACTGCAGAAAAGGGCAAGAGAGGTGCAGAAAGAGGGAACAGGGGTGCAGAAAGAGGGAAGAGGGGTGCAGAAAGAGGGAAGAGGGATGCAGAAATTTGCAAAAGAGGTGCAGAAGGAAGCAAGAGCAGTGCAGAAAAAACCAACAGAAGTGCAAAAAGAGGCAAGAGGAGTGCAGGAAGGGGTAGGAGAGGTGCAGGAAGGGGTAGGAGAGGTGCACAAAGAGGCAAGAGGGGTACAGAAAGAGGCAGGAGGGGGGCAGAAAGAAGGAGGAGAAGTGCAGAAAGAAGCAACATAGGTGCTGAAAGAGGCATGAAGGGTGCAGAAAGAGGCAAGAGAAGTGCAGAAAGAAGCAACAGAGGTACATAAAGAGGCAAGAGAGGTGCAGAAACAGGCAGGAAAGGTGCAGAAAGAGGGAACAGGGGTGCAGAAAGAGGCAAGAGAGGTGCAGAAAGAGGGAAGAGGGGTGCAGAAAGAGGCAAGACGGGTGCAAAAAGAAGCAAGTAAGGTGCAGAAAGAGGCAACAGAGTTGCAGAAAGAGGCAAGAGAGGTGCAGAAACAGGCAAGAGAAGTGCAGAAAGAGGCAAGATAATTGCTGAAAGAAGCAACAGAGGTATAGAAAGAAGCAAGAGAAGTGCAGAAAGAGGAAAGAGGGGTGCAGAAAGAGGAAAGAGGGGTGCAGAAAGAGACGAGAGGTGCAGAAAGAGGGAAGACGAGTGCAGAAAGAGACAACAGGGGTACAGAAAGAAGCAAGACAGGTGCAGAAAGAAGCAAGAGAAGTGCAGAATGAAGCAACAGGGGTGCAGAAAGAGGCAAGAGAAGTGAAGAAAGAAGCAACAGAGGTGCAGAAGGAGGCAAGAGAACTGCAGAAAGGGGCAAGAGAGTTGCAGAAACAGGCAAAAGAGGTGCATAAACAGGCAAAAGAGGTGCAGAAAGAGGCAACAGGGGTACAGATAGCGGCAAGAGTGGTGCAGAAAGAGGGAAGAGGGGTGCAGAAAGAGGCAAGAGAGGTGCAGAAATGTGCAAGAGAGGTGCAGAAAGAAGCAAGAGCAGTGCAAAAGAACCAATAGAGGTGCAGAAAGAGGCAAGAGGGGTGCAGAAAGAGGCAAGAGAAGTGCAGAAAGAAGGAACAGAGGTGCAGAAAGAGGCAACAGGGGTACAGATAGCGGCAAGAGGGATGCAGAAAGAGGCAAGAGAAGTGCAGAAAGAAGGAACAGAGGTGCACAACGAGGTAAGAGGGGTACAGAAAGAGGCAAGAGAAGTGCAGAAAGAAGCAACAGAGATGCAGAAAGAGGCAAGAGAGGTGCAGAAACAGGCAAGAAAGGTGCAGAAAGAGGGAACAGGGGTGCAGAAAGAGGCAAGAGAGGTGCAGAAAGAGGGAAGAGGGGTGCAGAAAGAGGCCAGAGGGGTGCAGAAAGAAGCAAGTGAGGTGCAGAAAGAGGCAACAGAGTTGCAGAAAGAGGCAACAGAGGTGCAGAAACAGGCAAGAGAAGTGCAGAAAGAGGCAAGAGAATTGCTGAAAGAAGCAACAGAGGTGTAGAAAGAAGCAAGAGAAGTGCAGAAAGAGGCAAGTGAGGTGCAGAAAGAGGCAAGAGAGGTGCAAAAAATGGCAAAAGGGATGCAAAAAAGGGAAGAAGGGTGCAGAAAGAAGCAAGAGAGGTGCAGAAAGAAGCAAGAGAAGTGCAGAAAGAAGCAAGAGGTGCAGAAAGAGGAAAGAGGGGTGCAGAAAGAGACAAGAGAGGTGCAGAAAGAGGGAAGACGAGTGCAGAAAGAGACAACAGGGGTGCAGAATGGAGCTAGACAGGTGCAGAAAGAAGCAAGAGAAGTGCAGAATGAAGCAACAGGGGTGCAGAAAGAGGCAAGAGAAGTGCAGAAAGAAGCAACAGAGGTGCAGAAGGAGTCAAGAGAACTGCAGAAAGAGGCAAGAGAGTTGCATAAACAGGCAAAAGAGGGGCAGAAAGAGGGAACAGGGGTGCAGACAGAGGCAAGAGAGGTGCAGAAAGAGGGAAGAGGGGTGTAGAAAGAGGCAAGAGGGGTGCAGAAAGAGGCAAGAGAGGTACAGAAAGCAGCAAGAGCAGTGCAAAAGAACCAATAGAGGTGCAGAAAGAGGCAAGAGGGGTGCAGAAAGAGGCAAAAGAAGTGCAGAAAGAAGGAACAGAGGTGCAGAAAGAGGCAAGAGGGGTGCAGAAAGAGGGAAGAGAGGTGTAGAAAGAGGCAAGAGAGTTGCACAAAGAGGGAAGCAGGGTGCAGAAAGAGGCAAGAGGGATGCAGAAAGAGGCAAGAGAACTGCAGAAAGAAGCAACAGAGGTGCAGAAAGAGGCAAGAAAAGTGTAGAAAGAGTCAAGAGAGGTGTAGAAAGAGGCAAGAGAGGTGCAGAAAGAGGGAACAGGGGTGCAGAAAGAGGCAAGAAATGTGCAGAAAGAGGGAAGAAGGGTGCAGAAACAGGCAAGAGGGGTACAGAAAGAAGCAAGTGAGATGCAGAAAGAGGCAACAGAGATGCAGAAAGAGGCAAGGGAGGTGCAGAAAGTGGAAGAGATGAGCAGAAAGAGGCAAAAGAAGTGCAGAAAAAGAAAGAAAGGTGCAGAAAGAAGCAACAGAAATGCAGAAAGAGGAAAGAGAGGCGCAGAAAGAAGCAAGAGTGGTTTGCACACCATTTGTACCAATTTAATATAATACCCACATTTAGCAATAAGTAACAGGTGACCATTCTAGGTTTGCAAAGGGCCTTCCACCACGCTGTAACACTTGTCGCTGCATTTTTGGTAGCGTTTGAGCCGTTTGAGCTAGAAACAAGGGTTTTTTTGTTCAAAACTGCAGATTATGCAGCAGATGATGGATTATGTGGCAAATGCGGAAAATGTATAATTGTGAGAAAGTCAGTGCAGCAAAACAGTCGCATAATTCCAGTGGCCCTGCTCATACCTCTGACTAGGTCCAGGAGTGCTCCTCAGTGGTTCCTTCTTTTTTTGTCTCATTGAGTTTATAGTTTAGCTTCTATGGAAACGAGGAAGACTAAACCTGAGGTTATCACTTCACAACACAGACTACCATACCACATAATTACTCTCCATAACACATAATCCCACTCTACATAATTCCTATACACTAAATACCACATACTTTCTATCCACATAATTTCACTGCACTTCATACCACATAATTCCACTACACACAACCTACATCCACTCCACTCCAAGAAACATTAGTAAAACACTTTTACATTTACAAAGCCAATAGCTCTAACTCTCACAAATGCAAAACCTATTACATTGCAAATGCTTCTTTAACTAGTAGTCACGTTTTCAGAGAGGTGGAGAAAGGGGGCTGGGCCTCCGACCAGCGCTCAGGAATTCTGCTGTGTAGGACTTACAGGAGGTACCAGGAGGGCTTCTTAGCCCCCAAAGTCCCTCAGGAGAAAAGTGGACTTCATCCCCCAACCCGTAGTGTGCCAGGAGGCGCCTTTGCAGAGTGGTGGAGAAAGGGGGGCATGGCTTCCGAAGACCTCTTAGCAATCCCACTGTGTGGGACTTACTGGAGATAACAGGAGGGGTAGTTGGCCCCCAAGGACAACCGTGGGGGCCAACTACCCCTCCTATTGCCTCCAGTAAGTCCCACACAGCAGCTTTGGTATGTTCTCATAGCAGGTCACGCCCCCTTTGTCCACCAGTCTGCAAACCCGCTCCCTGGCGCGCTCTTCGATGGGGATTAAAGTCCCCTTCGCTGCTGGGAGTCGTTAGGGGCCAACTAGCCTACCTATTACCTCCAGTAAGCCCCACACAGTGGGATTGCTGAGAGGTGGACACAGGCCTCGCCCCTTTGTCCACCACTCTGCAAACGCTCCTCCTGGCGCGCTCTTGGTTGGGGGATGAAGTCCCCTTGCCTCCTGAGGGTCCCTGGGGGCCAACTAGCCCTCCTGTTATCTCTAGTAAGCCCCACACAGCTGGATTGCTGAGAGTGGTCCGAGGCCACGCCCCCATTTTACACCACTCTGCAAACGCGCGTTTGCAGAGTGGTGCAGGAAGGGGCAGGGCCTTCGGCAAGATGCCGGATTCTCTTTTCTTTTTTTTTTTTTTTTAGAAGGGGGGCTGTGTGGCCTCCCTTCTCTTAATATTTTTTGGGCCCCGGGGACACCATCCCCCAGGGCCTGAGACATTTTTTATTTTTATTTATTTTTTTTAAATGGGAAGGGGGGCCAAGCGCCTCCCCTCCCGAGGCTATTTTTGGCCCCGGGGAACCCATCCCCCGGGGGTTTTGCCTCTTTTAAAAAAAAATAATAATAAATTTATAGAAGGGGGCCACGTGGCCCCCCCTTCCCAGGGCCACTTTTGGCCCTGGGGCCCCTATCCCCCGGGGCCTGTCCTCACGTTGGGGACCGCGGGGGGAGCCCCAATGCGCCTGCGGTCCCAGCCGGCTGCCCGCCTCCTGCTAACATGCAGCTCCCTTTGCCCAAAAGCAATTCTGCTTTGCTTCATGGAAGCGAGAGCAGGTTTCCTGCTCTCGCTTCCATGAAGCGAAGCAGAGTTTGCTATGACAGGGCTGGAGCCGTGCTCCCGCCCTGTCATAGCAAACTGCAAGGTCCCGGGGGTGGGCATCCCAGGACATTCAAGGAGCCGGTCCTGTGGGGTGGCAGTCCCCAGGGCCAAGGAGGGCTCCAGGAGGAGTGTTTAAAGCACCGGGGGAGGTGGTGCTCCCTGGGGCCGGGCATCCCCAACGGACCCCTGTATTTACATACTCAATGCCCCGGGGAGGTGGCGGTCCCCGGGGCAGTGTGTGGGGGGCAGGAGCCCCCCAACACTTCTTTAATTAAATTAAAGCCCCGGGGAGGTGGCGGTCCCCGGGGATTGGGGGGGTCCGCGACACCCCCGCCCATAATAAAGGATTGCCCTGGGGAGGTGGCGGTCCCCGGGGCTTGGGAGGGCCCGCGATGCCCCCGCCCATAATAAAGGATCGCCCCGGGGAGGTGGCGGTCCCCGGGGCTGCGTGCCCCCCGCACATTATTAATCATGCCCTGGGGAGGTGGCGGTCCCTGGGACAGCGGGGGCCCCTGCCGGCCCCCGCATGATAATTGTGCATTGCCCCCGGGACCTGGCCCACCCAGGGGCTTCTAGAAAACGAAGCGCGGCAGCCCGCGCTTTGTTTTTTTCTAAAATTTTCAGCGGGATTCGCGAACCCAGCATGAAAAACGTGGATTTTTTAATGCTTTTCTTGGCCCTGGTGGTCCCTGTGGGACCCACTGAGCAGGCCTAGGGGATCAGGGTGTTTTTACCCTGCCCCCTTTTCTTCATTTTTAACCTTTTTTCTTGTGAAGATGGCTACCAACACTTTCTGGTTTGAAGTGTTGGCAGCCAATCAGAATCAAGCTCGTGCTCGGGAGGGTTCGCAGATCCACCGCGGTCAACAGATATATAAATATTTTAAATATGAATATTTTAGGAACTACTGAACGGATTTACACCATTTAAAAAAAAGGTCACTTTCTGAACCAAGAGCTACCTTTTTGCCAAATTTCGTGTAATTCCGTACAGCAGTTCGGGCTGTAGCTTTGTCTAAAGTTTTCTATGGAAATTAACATGGGGAAAACACATTTTGGGAGCCCCCTTTTCTCTTGGCCCCCGCTTGACGAATCACCCCGAAACTTTCAAGACAGGAGCTGACCGGAGTGCCCCATTAGTGTTGAAAATTTTGCGAAGATTCGTCAAATGGCGCCAAAGATATTGGCAAAAGATAAAATGATTTTCCTATGGAAACTAGGTCCTAACTGTAACTACCTACTGGCGACCGCCAGTAGGTAATATATGCATTTATATATATAATACACCGCAATAAAAAACAAAACTAGCACTTACTTTGTGGTCCGTGTCCGTGTGTGGATGTATTCAGGAGGCGACGGATTCTTTTTGATATATATATATATATACACACATATATATGATGTAAAACAATTAGTAAAAATAAATATTTTACATCATATGAATTTTTTTGTTTAATTCTTTAAATTTACTACTATAAAAAGCAAATTTTATATATATATATATATATATGTGTGTGTATATATATGTATGTGCGTATATATATCACTACACCTCGTGAAATCGCTTCCGAACAAAGACGAGTGCAGACCTCCAATAGTGCATAGATTATTTATTGTTGTAGTCTTCTGCCATTACGCGTTTCGGCCGTGCAAGCGGCCTTGATCACATGACAGCTCTCACAAAAGTGTCCCGCTATTTAAAGTGCTAGTGCCACATAAATTCATGGACATAAACAAAATACTTGCGACTGCTCATTAATACTCGCATAAATGCTTGTGATATTATTTGGTTGATGAAATAGCATCCTATTTACTTGAAACATGTAATATGTCCACAATTATAACAATATAAATATTTTCATAAATAGTCCCATGCCTTCATACATAACAGTATACACGCTTAAATGCCATGTTTGAGCAGTAGTGTAAAGTTCATGAATTATATTGACTTAAAAAAATTACAGAAAAAGGTTTTGGTGCTCCCCTAACGTGGAAATGAAAAGTTTTCAACATTTATTCAAAAAACATGTGCAAAAAAAAATATATATAATCCAAAATACCAATCTCATTGTGATATATATTACTCAAATATTTGTTTATCAGATAGGCTCTCATGGTGCTCTTTCTAGATCAGAATGATCCACTGCCTTGCGTTTTCACCCATTGCTTAATGCTTGTTGTGCACTGCAGTGGACCCCTGTTTAGTCTGTAATAACTGAATAGAGTAAAAGTGACAATGTGCTACAGTACCTCTGATTAAAGTGCCTAATGCCCTTAAAGTGCAAATATAGAGAGGACTAGAATTCAAGTTATTCAGGTGTGCAAAATTAGCTATACAGTAATTAATTCATATATACTTAGTCAGCATCTCCAGATTAGACAGATTACATGAGGAGTCAGATAGTGCGTATATATATATATATATATATATATATATATATATATTATCTACTGGCGGTCGCCAGTAGATAGTTATAGTTACAACCTATTATCCATAGGAAATCCGCGACATTCTATTTGAAATAACGTTGGCGCCGGTTGACGAATCTTCGTGAAAGTTTCCAACTTGTTGGGGCGCTCCGCTCCGCTCCTACCCTGAAAGTCTCGGGGTGATACGTGAAGCGGGGGCCGAGAAAAAAGGGGGTCCCAAAACGCGTTTTCCCCATTCATTTTTCCATAGGAACCTTTAGTCGCAGCTACAGCCCGAACTGCTGAACGGAATTACACCAAATTTGGCAAAGAGGTAGTCCTTGGTTCAGACTGGTGCCTTTTACTTAAATGGTGTAAATCCGTTCAGTAGTTCCTGAGAAAATCAAAAGTAAAAGTACATATATATCTATGGGCGCGTCGGATACGCGTACCCTCAGCGCACCCTGCGCGCACCGTCCCGATCACGAGCTGCATGCTAATTGGCTGTCAGCTGGCTGTCAACATTCCGATTCAGGAAGTGTTGGCAGCCATTTTGTCCCTCGGTAGAACCGAGGGACAGAAACAAGTGCGCAAAGCGCAAAGGGGGGCAGGGTAGAAACACCCTGACCCTCTAGGTCTGCTCAGGGGTCCCACAAAGACCCCCTGGGCAGAAAAAGATTTTTTTTTTTTAAATCGGCGGGATGCGCTTAGGGTGCGCGTATCCCGCCGAGAAAAAAAGAAACAAGTGCGCAAAACGCACAAAGGGGGCAGGGTAGAAACACCCTAACCCCTAGGCCTGCTCAGGGGTCCCACAAGGACCCCCTGGGCAAAAAAGCATTTAAAAAAAAAAAATCGGCAGGATGCGCTCAGGGTGCGCGAATCCTGCCGAAAAAATCGAAGCGCGGTCTCCCGCGCTCGATGTACTGGCCCCCGGGTGGGCCAAGTCCCGGGGGCATGCTGGGGGGGTTAATTTTATGTGTGGGGGCCTCTAAGGGCCCCCTAAGCCCCGAGGACCGCCACCCCCGGGGCTTTATGCATAATGGTGCGGGAGGGCTCTGAGCCCTCCCGCAGCCCCGGGACCACCACCTCCCCGGGGCTTCTTTTTTTAAATGAAAAACCTGTGTGGGGGGCTCCAGCCCCCACACGCCCCGGGACCGCCACCTCCCCGGGGCACTAAACATTTAAATATGGGGGTCCGTTACGGACCCCAGAGCCCCGGGGACCACCACCTCCCCGGGGCTGTGCACACATGGGAGGGGGCCGCGCGGCCCCCTCCTGGAGCCTGTGGTGGCCCTGGGGACCGCCACCCCCAGGGCCGGCTCCTGCAGTGTCCCGGGGTGCCTACCCCCGGGACACTGCTGTTTGCAATGACAGGACGGGAGCCTCGCGGCTCCCGTCCTGTCATTGCAAACTTGCTTTGGATATTGGAAGAGAGAGCAGGAAACCTGCTCTCTCTTCCAATATCCAAAGCTGATTGCTTTCCACATGGGGAGCAGCATGTTAGCTGCTCCCCATGTGTAAAGCAATGCCGGCTCCCGTAGGACACGGGGAGCCGGCGGGACTGTGGGGGTTTGGGGACCCCCACAGTCCCCAACGAGAGGGCCAGCCCCGGGGGATGGGGTCCCCGGGGCAAGTAGTGGCTCGGGAGGGGGCCACGCGGCCCCCTCCCCAAAGTTTTGAAAAATTATAAAAAATAAAAATAAGGGTATGGCCGGCCCGGGGATGGGGTCCCCGGGCCTTAAAATGGCCAGAGGAGGGGGCCACGCAGCCCCCTCAAAATATTAAAAATAAAAATAGAGGCCATGCCCCGGGAGATGGGGTCCCCGGGGCCAATAAAGCCCGGGGAAGGGGGCCACGCGGCCCCCTTCCCGTTTTTTTTTTTTAATTTAAAAAGGGGTAAGGCCCTGGGGGATGGGGTCCCCAGGGCCCAAAAACAGAAAAAAGGAAGGGGGCTACACAGCCCCCTTCAGAGGACAAAAAAAAACAAAAACAAAAAACGATCGGGCCCATAGGCCCCGCCCCTTCCTTCACCACTCTGCAAACGCGCCCCTGGCGCGTTTGCAGAGGGGAACGAATTCCCTTGAATACTGGGGGTCCCTGGGGCCAACTAGCCCACCAGGAACCTCCAGTATGCGCCAGGGGGCTGCCTTGCAGAGAGGTGTACAGAGGCCACGCCCCTTTACACCTCTCTGCAACGCAGCTCTGTGGCGCTTTGGAGGTATATGGTGGGCTAGTTGGACTCCGGGGACCCTCAGGATTCAAGGGGACTTAATCCCCCAACTTAAAACGCGCCACGGGCGCGTTTGCACAGTGGTGAAGGGAGGGGCGGGGCTTCAGGTGACATGTGTGCAAACAGGCCCCGTGGCGCGTTTTAAGATGGGGAATTAAATCCCCTTCAATCCTGAGGGTCCCTCGGGGCCAACTAGCCCAACAGGTACATCCAGAAAGCGCCACAGAGCTGCGTTGCAGAGAGGTGTAAAAGGGGTGTGGCCTCTCTACACGTCTCTGCAACGCAGCCCCTGGCGCATATTGGAGGTTCCTGGTGGGCTAGTTGGCCCCTAGGGACCCTCAGGATTCAAGGGGACTTAATCCCCCAACTTAAAACGCGCCACGGGGCGCGTTTACACAGATGTAACCTCAGGCCCCGCCCCCTCCCTTCACCATTGTGCAAATATTCCCCTAAAATCAGCCGAAATACGAATTCCGATTTACTCACCTGTTATCAGGAGAGACCTCAGTGCTGCATCTTTCAGCCCAGTACTGATCTTGAAAAGTAATTTTAACCGTACTTACCGGTAACTTGAATTTCCTTCATAGGCTAACATTGACTGGTTTCACTTGGAAATTCTTCTAAGTGTGGAGTTTTGGAACTTTAAAATATTCCTCTAAAATCAGCCGAAATACGAATTCCGATTTACTCACCTGTTATCAGGAGAGACCTCAGTGCTGCATCTTTCAGCCCAGTACTGATCCTCAAAAGTAATTTTAACCGTACTTACCGGTAACTTGAATTTCCTTCATAGGCTAAGATTGACTGGTTTTCAGCAAAAAGTTTCAAAGTGTTGATTTTCACAAACTACAAATATTCCTTAAAAATCGCCTGTATGACTTAAACGCATTTTTTCAACTGTTTACAGGAGATGCACCAGTGCTGGATCCAGGATCCAACACTGAGTAAGAAAAAGTAACGATAACAGTTTTTACCTGCTAAGTGAATTTCCTTCCATAGGATAACATTGGTGATTCTATGAGAAAAAGTTTCTAAGTGTCAACTTTTAAAATACAATAATATTCCTTAAAAATCACGACTGTAACCAAAACGCTTTTACTCAACTGTTTACAGGAGATGTACCAGGACTGAATCTAGGATCCAGTCCTGTGGTTACAAAAGTAATCCATAAAGTAACTAATTGCATTTAACTAGAAATTCACATTGAGCTGAATGTTGCATTGTGTTTGAAAATGTGTTGCCCATTGCAACAACTGTAACTACTGTACTTAAAAGTCTATTGCCTATCTGCAAAGTATTTAAACTAAAGTAATTCATTCTGAGAAAGTATTTTTGTAATGTAATTACAATGTAATTTAAAAAATAAAATATGTAAAAAAATTGTTTCTAAAAATGTAGTAAATCAGTATGAAAAAAATTAATATAACAATTAATACATTTAAAAATTGTCATTTACAAAACCTTTGAAATTCACTGAAAAAACCGTAGGTTTCAGGCACGTTATAGTTAGAAATTAGCATTTAAAAAACCTTTGAAATTCACTGAAAAAACCATAGGTTTCACACACGTTATAGTTACAAATTAGCATTTAAAAAACCTTTGAAATTCACTGAAAAAACCATAGGTTTCAGACACGTTATAGTTACAAATTAGCATTTAAAAACCTTTGAAATTCACTGAAAAAACCATAGGTTTTAGGGACAGTTTTAGTTACTTGGACATTGCACTCGTACAAAACCCGTGAAATTCCCCGTTATAGTTAGTTCAGCTAACTATAACTCGCGCCCTGCAATGCACTGCTGATGACGTCACATATTACATCACTCATGACATGGTCAGTGACATCACTGATGACATCACTGATGACATCTCAAATGACATCACTGATGACATCACTGATGACATCATCCATGTGATAATTTCATGCATCTTCTCACACCCTAATATAACCTTTGATATACCCACTCTAAATTACAGACTGCCATTCTCAAAACCATAGACACTCCAACACCAAAAACTACATACCCACTCACTGATTATTAGGTCTACACACACATTTACTCTCTCACCAGTACAATCACTCATACTTATGGTCACTCAGTACAGGACTATCATATGCACTCATACACCTATATACACACTCACACACCTCCACTCATCCATAGAGGTACTCACACACCTAGTCAGTCATGCAAATAATTAATCACACTCCCATTTACTTACCTATACAGTTATACACACACCAGCTCACTTACTCATACAAATACTAGCACATTCTTACGCTCTTACACAATCACTGATACAAGCACACACTCATCCATACAGCCACTCTCACAATCACACACTCTCACTTATAGCCATTTATATACTCCAACACACATATATACTGCCTTTCACATATGTAGTTACTCACACATGTATCACTGAGATATACATTTACTCACTAACACAGCCATACACACACTCACCCACCCATACAGTCCATCACAGATGCACTCTTGAAAACATGCACCCAGTGAATCACCCACTCACACATCTATGCACAGAGTCACACACACCCCACCCACACAAACACTCAGGCACCCATACAGATACTCAAACAACAAATCAATAACCCATATAGACACTCATGTAGCTATTCGCAAACCCATGCAGCCGCTTACACACCAACAGACAGACAGATACAGACATTCACACAGTTTAGTCATTAACCCATGCATTCAGTAAGATACGTTTAATCACTCACTCATAGAGTCAGTCACGCACCTACTAAATCATCCATTCAGACACTTATACACCCACTCATTCTTCAATATGCCTTTCCCTATATATATTAAACATATTTAAACTTTACAGAAACACACAGTCACTGGATGATGTCATCAGTGATGTCATCAGTGATGTCATGTGAGATGTCATCAGTGATGTCATCAGTGATGTCACTGACCATGTCATGAGTGATGTAATATGTGACGTCATCAGCAGTGCATTGCAGGGGCGCGAGTTATAGTTAGCTGAACTAACTATAACGGGGGAATTTCACGGGTTTTGTACGAGTGCAATGTCCAAGTAACTAAAACTGTCCCTAAAACCTATGGTTTTTTCAGTGAATATATATATATATATATATATATATATATATATATATATATATATATATCCATGAGCATTTTCCACAGCATCCCGTATTCGCCCATACATCTCTCCTCCACAGCCAACGGGAAAGAAAATAAGTGGCACGGCTCGGGTTCCAAACGCAATCTTTTATTTTATTTTTGTCATGTGAGGTGCAAGAATGTAGACCAACGTGTTTTGGCCGTGGCCTTTAACAGGGTCATAGTGTTCCTTAGTGCAGAGTGTACATTTAAAGGGGACACCCATTCTCCCACCACCAATCCATTCAACAGAACAACTGGACTGTTAACATGACTTGTTGTTCCTTCATCGTCATGGCATATAACAGTCACTATTTTCTTTTCTCTTTTTTGTCAGTTTTACTTAAATCTAACGATAGTTTGCATCAATCAACACATGACTTTCTGTATATGAGAAATGTAAATTAGGCAAGCATACAAGCAAGGAGTTAGCTGGTCATAACTTCAATATTTATTCCTTCTGCAACATACATGATGTATTATGTGTTGTAATCTGGTAAAGTACCATAAAACATATTAATAATACAACAATTAGCTCTCTGTGTACGCACAAATTATGCACATACAATGTATGCATGTTAACTTCTCTCTAAGTTCAGTGCAACATCCGCAACAGTATTCATAATTTTTCAATTTTTCAATTGCAAATGAAAGAACATAAATTGCATCATCTGTACGCATAAGACTCTATTAAAACATATACATACTAATATATGATATTCATGTTTATTAAAGTGCTAATGCAATAAATATTGTCATATATATGCCTGAGACCTTAGGCAAATATTCTCAACCATGTTCATAACTATTAAACTGCAAATGTAATTAATAACTTTATCCATATGCATGAGATTCTATACAGATATATGCATACTCATATGTAGCATTCATAATTGTTAAAGTGCAATGCAATAAATACTGTCATCTGTGTGCATGAGATTTTGTGCAAAAGTATGTGTACAGTACTATCAATCTAAAGTGCAAATGCGTCAACAGTCCCCTAGGTTTCCATGGCATTCTCACCTAGATAAAGTGCAAAGGCCTGAGATCAATAGCTCTACGATCTTAATACCAGATTCTGGGACAGCCGCTCAGCATTCTCAACCATTGGGTCTACAAATACTCGTGCAAAACAAGCAGCAGAAATGCAGATGTTATGCAATAAGATATCAGCCTAGGTTACAGTTAAGTTCAAAATCACTGATTTCTGTAAAGGACAAATAAGCATAAAAACTCATGTAGTCCTGCATTCCCAACCAAAACACGACATAATTTCACAGGTTTCAGTACTGTTCAATGCACATACATTGTTATTATGATTTGAAATACTATTGAATGTATTTGCAACATTCCCTTAATGGCATATGCTGTGTCATTTTATGCGGCACTCAGCTGAACATGGGGCTCAAGCAAGTGCAAAAAGTGTCAAAGTGCAGATGATAGTGCAGACAGGGTAAAAAGAATGGCATGAAATGTTAAAAGATGGTAAAGAGTGGTAAAAAATACATTAATAAGACTGTGAGAAATGGGAGATAACGACAACCTCATTAATTGTCTTCTGTGTAGTGATCAGTCTGAGAGGGAAATGGGGGGATTACAGGTGAACATGGAGTTCGGCATTTGCATTCAAACCCCAAGGGTGCTCTGTTCCCATCAGTATTATCTACTTGAACTCTCCGCAACTCCAATTCTCTGCCGTCACCCGAAGTTTCTTTGCCACATGTTGTATATCATAGAACTTCATATTGCTTGCATTTCCATTGTGAAACTTCCAAGTGTGTTTTGCCATGGTATATGAAAAGTCCTTGTTTTTTATTGCACGTAGATGTTGCAAGATGTGGAGTTTGAGCTTATTTACGGTACTTTCAATGTACTTCTTTCCGCATGTGCAGTCAATGACATATACCACAAATGTGGTTTCACACGTTATCCATTGATTTATCTTGATGTTTTTCCCACGCATTGTCCCAAACTCAGATTTTGCACCTTAGGCACTTCCAGACTACTCTCTTTTCACTTGATAGCCAGTTGCCAATTCCAGATTTAATTGAAGTATCAGGATTTTAAAATAGTCTAGTTAAAAGATACCCAAGTGAGGCTATCTTCCTATACGTGATGTCTGGAGCTTCATCCATCCTGAGGATTTTCCAATTCTGTTTTACAGCTTTCTAACCTCAAAATTGAACATATAAAAGTCTATAGTGTATCTGGAGACTTCAGAGGCCTCCTTGCTAGTCCCAGTCTTTGGTTTCACCAACAGCAGATTCTCTTGTTTCTTTCCCTTTGCCCTACGAAGGGCATCCTCCAAAACCTCAATGGGATATCCTCTTATTCTGAATCGTTGGTACATTTCTTCAGCCTGCAGATCAAAATTTGTCTCCTCCGAGCAATTGCACCTGGCTCAAAGAAATTCACCATATGGGACACTCCATTTTAGGCATCACAGGTGCGCAATATTGACATGGAGGATGCTGTTGTGCTGGTTGATTTCCTGCGAACCTTGGTGCACAGTTTGTTATTGTTGATATAGACTCCAATATCCACATAATTGATTTCCTTCAGACTGATGTCGTAAGTGAATCTCAATCCTTGCAAGTCATTATTTTGTGATTTCAGGAAGATCTCAAAATCATCTCTTTCCCCTTCCCAAACTATAAATAAGTCGTCAATGAAACAAACCCATAAGATTACTTGTTCCATGGCAGCAGTGTTCTGTTCGTTCCACGCGACTTCCGCCTCCCACCAAGCCATCAGTAAGTTCGCATAGGTTGGTGCGAATTATGTCCCCCATCGCGGTTCCCTGTAGTTGTTGTTGAAAATAAACATATTGTGGTGGAGCCAAAAGTGCATTGTCTCAAGTAGCATGTTTGAGTGCTCCAAAAGGGATATTGAGCAGGATTTCCAAAAATATTTACTCAGGAGTCTCCAACCAGTAGCTCGTGAGCTACTGTAGCTCTCCAGTTACCTCCGAGTAGCTCACCTGTTTGCAGCCCAGCTTATTAAATTAGAAAGCTTTTGCTTGGTTGAATTAATATACATAAAAAAAATGGAAATTATACAATTCCAATAATATTAGTAGCTCTCAATGCGTTTCATTGAACATAAGTAGCTTTCATTACAGAAGTTTAATCCAATCTGAGGGCTGAATGAATGTTTACAAGTAAACCACATCAACTGTGGCCATGAGATAGTTTGGCTTCCAGTGTACCTTATTGACTCTATTCCAAAAATCTTTTGAGTCTCTTAAATAGGATGGTAGATTTACTACGTATGGGAATAAGAAGATATCTATGAATATGTCTTTTTTCCAAGAAACATAAAAATATTAACAATTCAATTCCAAAACATTAAATAAATTACCAAACAAATAAAATACAAAAAAATAAAAACAAAAAGACATTTACAGAAAATATTTCTTTTTTAAACAAATAAAAATATAAACAAATAATATAAAATAACAATTGTAAACAAATAATAATAAATATATTTAACCGATATTAGGAAAAGTATTGGAGTCTGGGAATAATAGATATACTATTCCCTCTCCAGTTTATACAACAGTAGAGAGAGTGTAGGGCTTCGAAGGAGTTACATTTATTATTTCCACTCCAGACAGTGCAATAGTAGTGAAAGTGTTGGACTTCGGAGGGGTAATAGTTACTATTCCCACGCCAGTCTATGCAACAGTAGGGAAAACATGGGACTTCAGAGGGTAAGATTTACTATTCCCACTCCAGTCTGTGCAACAGTAGGGTAAGCACTGGACTTCGGAGGAGTCAAATTTACTATTCCCACTCCAGTCTGTGCAACAGTAGGGAAAGCGCTGGGCTTCAGAGAGGTAAGATTGACTATTCCCACTCCTGTCTATGCTACAGTACAGAAAAGGTTGGACTTCGGAGGGGTTACATTTACTATTCCCACTCCAGTCTAAGGAACAGTAGGAAAAGCATTAGATTTTGGAGTGGTTACATTTATTATTCCCACTCCAGACAGTGCAACAGTAGGGAAAGTATTGGAATTCGGAGGGGTTGGATTTACTATTCCCACTCCAAACAGCACAACAGTAGGGAGAGTGTTGGATTTTGCAGTACAATATTAGGAAAAATGCTGGACTTAGGAGGGGTAAGATTTAATATTCCTATTCCAGTTTGTGCAACAGTAGAGAAAGCGTTGTACTTCGGAGGGGTGCGATTTACTGTTCCCACTCCAGTCTGTGCAACAGTAGGCAAAGCGTTGGATTTTGGAGGGGTAAAATTTCCTAATCCCACTCCAGTCCGAGGAACAGTAGGCAAAGCGTTGGACTTCAAAGGGGGTTACATTTACTATTCCCACTCCAGTCTAAGCAACAGTAGGTAAACTACTTCACTTCACTTCAAACACATTACATATTTGAATAACCCTATTAATTTTGAAAAAATTTAAAACTCTTAATATAAACATTATTACTTAACATAAAATATATATATTAAAAAACAATTAAACTATTTACAAAATGTATAAACAATGTAATAATCAATTTTCAATTAAAACATAATTGTTAATTAACATGCCACTCTATACCCCTACTAACCTAGCAACCCACACCTAAAATATAACAAAAATAAATACGTATAATACAATTTACATAGTGGATAAACAATTAAATAATTAACAATCCATAGTTAGTTGTTAATAAATTATTACTTCATTAACTACTCACCCTAAAACCCTTCAAACACAGAAACCCACACCTAAAATATAACTAAAATATATAATTATTACTCAATTTACATAATTATTATTCAATTACATATTTAATTATACATAAGTAATCATTATTTAACTATCACTTAATTAACTTCCCACCCGCTACCCCTACAGACCTTGCAACCTACAACTAAAATCGAAACATGCCCAGGTTCGGCACAGCCAATATATAGTTAGCCATCGCGTAATGACGAGTGGCCACTGTATGTATTAAAATGGCTGACCGCACTTACAAAGCCTGGAGAATCGACTCTGGGGTTTGTAGTGGGTGTCCTGATCGTGCAGGGCACCCTCACACTTATGCAAAAACAACAGTTGATGGACAGAATGCAGAACAATGTCATACATTCACCCCAGTACAGAGATCTGGGCCTAAATCCATAGTTTTTTTGCTCACCATGCCATTCCAGTTTGAACCCAGCCATATGCAAATCAGTCTTGACCCTGTGCCTCATGGGAACAGTCCAGCCCGAACTGCCAAGCCAGGTCCTCCCTGGACTGGAAACAAGCATCCTAGGACCGGTTTCGGGGTTTCACCCCTCTTCAGCCAGGATAGCTTGATTCCAGTGGCATGGAGAGCACAGGACCCACGTCTGGGCATACCCGTCCCACTCGGGGTGACAAATGCAAAAACAACAGTTGATGGACAGAATGCAGAACAATGTCATACATTCACCCCAGTACAGAGATCTGGGCCTAAATCCATCGTTTTTTTGCTCACCATGCCATTCCAGTTTGAACCCAGCCATATGCAAATCAGTCTTGACCCTGTGCCTCATGGGAACAGTCCAGCCCGAACTGCTAAGCCAGGTCCTCCCTGGACTGGAAACAAGCATCCTAGGACCGGTTTCGGGGTTTCACCCTCTTCAGCCAGGATAGCTTGATTCCAGTGGCATGGAGAGCACGGGACCCACGTCTGGGCATACCCGTCCCACTCGGGGTGACAAATGCAAAAACAACAGTTGATGGACAGAATGCAGAACAATGTCATACATTCACCCCAGTACAGAGATCTGGGCCTAAATCCATCGTTTTTTGCTCACCATGCCATTCCAGTTTGAACCCAGCCATATGCAAATCAGTCTTGACCCTGTGCCTCATGGGAACAGTCCAGCCCGAACTGCCAAGCCAGGTCCTCCCTGGACTGGAAACAAGCATCCTAGGACCGGCTTCGGGGTTTCACCCCTCTTCAGCCAGGATAGCTTGATTCCAGTGGCATGGAGAGCACGGGACCCACGTCTGGGCATACCCGTCCCACTCGGGGTGACAAATGCAAAAACAACAGTTGATGGACAGAATGCAGAACAATGTCATACATTCACCCCAGTACAGAGATCTGGGCCTAAATCCATCGTTTTTTGCTCACCATGCCATTCCAGTTTGAACCCAGCCATATGCAAATCAGTCTTGACCCTGTGCCTCATGGGAACAGTCCAGCCCGAACTGCTAAGCCAGGTCCTCCCTGGACTGGAAACAAGCATCCTAGGACCGGTTTCGGGGTTTCACCCCTCTTCAGCCAGGATAGCTTGATTCCAGTGGCATGGAGAGCACGGGACCCACGTCTGGGCATACCCGTCCCACTCGGGAAGACATGGCTTGGCAGTTCGGTCTGGACTGTTCCCATGAGGCACAGGGTCAAGACTGATTTGCATATGGCTATGTCTGAACTGGGGTGGCGTGGTGAAGCAAAATAACGATGGAATAAACCCAGATCTGTGACTGGGGGTGAATGTTTGCCAATGTGCAACATTCCGTCCATCATCTTGTGTGTTTTGCATTTCGCCCTAAGTGGGAAGGGTATGCCCAGACGTGGGTCCCGTGCTCACTACGCCACTGGAGTCAAGCTATCCTGGCTGATGAGGGCTGAAAGCCCGAAACCGGTCCTAGGATGCTTGATTCCGGTCCAGGGAAGACATGGCTTGGCAGTTCGGTCTGGACTGTTCCCATGAGGCACAGGGTCAAGACTGATTTGCATATGGCTATGTCTGAACTGGGGTGGCGTGGTGAAGCAAAATAACGATGGATTAAACCCAGATCTGTGACTGGGGGTGAATGTTTGCCAATGTGCAACATTCCGTCCATCATCTTGTGTGTTTTGCATTTCACCCTCACACTTATAACTTAGCACCCTGCCTTCAGGATTGAAAGGCCTACCTTAGGGGTGACTTATAGGTTTTAAGTGCAGTGACCTCAGATATAAGAAACGTATATCTGCCGTAAGTGGTGCTAACACCAACTTACACAGGCTGCAATGGCAGTCCTGTAGTCACAGTTTGAGCAGTCTCTCATGGGTGGCACAATACATGCTGCAGCCCACGGGGGACCCCTGGTGTACCTATGCCCTGGGTACCTTAGTACCAAATACTAGGGACTTACAAGGGTACACCAGAAGCCAATTGGGAAGGTACCAAAGTACTTACCACAGTCCAATTTAGGGAGAAAGCACAGTGACTGGGGTCCTGATTAGCAGGATCCCAGTCAGACTAGTCATAAAACAGAGTAACACCAGCAAAAAGTGGGGGTAACCATGAAAGCAGATCCTACTTTCCTACAGTGTGTATTTCTTCAATCTGTTTAGTTTGTTATGCCCAGTCACCCTGGTGATGCCATATAAAGAAACGGCCATCCTATGCTATATAATGGACACTACCCACTTATTTTGTAACCTGTCTGCCTCAAGACCAACAAGGAGCATACTTTTTTTTAAAACTTCTGTTTATTGCATTTTCCATAATACAGAAAGGAAAAATACAAAGGAACAAATCAGAAAAATGTAAACACAAAGGGGTATTTCGTTTGCCAACTCATGGCAGCAATAGAAGGAATAACATAATTTACAATACAGTTTAGAGCGTTATTATTACAAGCACTGTTCAATTATAGTCCAGGGGGGGCAACATCCTCGCTTCATGCGTATACAGGGCATCCCTGTGCTACATATCGATTCATACTCATTCCCTCTCTTCGGGGTGTAAAAGTAGATAAGAGTGGAGTGGTTGCCAAATGTCTTTGGGCCTAGAGGTGAGTGGTTGCAAGGAAGCGTAAATGTCACTAGTGGTGTCGCAGTGTATTAAATCCCTCATCCCGGCCTTAACCGTTGGGGCCGCGGGGCTACTCCATTGTTTAGAGACTCGCCATTTGGCAAGGATTAAGGCAATAGCTGAAAAGCGACGAACACCAGGTTTTAGCGACTTCACATATCCCAGTAAAGCCATTAATGGGGAGGGGGTCAGTTCTGAGTCAATCATCAGAGCAAGGTAGCGAAAAACTTCACCCCAATATGTTAATATTGATGTGCAATTCCACGCCAGGTGGGAGAAGTCTGCAGACTCCATCGCACAAATAGGGCAGCTGTGGGATTGAGTGGGGTCCATCTTTGCTAACGTTTTAGGAGTAATGTACGCTCTATGTATGTATTTAAAGTACAGAATCTTATGGCGATGATTGCACGAGATGAACCGAGTTTGTTCACAGCAGTAGGTCCAGGTTTTGTCGGGCAAGGGGTGTCCCAGGTCATTTTCCCAAGCCACACACGCCCCCGTGCCCACCTGTGGTCGAAGTGTTAGAGCCAAATGGTTGAGTCGGGAGATCAGATGGGCACTCGGAGTAGATGTAATAACGAGTGAAAGCGGGGGGAAATCTGCCGTCTCTGCAATAGACGCCCGCAGTGTGGCCGCCACCGAAGCGTGTGTCCTATGCAGCAGAAACCTGTCCATATGAGACACATCATGTCCCCCCACTAGGTCTGAGACGGGATGCAATTGGGCGTTATGGAAAAGCTGTCCAAGAGTGTGCAACTCACACCAAGTTAAGGTTCTTTCGGTCAAAGTCTCCATAGTCGGGGAAAGCCATGTGTTGTCCAGAAGCAGTATGTGTGGGGAGTAAAGGAGATCGGAACGCAAATATCGGCATAGTCTTATCCAGGCCCAGAATGTAGTTTGGAGGGTCTGTATTTCAGAGGGCGACCTAGGTAGACCGTGAGGTATAATAGTTGAGTGGGTGGAACCGCGCTCTGGTCCACTCCAGCTTTAAATATTGCAGTCTGGCATCTAGATGGTACCAGTAGTACGTAAAATGTGCCTGCGCAACCAGATAATACAGATAAAAATCCGGGACACCGAACCAACCCCGCTGATGTGGCATTGTCAATGTCTGCCAGCTGATGCGTGGCTGTCCGCCAACCCAAATCAATCTGGTAAGCATACCCCACAGTGTGTCAAAAAATTTACAGGTGAGTGGGATGGGAATGTTAAGAAAAAAATTAAAGAAAGCAAGGGAGAACCACCATTTTAATAATGCCAATTCTTCCAGCAATAGACAGAGGGAGGGTGATTCATCTATCAATTTGCATCGATAAGCGGTCAATAGCAGGTCCATAATTAAGCCGAATCACATCTGCTGCATTGCTGTGCAAATACACACCAAGATATTTTGGGGGGGGTCGGTGCACCATTGCAGAGGGAAGTTAAGAGTAAAAGGGGCTGTGGCATCCGTTAGCAGGAATATTTCAGATTTGGCCCAATTGATGACAAGCCCAGAGAATACCCCAAACCGCACAACCTCTCGGAGAAGGGGAGGGAGATTAGTTTCAGGATCCCGGATGAATAGTATGACGTCATCTGCATACAGTGAAGCCAATAAAGGGCCATGGTGAAAGCGGAGCCCATGCTGCAGGTGACGCTCCTGCAGGTGGCCAACCAGGGGGTCCATCGCGATAATGAACAGTAGTGGCAACAACGGATAGCCTAGGCTGGTACCCTGCGAGAGCTCAAATTATTCCAAAACGGAGTCGAGCAACAGGATTTGTGTACAAGAGGTGGATAAGGTCAGAATTATTTGGGGGGATACCCAGTTACCATAATGTGGCGTAGAGGAAGGGCCACTCTAAGGAGACCAATGCTTTTTCAGTGTCGAGTAATATCGCTGCTGCTGGAAGCTCGGGAGTAATTTGATTAACAATTGTAAATACAGTGTGGAGGTTAACCGATGTAGAAAGATTTGGGACTAATCCAGTTTGAAATGGCGCTATAATTTTGTCCACTAAAAGGGAAATACGAGTCGCGAAAACCTTAGCTAGAATCTTATAGTCTTGGTTTAGTAAAGTAAGGGGCCTATAAGAATCGCAGCGAGATGGAGGTTTGCCAGGTTTAAGGGGCAGAGATATAATGGCCTCTCGCATTGTGGGGGGAAGCGTGCCATTCTCAAGGGACTCTGCGTAGACCTCCAGTAAGTGAGGAACGAGTAAGAGCTTGAATGCCTTATAGAATGTGCCAGATAACCTGTCAGTCCCAAGAGCACGGGCTCTGCTGAGGTCATCGATGGCTTGGGAGATCTCGTCTCCCGTAATGGGGGAAGCCAAAAATTGTTGTTGGTCGTCCTCTACCCAGACCATGGCTGTAGGAAGGTAGGATCTGACTACATGGTTACCCCCACTTTTTTCCTGGTGTTTTGCTGGTTTTTGAATAGTCTGACTGGGATCCTGCTAATCAGGACCCCAGTCTATCTGCTTTCTCCCTAAATTGGTTGTGTTATGTACTTTAGGTACACTCCAGATTGGATACTGGGATACCCTTATAAGTCCCTAGTATATGGTACACCATGTACGCAGGGCATAGGTACCCCAGAGGCCTCCCATGGGCTGAAACATGTATTATGCCACCCATGAGAGGCCATTCAAAATGACACAACAGGTCTGCTACAGCAGCCCCTGTAAGCTGGTGCTTGCACCATTTACTTAGATATAGGTTCCCTATATCTATCTAAATCACTACACTTAAAAACCTATCAGTCGGGCGTGGTCTCGCTACCGATGGAATGAGACGCACGCCGTGGGAGCTCCGGGCCGCCGCCAGGGATTTCAGCATTTAAAGCAGCACTATAGCCTCGGGGGCGACCCAGCCTGGGGTACCTGACCTGCAGAAGGAACTGGGCGAGTCTCTGGGTGCCCAACATTCTCTCAAATCAACAGACGGAGGCAAGAGCGGAGCCGGTGAGAGACGCCCCGGCCGCCAGAAGTGAGACTGCCATCTTGAGACCTGCGGCCCTGTGTGCCCCGGGGCGATCTGAGAGCTGTGCCGCCCTGCGACCTTCAACCGGTGAGCTTTGGCGGAAGGGATCGGGACTCACAGCAGGGGCACGGGGGATTGAGGCACCCCGATGCGGACTCCCAGGGGGGGCTCTTCCAACCAGTGACCCGTTTGGCCGCCATCTTAGGTCCCCGCCGCACTGACCTCCCACGGGGCCTAAACGACTCTGCCTGTACACCGGAGAGGAAGCTTTGCACCCGGCCGGGCCTCGGTGCCCCCTCTGTAGACGACACCGGAGGTGCTGGGCGGAGTTTTGCGGAGGCTGCACGGGGGGGCACCATCTATCAGCGACTCGCCTGGCCGCTTTCTTCGACCCCTAAAGCCCTTGAACCTGGCGGGGCCTACACTGCACTGCTGACGACCCGGCGGGGAGGCCTAGTCCATCACCGGGACCCGGGGACCCTTAGCTGACGCTGCAGGAGACTTCTGACGCCATATTGCGGTGCGCTGCTGGATCGAGCCTCAACCGGGGGCACGGCGCAGGCCATCCTGGTACTTGCCGGCCTCTGGAGGGTTCCTATGTGCTTTGGACCCTCTTTGATCATCTAAGGCTAAACTGGGAAGCTGGATCTCTCATCGGGGGCTAGGAGTGACGTCCCGGGGGCCTGAACACCTCCAGGAGTCCTTTCAAAGGTCACACGACTGCGCTGCCCTCGTCTCCGTCCCGAGCCCTCCACGCTGACGGATTGAGGAGCCTGCCACCCTGGCTCACTCCCCGCCGTGCTGTGGAGTCTACGTTGGAACCTACCGGTGAGTGCGTGCGGCGGGCTGCCTGTGCTGCACTGATCACGTCCCGGTGGGGAGGCCCCACTCACGACTAGGCCGCCAGATCGAGCCTCGGCCGGGGGCGCGGCACCGGTCCCCTGGGCCCTGTCGGACTCTGAAGGTATCCTGTATGGCCTGGGCCCTATTTGAATATCCAAAGCTGCACTGGGGGGCTTGTTCTCTCATCGGGGACTAGAAGAGATGCCTCAGGGGCCCGGACGTTACCAGGCGGCTTCTTGGCAAACACGTGGCCGCGCTGCGCTCGTCACTTCCCCACTGCACTGCGGTGCCTGCGCTGGAGCCCGCCGGTGGGTGTGTATGGGGTGCTGTTGTCTGGCAGTTCCCCGGGGGAGTTGGTCAACCCACCGCCTAGCAATGCAAGTATTCCTGCAATCCCTGACGGACCACCCGAAGAACCCCGGAGGGGAGCACTACAGCTGAGCACTGCCTGGATCCCTGAGCTTGCTCCTCAGTCAGCGCGGGTGGCTTATACCTGGGTGCCCTTGCGGAGGGGTGGTGATATCATACCATTGCCTGGCTTGGGCCTTATTATTTCAGCAGTCCAGCCCTGACCCGGCCCTGATTCCCTCCACACGGCCGGTGGAACACCTGGGGACCTCGTGAAGCCACCCTTTGACCACCCGCATATCACCTCGCCAGTCTCTTGCCTCGGCTGGCTGGCCCCCCTTATCAACCGGGCCAGGCGCCCCCTTGACCTCACGCTGCGCATCCCCGCTTGGACCCCTGATACGTTACATGAGACTTTGAGGGGACATGACTCGCTCACGGACTGGGAAAGACTCCTCTGCACCTCCTAAAGACAACCCGGTCACGGCTCTGTGGAACAAGTCGGGACCTGCTCCTGCGGCGGATATGGCTTCTTCAGCGGGAGGGTCGTTCGACCCCGTCACCCAGTCCTTCATGGCCAACTTCATGAGCGAGCTCAAATCTGAAATTGGCTCTCTAAGAACAGAGGTTCAGGCCTGCGTCAAGGAGCTCCGGAGGGATGTCGTGGAGCTCGGAGGGAGAGTGGATGACCTCGAAAGGACAGTTGATGCCCGCACGGAAGATCAGGAACACCTGTGGCAGCGCCTGGCCACCTTGGAGGAGCAGCACATTGAGTTACAGATCAAGCAGGAGGACCTGGAAAACAGGAGACGCCGCAATAACCTGCGCCTACGGGGGATCCCGGTTGGAGCGGAGGGCACAGACATTATGACTTTTGTGGCGGACTTGCTCCACGACATTAGAGGAGATGAAGATGCATCCCCTCCGGCCCTGGACCGCGCACACAGGGTGTCCGGCCCACCTGGCCGCCCTGGCCTCATTCCTGACATCTTGACGTGAGTTCATTTCTTCACCGAGAAAGAGGCCTTCCTCAAGGCAGCACGAGACAAGACTGAGCTCACCTTCAAGGGTACCCCCATCCAACTGTTTCAGGATCTCGCACCCACGACGCTTCGCTGCCGCAGGGACTTCCGACCCATTACTGACAAGCTGCGGGAGTTGGGCATCCGCTACCAGTGGGGGCACCCATTTGCACTCATCTTCCAGTGGGAGTCAAAACGCAGGGTGCTACGGTCCTTCCGAGAGGCCGCCCAGCTGCTGCAGATACCAAACACACCGCCTTCTAGCCCCTCGCGCCTGCCTCCTGAGACCCGCGAGCCTACAAAACCCCAATGGACTAAGGTGCACCGCTCCAGACGCCCTTCCCCCCGGGGAATCTACACTTCATCCCAGGAGAAACAGGACATTATACAGCACATCCGCTCCCTGGAAGGTGGTCATTCGCCCACAAGCTCCCAGCCGTCTGAAAAATAGTCATTGCACGCATCTGCTAGATGCCCACTTTCTCTTCATCCCCCAGGCTGACCTCTTGCGGGGGTGGGACTGGCACCCCGCTCCCTTGCCGCCACTTTGCTGACATGTTTGCCCTGTGCCTGAACTGCAACCCGACGGCGGTTCCGGACCACACTCCTAGAGGGTGATGCTGACCTCCTATGACCCGCCCCCACTTCTATTCCTTGGAGAGTGACATCTCTGGGATGGCTTGTACCCTCGCGCCTGGCTTATCCCCGGACTGGAATAGACTTTGTTGGCCACGTTGGCAGTTGTTATTTTTTGAATACTCTATCTCTTCTTTCTCATTTCTTTCTTTTCCCTCTCCCTATCCCTATCTCTGGCGGGGGGCGGCCCTGATCGTGGTGAGGGTTCTCTTTGTGCAGAGTGCCTTTTTCTCTCCAAGCATTGCGCTAGGCCCTACAGCGAACACCATGGCCTTTGTCATCTTTGTCATATTCAGAGATGCATTGGGGGGGGGGAGAGATGCTCTAAGTCTTACCCCTACTCTTCTGCCCGAAATGGCGCTCACACATTGTACACTGACATCATGACTTCTGTACCCTGTCTGAAGCTCCTCTCCCTTAACGTGAAGGGGCTTAACTCCCCCAACAAGCGCCGCCTGATATGGCGATACCTCTTACAGCAAAACCCGGACATCATATATTTGCAAGAAACTCATCTTCTGAGAGAGGACATCTCTCGCATGGCTCATCCTCGATACCCTCTTCAAACTCTGGGCATCCGCACCCACTAAATCAGCGGGGGTGACAATCCTCTGTCGGGCGGGCATTCACCAGGGGGACTCCAGGGTAGTCCGTAGTAAGGATGGCAGATTCCTTAAAGTGATGGTCAAGATTGGGGAACGAACCCTCACCTTATGCAACACTTACACACCGAATCAAGCTCAGGATCCTTTTCTGCGGGATTTGTTGCGGGAACACATAACACACGACGATCCTGGTCTAATCCTGGGGGGGGGGATTTCAATCTGGTTTGGGAGGCGGGCCTTGACCGTAGTGAAGGCTCATTCCATGGGACGGGGGCTATGTCCTCTGCCTTAAAGAAGCAACTAACTGCTCTGGGCCTCATAGACATTTGGCGATACCACTCCCCAGACGCCCGTGACTACTCCTATTACTCACATGTTCATCGCTCCTACTCGCGCATCGACTACCTCTTCGTGTCACACTCCCTTGTCAAAGACACCCTCTCGGCGTCCATGTCTGACATCTCTGTTTCTGACCAGGCTCATGTGGAACTTCTCATTCAGGATCGCTTCTCTCGTCCCAACCGTCCCTGTTGGTGGCGTTTTCCTCGTCATATCCTCAGGGATCCCGTGGACGTGGCGGAGATTCGGGACGTTATTACGTCCTACTTCGAAACCAATGACCTTCCAGAGACTCCACTCCCCGTAGTCTGGGATGTGTTTAAGGCCACGATCCGTGGCAGCATCACATCCATTGCTATAGCTCGAGCCCGGGTAGCACGTTTGTTTGAAGATAAACTCTCCAGGGACATAAAGGCGCTTGAGCGGCTAGACCAGGAGCGCCCCTTGGCGTTACACAAGAGGCGCCTTGCTATGCTCCGGGGTCAGCTCCGGGCGCACAGGACCAACAAGGCAGAGCACGCTCTCTTGGCCCTGCGACAACGATACTATGATGGGGGGGACAAAGTGGGCACGGTCCTGGCACGCCGCCTTTGAACGCGGGCCGCCAAGGCGCACATCGCTAAACTCAAACTGGAAGATGGTACCTGGGCCACCTTCCGAAGCCACCAAAATGCAGGCATTCCAGAGCTACTACTCGTCCCTCTATGCCGGGGAGTCGCCCGATTCGGAACAGGTGCCCGCTGCCTTGGAGGCTTGCGAGTGGTCACCGATTAGCAGATACCACTCTCAACTAATGGAGGAACCTATCACTCCGGAGGAGCTTGCTGGCGCTCTAATGGACCTTCCTCTCGGCAAAACCCCGGGGCCGGCCGGTCTGCCGGTCTCGTTCTATCGCGCATTCCTCCCGCAACTCAAATCCCATATGCTCCGCCTCTTCAATTCTTTCTAAGACGCTGTAGGGCCCACCACGTATATGGCCATGGCTGAAATCGCTTTAATCCGCAAACCGGGGAAAGATCTTACACTCTGCTCCTCCTTCCGCCCTATCGCGCTCCTAAACACGGATCTCAAACTCTATACTAAAATACTAGCTAAACGTCTCGCCTTGCACCTCCCAGGACTCATAGAGCTGGACCAGGTGGGCTTTATCCACCAACGGCAAGGGGCAGACAATGTACGGTGTGTTGCCCATTTAATCGGGAAGGCACACCATTGGAAGATACCCTCCTGCTTGCTATCGCTCGATGCTGAGAAAGCATTTGATCGAGTAGATTGGGTATTCCTTCGAGCTGTCCTACAGAAAATAGGATTGGGCCCGCAGATGGTCGCCAGAATTATGGCTCCCTATCTCTCCCCCCTGGCTCGGGTGCCGGTAAACGGCCAGCTCACGCAACCTATCTCCATCCACAGGGGCACCCGACAGGGATGTCCCCTGTCACCCCTCTTATTTGCTCTCGTAGTGGAGCCGCTGGCCATCATGATCCGCCAGTACCCCGACATACATGGTATCACACTTGCGGGATTGGATCACAAAATAGCCTTGTTGCCGACGACCTCCTTCTTACTCTATCACGCCCACAAACTTCTCTACCTGCCCTGCACAAGTTGCTTCAATCGTTCGAACAGGTCTCGGGGCTTAAAATCAACCATGAGAAATCATGGGCTCTCAATCTCACGATCCCTGAGGAGGAGGTTGTCACTCTCCAATCTCTTGTCCCTTATCAATGGGCGTCACACTCTATTCGGTACCTGGGGCTCAATTTGACCCCCAATCTTGCCACATGGTCTCAAGCAAACTGGCAGCAGTGTAAAAGCGCCGTCGTAGCTGACCTGAGAGGGTGGAGAGCTCTTCCGCTATCATGGTTGGGACACTTGAATACGGTCAAAATGTCGATCCTCCCAAAGATACTTTACCTTTTCCAGACCCTACCCACACCCATCCCGGAGCACCAGATTCAGAGCCTTCAGCGCGAGCTCATGACGTTTATATGGGGAGGGAGTAAGCCGCGTTTCTCTAATAAAATATTCATGCTCCCGCGTGATCGGAGAGGGTTGGCCTGCCCTAACTTGTTGGAATATTACTGGGCGTCACATCTCCACTTTATCTCGGAATGGATGGCATGGGAGAGTGAAAAAGTCTGGTTTCATATGGACAGGGCAGTGACTTGCCGCCCCATTTGGGATCTTGCATGGCTCTCACGGGAAGCCCGCTCGCGTAGCGCCTATATCGCGGTTCCCACGAAGACGGTACTCGAGATTTGGGACAGGTTAGCAATACAAAGAGGCCTCACATCCTTCCCGTCCCCACATACTACCATCGCTCGCAACTCTCACTTCCCGCCCGCTTTCCACCCGCCTTACTTCTCAGACTGGATGGAGGGGGGGTGCAGGACAATTCGGGATCTCTTCATGGGGGACACCTTCAAAACTTTTGAACAATGAAACGGGATTTCCAGCTACCAGAAGGGGCTCGGTTTCAATACATTCAACTTCGACATTGGGTGCAGGCGTCTTCTCCGACACGGGCGGCCACTCGACCCCTCACTTCGTTCGAGCGACTGGTGCGTTCCTTCGATAATTCCAGGGGACTAATTTCTCGCACATATCACGTCCTTCAACACGCGCAGCAAGCCACTTCAGATACCTAACAACTGCGGTGGCAGTCGGTCTCAGACACTGACATCACACCCACCCAATGGGAACATCTGTGGCGAGATATCCCGAGGGTCTTCCGTAGCATACCCCAGCGTGAATCTGCATATAAGGTCATGACACAATGGTATTATACCCCTCACAGGCTGCATAAAATGTTTCCCACTTCTTCGCCTCTATGCTGGCGTTGCACTACTGCACTGGGGAACTTCCTGCATATTTGGTGGACATGCCCACTCTTGACCATCTATTGGAAGGAGGTTCTCAGTCACATCAGACTGGTAATAGGCTACCCGTTGCCTGAAAACCCGCTTGCGATTGTCCTGGGCCTCCGGCCGGTGAACCTGCGCGCCATGACCCGCCGTGATTGGCATCTCAGCCTCCACATGCTTGGGGCTGCTAAGCAAATCATTGATCTTTACTGGAAAAAAGCTGAAACATCCCCGATCAACGTCAGGTTCACCCGCCTGTGGCACACGATAGCAATGGAGTTACTCACAGCGCGCTTGCAACTACAGGACACTAAATTCACTAAAATGTGGCAACCACTGGTGGACTATCTTTGCAGACTGGAACACGCTCGACTTCAACCCCCGAGGTTATGGGCTCTGCGCCTATTCGGAGACGCTGTATACCCACCGGACGCAGATAGCCTCTGGAAACCCACCGATGGTCTCACTCGAACCCCACCCCGAGCAGCACTTGCTCGACAGACCCTAGATGCCCCCACACCTCCATCGAAGTAGGTGACCCTGGCCTTTATCTGCATGACGCCAATGACCACCAATGATTCTGACAGACACAGTGCTTAAAAAGCCTCCGGTGTCAGGCAGCGGTAGAACCCATCCCCTCCGCCACACCTCTCCCACACATCTCGCCCCCTCCCCTTCTCTATCTGCTCTCTCTTTGCTGTATCTTTCTTTATCTCTTTGCTCACTATGCTGAATGCATAGTTCTTAGTGGAAATTGTGAACCCTACGAGCAGATTTGAAAGGTATGTCCCTTAGGCCAAAGTCGGCTGGGTTTGAGTTTCGTTTCGAGCTATGGTATCCAGGCAGAAGCCCCACGATTGTCAAAACACCGAGATTGTACCTACAAGAGACCAGGCCTTGCTATTGTATCTCTCTTTATAATCGCCAGCCTGCACTCTCTGAAATCAACCTAGTTGCATGACACTAATGGACATTATGTAATGGCATCTGCCTTTGGGCTGCAATGATTTGGTGTAATACTGTGGGGACAACAGCTGATAATATTATTGAGATCTGTTCATATGTGATACCTATAAATGTCAATAAAAACAAGTTATAAAAAAAAAAACACCTATCTGTCACCCCTATGGCAGGCCTTATCAATCCTGAAGGCAGGGTGCTGGGTTTTACGTGAGAGGGTGCCCCTGCATGAGCAGAGCCCCTCTGCAGCCTTCGGAGACCATTCTCTGAGGTTGTCTGTGATGCAGCCAGACATATATGTCTAAGTGCATTATAACCTCGCGGTAAATGCTAACTTTAAAACGGCTGCTTAGAAACATGTTGTGTTTGGTGTCAAACACCTTGGAATCATACCTCCACACCAGTAACTGGTGTGGGAGGTATGATTCCACCCTTGTAGAACTACTGTGGGTCGCCGGTCTACCCGGTACCAGCTTTCTCGACCTGGGCAGCACAAAATGGATGCTGCCAGCCACAGACACAAGTCTGCCCTCCTGCTGCTGAGCCAAGCTCAGGCAGAGGAAGGCCTGACAATAGGTTTCCTGTCACAGGGAGGTGTTACCACCTCCCAGACAGGGTTTAGTGTATTGGGGCTGGGTGGGTGCACTATCAGAGTGCCAGAAAGTCTGCACTGGGGGCACATTTGGTGTCCCTGTGCATAGTCCAGCTAGAACCGGTTCTGGGAGCCGTTGGCTCCTGCTCTGGTGCGAAACTGGACAAAGGACATGGGTGTAGCCACCCCTCTGTCCTGCCCCTCCCCTAGGAGGGTCCCCAGAGTCCATCCAACCCCTTCTCATGGGTATAAAGTGGGAAACCTGATTCCAGGACTTTAGATTATACCTGGACAAGACTCTGCAAAGAAACCAAGTACTTCGACGGTCTACACTTCGCTGGACGACAGAAGAATCTCCCTTGGAGTAAAGGAGTTACTCCCCTGCAGCAGCAGGCACCTAAGTGCATCTGACCGGCTTGCATCTCCAGAGCTCCTGCGGACTCCGAAGATTTCTGCAACACAGGAGGTGGGTTCCCAAAGGTCCCCGAGGTAGATCTGACCTCTCAGCGATTCTGAGACCAGTATCCCTCATGGGGGCCGTGCAACCCGTACCCCTGTGCACGCGTCTATTTGCACGTGCATATGCTTGTTGGCGATCCCTGAGCTTGTGCATTGGACTACGTGTAGTCCTGTCTCTGAGCAACATTTGCACCGAAGATATCCGCCCTCCACTCCACGAGTGCTCTGTGGGCTGGTCCTTTGTGAATTCGCTCGAGGTCTCCTCGCGATCCCTGGTCCGTTGGCCTGTGGGTCCTGGCGAGGGTCATCTCGTTTGTTCTTGGGCTTCCCTGGTTGCTCCAGACGTGCCCTGACTCTCCATTGCTTGGAGAGTCCCCTGGACCTTGCTGGTCCACACTGTAACCTGTTTCCTCTGCCTGCGTGGGTTGCCGTTGCCAAGGCTTGTTGGTGCTCCAGCCGGACACTGACCCCTCAGCTCTCGACATCCTTCGTGGGACAGCTCACCTCCGGACCCTGGTCGTCGTCGGCGTCTCCTGGTCCCCGTGGCTGCAGAGACAAACGTCCTTTCTTTTCACCTGAAGCACCCGACATCGGTGGGCATTCGAGTACCGAGCCCCTGGTCACCTGAAGTGACCCAGACTCTGTCCTCTCTGCTTTCAGGTTCTTCTCACCTCGAATCCAGGCTTGGATTCCACCGGACACTCTTCGCCTTCCTGGCAGCAGTACTTTCTTGCAGCTCTCCATTGAAAACGACAGAGGTTTCCAACACCACTTGACCCCTATGCACCCGGCTCCTCTGGGATAGGTAACACGGGTACCTCGGTACTCACAAGGGTGCTGGCCTTAGAACCTCTTATGTTCCAAAGGATTTGCTTGAAGTCCTCGTAGAAGTGTCCTTAAACTGTAAATTTCCAACCGCGACTTTCCCATAGAGTTGCACGGAGCACGCAGTCGTGTTTCCTCACTGCACCCGTCCTCCGTGGGCGCCCTGTGTCACTGCCTTGGGTGGTTCCTTGGGGTCACAGCGATTCTACGTGCTCTAGGCACTGTGTCTATTGAAGTCGTTGTTGTTATACAATTTTTTTTAGTATATGGTTCGGTCTCCCCCTGGAGCCCGTTGTATATTTTGCTACTTACGTATGTTCTATTGATTAAGTATTGTGTGCTTTATGTTCTAATCTCGTGTAGAGATTAGTAGAGAGTGTATTAGTAATAAATACATATTTTTACATAACACTTGTGTGGTTCTCCTTTCATTTAGTCATTCAGGAGGTGATATTCTGGTAAAACAAGCTGCTTTACATTCCTTCAAGCTTAAGCCTGAAGGCTGCTCTCCACAGCTACCACTAGGATAACTTTCTAAAGGTTATCTTTGACCTCATACATCATAAGGGTTGTTTGGACTGGTGCAAGGTGCCCACTTTAATTAGTGGACAGCATATACCAGGCCAACTTCTCACAATGGCCACTTCAGATAGATAGTCAGCAAGTGCGTTATCTACAGGGGGAGCGGGTGCTGTATAGATGGGCATAATATGAGAAGAAGGTAGTTATGATGTCAGCATTGTTAGCACTCGACGTGCCATCTATCATTTGAACCTGTGTAATGAAGGAAGACTCAATCAATCAATCAATCAGGTCACTTATAAAGAGCACTACATACCCGCGAGGGTCTCAAGGCGCTGGGGGAAGAGGGGGGGGGGGGTGCTGCTACTGATCGAAGAGCCAGGTCTTGAGGAGTCTTCTGAAGGCCAGTAGGTCTTTGGTCTGCCGAAGGTTGGTGGGGAGGGTGTTCCAGGTCTTGGCGGCGAGGTGGGAGAAGGATCTGCCGCCGGCGGTCGTTTTCCGGATGCGGGGGACTGTGGCGAGGGCGAGGCTGGTGGAGCGGAGCTGGCGGGTGGTATTGAGGACGCAGCAGCCTGGCCAGTGTACACCCTGGCCTCTCTCCCTCCCCATATACCTGCGCATATTTGCCCAGGTAGTTGGCCTTGAGAGTAGCAAGCTCCTTGAACTCCGTGACCAGTCCCCCCCTTTGATGCAATGGAGGCGGGGAACTTCCCTGTGAAAGCTGTGCGTCCAGGTCTCTTAATGTCCTCTCCACCCTCTCAAGGTCCAGACGGATGGAACGAAGAACCCCAAACTGTTTAGCGATACAGGTTCCCCGAATACAAACTTTAAACGCTTCCCTAAGTGTAGCACAGCTGGACCCTCATTCAGCTGAAAAAATTCCACGATGGCGACCCGACCTCGCTTTGAAATACGCTGTCTTGTAGAGCTTCAGCCGGAAAGCGCCAAGGTGCACGCACGTGCATGGCATTGGGGATGGAGAGGGTCAAAAGCACCGGCGAATGGTCCAATAGTGCGCAAGGTAGATGATCGAGGTAGTGGGTAGCCAATGTGAGGTTGGGCGACAGATACCAATGATCTATACGTGACCATGTCCCGTATGGGGATTAGTAAAAATAATTTTTTTTGCTTGAAGGATTACGGGTGCGCCACACATCCGCCAAAAGAAAGGACCGCAGCAGAGTATTCAGTGCCTGCACGGAGTGAGGTTTAGTGATCAGCCCAGCGCCTGTTGTGTCCAGAGTCGGATTCAATGTGAGGTTAAAGTCCCCGCCCATTAAAATAGTGTCAATGCCCAGTTGGGAAATATGTGTAGCTATACTGGGGGAAAAATCTGGCGATTCTATGTTGGGAGCATAAATGTTCACTAGGAGAATACTTTCGGTCCCCAGGGTTCCGGCCACCAACAGATAACGGCCCTCGGGGTCTGCAACTATCTTATGCTTTCGGAACGGTATTGCTCTATGAATGAGGATGCACACCCCCCTTGAGTAGAAACTATAATTTGCGAAGAAGCGATTGTCACCCCAATTAGATGCAAACCGATTGGCAGAGTTCTGGGAGTAATGTGTCTCTTGTAGGAATGCCACTTGGACATCATGTCGACCAAGGTAAGCTAGTATCTGCAGTCCTTTGCGAGGGTTGGACAGTCCCCGCACATTCCATGATATACATTTCAGCCCTAGTACCTCAGGGCCCTTAGTCGGAGGTGTCATGTAGTCTGTGTATATGTGTATGAGCTGGGAACAGTGAATGGAGGGGCCCCAAGATGGCCTGTCTTCATAGTCAGTGCCCTGTGTGAAATCCGTCATCAAACATGTAACATATAACTCCCCATTACCTCCCACCCCACACCCACATCGGATAACACTCCAACCAGTATCCGGTGAATCCCAACATTTCCACAATCAAACAGTAGGAGATCTCCTTGGGGGAAGGCAACGCTCAGAGGAGACCACCGACAACATCCACGGATTTATGTCATCTTAAAATTGCCTAAAGCAGCACACATTACAGAATAAGTAGAAAAAAGGGAGTAAAGTGCAAGACCTAGTTTTATATAGCCAATGAATGCTAATAACAACTCCCGACCCGCGATAACACAATATTTGAAAGTTTGCTTCGAAGTTCAGGATTTACGGGTTAGTGGAAGGTGAGCGCACTGGGGGAGGCAGAGCCAGTTTGGTGCTGTTTCCAAAAATTGGCAGCTTCTGTAGGTGAGTCAAAAATATAAGTTTTACCATGCAGATGGAGTCTCAATCTTGCCGGATAGAGCATCGCATATCGTACTCCCACTTTCTGTAAGGACCTTTTAATGTCCAAGAATTTCCGGAGGGCCTCCTGTACCAAGGGGGTAAAGTCAGGATAGACGGCAAGTGTCATGCCTTGGTACTGGATGGATTCTCTGTCTCGGGTCAGGTTGGAGGGCGACATCGCGGTTGTGGTAGTTAAGGAGCCGAGCGATAATTAAGCATGGGGGAGCTCCAGGAGCAGCTCTAGGGGCTAACGAGTGATGGGCCTGTTCCACTGCAAATGGAGATAAGAATGTGTCACTCCCAAATAGCTCCTTCAGCAGGCATTCCACGTATTCACTCATAGGAAACGTGTTAGTGGACTCTGCCACTCCAGCTATGTGGATGTTGTTACGGCGCAACCGAACCTCTAAATCTTCAGCTTTGGAGGCAACTGTTTTAAGAAGTCGCTCTGTGCGCCACAACCGTCTGGCCATGGCTGGTTGTGCATCCTCCATCTCTGATATGCGGTGCTCAGCTGTTTCGATGCGGGTCCCATGCTGATCTATGCGGCCGCGCATATCTTTCAATTGAGTGACTAGTGTATTGAAGCGTGCATCGATGGCCTTGAATCCAGCCCGCAGTTCCGCCATACTGGCGGCGGTCCCATCCGGCAGAGGGCTCCAACTCAACATGCCTTTGAGGGGTCTCCACCCTGAGGGCCCCATCCTCCTCACGCCAGGGGTTCTGGCAGCATCAAAGGAGAGTTGGCGCTGTCTCGGGTCACCACACCCCATAGTGCAATAGTGAGGGACACTGCGTCCAGGCAAGAAAGTCCGGGCACTCTGTGCCAGGAGGGGAGGGCAGTATATCCCTGCGTGTAGTAGCAGATGCGATGGCACCTCCTGGATTCAGAGCAGGAAAGGAGCGCAGGAGCCCGAGAGAGCGCCATGGGGGGTTTAGCAAGGCGCGCGCCTATGTAGTGCTCTGCATAGCCGACAGCCTCAACACCCAATATTCCGCCGCAATTGTCCGAAAATCTAGGGCTCACAAGGGTACTCTGGTGCCAAATGGGGGTGCTTATGCCCTCAAGCAGTCCTCCCACTTCAGTCCATTGTGCGCAGCTTGCGGGCGATTGATACAGAGGACTGCTGTTGACGCACCTGGGGTGCCACAACAACCCGAGCACCGCAGGCCGCAATCAGGTGGGAGGCCCGGACGGCCGGGAATGAGGAGCAGCAGCCGCAGGCCGATTAGGGACACTCCGTCCCAGCCCGGAGTCAACAGTAGGCCGCCGTCGTTGTACTGCAGGCATCGCTACGGTGCGGAGCAGCTCAGATCTGCAGACAGTTACTGCGATCTTACACGCCGTCAGCCCCGCCCTCAGGCTGTTGCCACGGGGCCTCCGAGAGCCACGTCGGGCGACATTAGGCACGCATTCAGCCCACTGCTAGCCTTCACGGGTCTCCATGGGGTCGGGAGACACACCCCACCCCCAAATCCACCACGTGGCCCGGGCATGTAGCGAGAGAATTGTGGTAGTGGGAGCGGGCCAGTGGCTCTGGAGCTTCATAGATGAGCAGCCATCTTGGTGCTCATCCAGGCCACGCCCCCAACGAGGAGCATACTTCATGTATTTTATAATTCTGTCTGCAGCCTACTTTGTAAGGCCAAACTTGATCTAATCAATTTTATAATCAAACCCGAATTGCACAGTCGTTTAAGCCCACTATAAATATATTTTCTTGTAATCTTTTATTGCAATCAAAAACATATGACAGCGGTATTCAGCATAATGGATATCATATCATAAAGTGCATGAAATTACAAGTGTAAGGACATTCAAATTACAATTTGTGTCTACCACTGTATCTTCCTGTCTTCCAAGTTCAGTGGCATATATTTATCACTACTTCATTAATCCTCTATTCCCGGAGGAGCTTCATTAACAGGCAAACAGAGCATACCTCTACTCTTGTTCCAGTGCCCCCAAATCTTGGTCCATTTGTTCGGACAACCCCAACTTTCATACACTGTCCTCTCTGCCTGCATACACCATTCCATATCATTATTCTATTCACTCAGGGTAGGTCCTGAAGTTGCCCTCCACTTTTTTGCTATGCTAAGTTTTGCCACCATAAGGCCAAGTGTAACCCATAGTTTCTCCCCTACTGTTAGGTCAGTGGCTTCCCAAATATTCAATAGGCACCATTTAGGAGAGGCATTGATGTATTTTCCACTTAGCGAGATCATACTAGCTACGACCGCTTCCAGTAGTCGTGAATCATCGGACAGTCCCACCATATATGCAAGAAAGTGCCTTCTTGGCCACAGCCTCTGGGACATTGTGTTGAATCTAGCCTGCCCATCTTAACCAATATCACACTTGTATAGTATGTTCTGTTTAAAACTTTTAACTGGACTAATCTGAAACGTGGCCTTATAGCTACCTCTCTAGGAGACGCTAGCGCCTCCATCCACTCATCATCGTCTATTTGCTCCAGGTCTTCCATCCATTTATTGCATAGTTTCACAAGTACTGCAGGAGGGGAAACAACCTTTACCACGAATCCTTAACAACGAGTGACCTGAACCACGAAGTAGGAACAACGACCTGACCTGAACCACGCATTGATTAACCACTACTGCATTTACAACTATCAAGTCTTAACAACAATCTGCTTGAACCACGATTTATTGGGTAAGTAGTTATTATTATTAATATTTTAATATTATTAATATTTAATAAAAAATAGTAATATAAGTGTACCTTTAGGGTTGAAATGTAGGGGATATAGGGGGTATGGGAGGAGGAGTGTTTTAATACTCGGGTATTAATATTTATACTCTCGTATTAATTCTTATGCATTTTAATTATTTTTGGGGGGGATTAAATTATTAAACATTTAAAGTATTTAATTCAATGTATAGAGTTACATAAATACTTACCTTTAGGAACGGGGTGTAAGAGTTATAGGGGTTATGGGTGGGGAATTAATTTAACACTCAGGTATATTTTTTATGCCTGGGTATTAATTATTTTTTGAGTTTTTTTAGAAATAATTTCATTTAATATCAAAAGCAAATAATTTAAAATATTTATTTAATTAATTATAATTTAAAGTATACTTACCTTTGGTGATCTTAAAAAGACACTTATTTATTCTTATGCATATTAATAAAAAAAATTAAATATAGTTTATCAAACAATTAAAGTATTTAATTCAATGTATATCATTTCATAAATACTTACCTTTAGGGACGGGATGTAGGGAATATAGGGGTTATGGGCGGGGAAGTAATTTAATACTCAGGTATCAATCAATTTTTATGCCTGGGTATTATATTTTTAAAACAAATGTAAGATATAATTTCATTTAACATGTGTAGCAAAAAAAAATTTTGTTGTTATTTAATTACATTTTATTAAAAATATACTTACCTTTGGTGATCTTAAAAAAGACGGGTATTTATTCTTACCGATATGATTTTTTTTTTTAATATAAATTATCAAACAATTAAAGTATTTAATTCATTGTATATAGTTTCATAAATACATACTTTTAGGGATGGGATGTAGTTAATATAGGGGTTATGGGTGGGGAAGTAATTTAATACTCAGGTATCAATATTTATGCCTCGGTACTATTATTTTTTTGAATTTTTCATTAATTATTTTCTTTTATAAACAAAAGCAAATAATTTAAAATAATTATTTAATTAAATATTACTAAAAATATACTTAGATTTGGTGATCTTTGAAAAAAATTTGCAGATTGATTTAACATTTTTATTATAAAAAAATACAGTCAAAGCATAGTTAAATATTTCTAAAAAAATATACATGAATCAAAGTTTATTTTTTTATTTAACAGATTTTTTTCTTCAGCTTATTTGTAAATCTTTTAAAACAATATTTTGTAAAACGTTTTGTAATGTAATACATTATTTTAGTTTTTAGCATTTAAATTGAAGTTGTTCTCACGCTTTTCCATTATTTTCAATGCGGATGAAAGTCTCTTTTCTATTTTTGTAGCTTTTGGTGACGTATGCGGCTCAGTAGAGCGTCGCGTTCAAGCTTAAAGGACAGAGTTTTCGCGGTCGGGTAAGTCTGTTTTAATTATTTTTTTAAAGATATATGGTTGCTACCTCTAGTGTAAAGGCAGTTGGTAGGGAGGTGTAGATGTTTAATTGTGGTTAGCTTAACGTGTTAAGTTGAGTTAACCCATTTTACATCACAGTGCAGGTTGGGTTAACATTTCCACCTTGTGGATGGTTTCGTAAATTAAATTAAAAAAAATAATGTGTTTTGTTCGAGAAAGAGTTTTTCATTAAGAAAGGTATTCTTGGTATTTTCAAATTCGCTGCATGTTGGCTTACAGATTTGTTTTACAGCACTTAACCGCTTCGACGCTCATGACGGCTTCATGCCATCATGAGCCACGGTAGCCGTGTGCTCATGACGGCGTGGAGCCGTCATAGCCCCGCCCGCTCCCTGCCGCTCCGCCCACGCGGCACTAATTCCCCGCCTGTGCGGGAGAATTAATGAGCGGGCGGGGCTATGACGGCTCCACGCCGTCATGAGCACACGCCTACCGTGGCTCATGACGGCATGGAGCCGTCATGAGCGTCGAAGCACCACGCCCACCCCCTAGCCCCGCCCGCGCCGCGGCCGAATTCACGGCGCAGGGAAGGGGTTAATAAAGTTACATATTTTGAAGAAGGCACTAGGAGATGCAGAGCTGAAATACAGTAATGTAATTGCTTATTTCAGAGGATCTTTTGGATTGGGGTAAAGACTTAGAAGGTTTTGGAAAACAAGACCTTTTTTTTTTTTAAATGCATTTGCTTTGAAGGTTTTTAAAAAAAAAAAGTTTTGCAAAGAAGAAATGTTTTATTTGGAGCTCGAATTTGGAGGTCTGTTGGATTAAGGCTAATATAGTAGACTGAAGATTTTTTTTTCTTTTCAATTGAGAAACGTGGAGTACTTCAATTTTGATTGTGGCTAATGTAGTTGCCAATTTTTGTTTTTTTCAGAAGTGGAAGAAGTGAGTTTTCCCCATGAAGATTATCTTTAACTTCGCCGGGAACAGAAGCATATACTGAATTTTGAGCGATCTGAGCTTTGCCTTAACTGAGTCGTAAGTACGCCTCTGTCGCTGGACCTCCCTGCTGTAGTCTGGGAAGATCATGATGCGCACGTTTTCATGTTTGATATCCCCCAGTTTCCTGGCTTCTCTAAGTATCAGATCTCTGTCTAAGACAGAGGTCTTCAAACTGTGGGGCGCGCCCCCCTGGGGGGGCGTGGATGGGTTCCCAGGGGGGCGCAAAGGCCTCTGCAAGCACATGTAAATGAAGACGCCTGGAAGTGCAGCGATGTTTATTTGCTGTATTTCCAGGCTGTCTTCATTTACTCCAAAGCCCTCAGAGTGCCGTGGGGCCAGAGGTCAGTGAGTGTGCTGCTGGGGGCTCCGCTGGGCAGTGTCTGGAGTCTTATTAAGACTCCGGCATGACCCAGTTTTTCAAAGGTCTTTAAGGACAATTTGCATACCTTTGGAAACTGTTTACTGAGGCTTAGTTTTCCTTTCGGTTTCCAGTACCCCCTGGGCCCCGACTCTGCCTATTCCTTACATTTGTATTTTAAATTTACTGCTGTAGTGTGAAAATGCATTTCATGAAAAGGAATCTAAAAAAGGGTTGCCAATAGAAAAATGCCAGCCATGTATGTTGAAAGAGCCTGCAAAGACCTTGTTTTGACAATAAACAGGGTTTTAAATGAAAAAGTATGTATTCATTTGTAATCTGACTTTCTGTCCGTTCCCTTTATTTTCAGTCATGAATCATTCAGGCAGCCCTAGAACACATTTAAAAATGCTTTCTATTTATATTTGCTTTTCGAACTACGTACAGATAAGTGCTGTAAATAGGGCTTTAGGTGACTGTTTATTTTTGTACCGTCTGCGACATCAAAATAATGAGCTGGTATCCCTAATCATAAGACTGGAAGTGTGTTGCAGGATCAGCACATTATTTATTTCCTCCACCCTCGATCCCTAATTAATGCAATAATAGCAATTGTTTAATTTATATCTGAAACCCTACGCCCCGTCAATAACATGCTGATTTACTTCAAATGTCTGGGAATGCACCCTGCATTCAGACAACTCACTCCTCATTTTCACCCTTCACTTTCACGCTCACCCTGCACTCACAGCGCATAGTTATGGATTTCCCGCATTTGCCACATAATCCATCATCTGCTGCATAATATGCAGATTAAAAAAATGCAGCAACACGTTACCTCACAGTGGAAGGCCCTTTCTAAAGGTTGAATGGTCACCTTTCTGCTGCTTATTGCTATATGTGGGTGTTAATGTGATACTTATGAGGGGCAATAAAGGCCAGGACAGTGTTAACAAGTGTAAAAATAGCAAAATAATGCAGTAATGCTATCACAAAATATGCAGCATAATTCTCCTTTGCTTGCTGCAGAATGTAGTCAACCATGCTGCATAATCTGGCCTTCTCCGCCGCATAATTCCAATGGCCCTGTTTATGGTGCTATGAGGTCCCAGCCTGTGGCAGAAAGCACTGTGAAAATGTAAGTAATTATTTTAAAACAGTATTTACATACTCTAAGCTAGGCTGCTGCAAAATGATGCAGTGATTGAGATAACAAGTTCTTACAAAATATACTTTTAGTAATAATTAATCACACTATCTAATGCAGACATTTTTGTAAGTGTCTCCACTATTCCAGATCTCAGCTGATAACACCCTTACATCACATCTCAAAAAGAATAGATCTTTGCCACCATGAAGCTTTAAGCAGAGCCACTGGAATTATTCAGCAGAAGAGGACAATATTATGCGGAGGTTTGACTAAATTATGCAGCAACAAAAGGTAAATTATGCGGCACAATGCGCCACATTTTCTGGTCAGCATTACTTCATTATTTTGTCATTTTAACTCAAGGTAACGCTGTCAGGGGAAATATTTCACCTCATTAGTACCAGTTTAACACCCAAATACAGCAGTAAGCAACTACAAGATTACCAGTCAATCTTTGCAAAGGGCCTTCCACTGCTCAGGAACATTTTGTCACGCTTTAAGTAACTTTTGTTCCGTTTGAGCTAGAATCAAGTTTTTTTGTTAAAAATCTGCAGATTATGTAGCAAATGCAGTAAACTGATAATTATGTGGAAAACACTGCTGCTGCAGAAACTCATAATTCCAGTGGCCCTGGCTTTAAGTGACTCAATCAATTAATGGCTGGTAAGAAGGCTGGTTTCTTTTTAACTTTCTGCACTACCACCACACCCTTCAATTTCAGGCAGAGGCATCTCAAAGTCAGTATTAACCATTCAGGGGCATTGTGAAAGCGGAGTCCATGGGGTGGCAGGTGGCAGGCCAGAAGGGTTGCATTCAGATGCAGAGCCCTAATCCTCTCAATCCCTGGGGCCTCACAGTAATGGTCTAGGAGACAGAGGAAAGGAGCGAGATTCATAGATATTGTCAAAGAGTAGGCCCAGAATAGGGAGCACTGTATGTGGACTCATTTTTGTGTGTACAAATGGCCAGAGGCAGCTCCTTTAGAGAGATGCCCCAAAGAAGGGGACAATCTGAGTTTTTTTTTTAAAGGGACATTCATTAGTGAAGCTGGTATGGCTGCCAAGTGTGTAAGTGGCCACTGCTGGTTATCATTAAGGAGCAGATGCAGCAGGACTGGGGCCCAGGGATTTGAGGGGCCCACTGCATCACAGTTATGACTGTCTACCTTTAAAAAGGGTCATCGAAGCTTATTTTCCTTTCAAGCATTAGGACCGAGGTGAAGATCCGTCATGGTGGGGAAGAGGTAAAAGATGCAGAGGAGATAGCCTGCTACTCAGGACTGCAGTTATCATTAGTGCAGCAGGTATAGTTGCATTGGGGTCAAAGAGTGTGAGGGGCTCACAGCACCCCAATTATGGGGAGCAGTTTGTTTGGGATATCTGTTTTTGTTTGATGCATTTGCTGTTTTATAAGTCTCATATTTAGTGCGGTTCATAAGCTATAGAAAAAGTATTCCTGAAATCCTCTCATAAGCACCGCTCCCTGCACGTAGCCATGTCCCTCCCACTCCTGCCATAAAGTTTTGGAGGGGGGCCCGACCTCAAAACATTTTGTTTAGGGGGGGCTCAGAGTAAAAAAGTTTGAAGACCTCTGGTCTAAGAAGTTCAAAAATTTCGCTATAATGGGTCTTGGCGGTGCGTCCAGTGGAGGTCTTGCTGCCAGCGCTCTATGTGCACGTTCAATAACAAAGCATGTAGAGAATTTGTCCGTGGGGAAAGTTTGCTTGAGCCAGGCATAGAGGAAGTCCGGTGTATTTCCCCCTTCAACGCCCTCTCTAAAACCCACAAAGCGGAGGTTATTGCGCCTTGCTCGGTTTTCTGCATCGTCGATGTGCCATTGAAGGTCTTTATTTGAGACCTGTAATTCCGCCATTCCCTTACGGAGATCTTGAATCTTATCCTCAGCTTCCCCCACTCTGGTCTCTGACTCCGTGACCCTGTCGGCCAGGTTGCGGAAGTCTTGTCTCAGCAATGTCACTTCCGAGCCTACACCCCCTATTTTCTCTCCCAGCGCCAATCTAGAGGCTTGGATAGCCTGTAGTAGAGTGTCTGTATCTGTGCGGTTCGGTGCTCCTCTGGGGGTGGGGTGATCACTTTAGTATAGCGGTCCATTTTCCCTTGTCTGGGAGGTTTAGGGTCCTTGTCTTTGCCCATTGTGGAGAGCGGGAGATTCTAGAACCCATACATATAAATTTAGGCAGGGAACGGTGACCTGCGTTTTCCTTTCTTCGGGAGTGTCTGTTGCCCCCCATGTGTGGCGCTGGATCCGATATTCTGGGACAGATATGGTCTAGTCCTTTCCAGTAAGCCTCTACGCCAGCACCATGCTAGGCGAGGGGGGGGGGGAGTGCAGTAGAGTGCAGCTCCAATACGCAGCCCCGGTAGCCGCTATGACACCACGGGCCAAACTCTAGTCCACTGCCGCCCTGGTGTCGCACATCCGTGCAAGTCCCCCCCTTGCGTCTCGGGAGGAGGGTTCCCCCACATTAAGATGACTGGATTCGGGATCCCCCACCGCTTCTGAGGGCGATTCTGATGGTGCCTGTTATTTTCCCCTTTGTGAAACGCTCAATGGCACTGGTGATCAAGGGTTTCCCCCGTGTAAGGGTATAAGACTCTAAATACATCGTGAGGGGCCCCAAGGAGTGACTGCGCCACCGAGTCGTAGCACTCACCACTGTCTCTGAGAGCGTCCTCGCGGTCCCCCTCGGTCAGCGCACACGTGATTTTCGCTATATCTTGCACCCAGGTTCACCCACAGTCACGCAAGCAGCTAGGGTCTCTTTACCGCTGCACGGTTGGTATGCGGCGCTCTCGGACTCCGCGTCTCAGATGGCCGTCTGGGCCTCGGGACTCCCCACTGCTGTGTCGGCCAGAGAGCCGGAAGGGCCGCCGCCCTCTGACGTGCACTTTGTATGGCCCGCGGGGAGCGCTGCGCCAAAGGTCTCCGGGTCTCAGCGGCTAACGAGGGGCCGGGACACCGACCTCCAGTGCCTCAAGCCCTGGTGCGTCACCATCCAGCGCCGCCTTCAGCCAGGCCGCCTACCGTTCTCTCGTGGCGTCCACAGCTCTCGGGCACGTCTCTGCCTCCCTTCACCTTCACAACTCCCAACTGCTTCCTCGAGCCACCCCAGAGAGCGCGATGCCGGTATCACCGACTCCGATGTTCTGGTGGGTGGAAACCGCAACGTTTGGGGTGTTGCAGCGACGCAGCGGGTTAGTCGTGAACTTCATTCACCAGCTCGGCGCCATGTTGATCAGCGCGCCGCAGGCCTTGTCCGCATCGCAATAGCCGTGTACATGGAAATTCAGTATTTTAACAGTTCCCCCCTATAGGTATCGGGGGGCCGCCGTAGCTCACTTGCAGGATCATGCAATCCGGACCTCAGGACAGCCGGATCTTGGTCGGATTCAGGCAATCGACCGGAGCTCCGAAATAACACGTCTTAGTCAGCCATGCTGCTAGCAGCGCCTCTCAGTAATACTTAATTTAGTTAAAAATGACCTCCTGAGGCCAGTAGATGGCACTCTTGGATTGTATATGACCGGTGTTTTGCTCAGCTGCGAACGATGCTTCTGTTCAGTGTGGTATCTACAGTTGAACTGATGACAAAAAGGTGGATGGATGTATTTTTTATTTTTTTTAAACCTTTATTTATATAAAGTGAAAGGCACAGTCAGTAGTTCTTTACAGGTTGCAAATTTCAAACACAGTCCATACATTGTACATATTTTGTGATCCTCTATGAGCATTACAAGAACATTTATACTTGATCCATTACATATACAGCGTTACCATATTCGTGTCGTTTACATTTGGTTATTCGATTTCTTGAATTATTAAGGGCAGTTCACAAATATCTCCTCTATAAGTATTCCAGCCCCCCATTTTTTAATCAATTTTTTGGGACATCCCCTGTGAACATATACAGTCTTTTCCGCCACCATGGCAGTGTCCATGTCCCTACACCATTCCGCGAGCGTAGGGGTGGTTGCCCCACCCCAGTGGCTAGCAATATTTCTCTTGGCTACCATAATACCCAGAGTAGCCCAGGTCTGCAATGTTGAATTCAGATCTGTTGCATCCCAAATGTTAAGTAAACAGCACTTGGGCTCCACAGGGACCAGGTTCTCATTTACCCTTGTGCTAAGGGACATAACTGACTCCCAGTATGACACCATTACAGGGCATGTCCATATAGTGTGAAAAAACGTGCCAACCTCCCCACATTGTCGCAGACAGAGCGGGTTGTCCACTTTCCCGATCTTACATAGGGTAGTTCTGGTGTAATAAATTCTATGGAAAATGTTTAGTTGTACAAGACGTAGTTTAGCTGCGATCGCTACCTCTCTCGGGGACGCCAGCGCCTCCTGCCAATCCGAGTCATCTAATTCACCCAGGTCTGCCTGCCATTTGTCTTTAAGCTTCTTTATCGGATCTGGCATGTTATTGACAATTTTCCGGTATGTAAGGGATATTGCTTTTTTGTCCATATGATCCGTGAGTAATCTGTCCTCTAGTGGGGAGGCCTCAGGCATGGTAGTGTCAGGGGGAATTGCCGCTTCAAGAGCGTGTTTAATCTGCCGGTAACGGAAGTGCTCCGTTGACACCATTTCGTACTTTGTTTGGAGTTGTGTAAATGTGATCATTTTTCCCCGTACCCAGAGGTCGCTCACCTTAGATATCCCAATAAGGTCCCAGTTGTGAAAACCTTTACATTTTTTCCAACCTTCCCAGCCTGTCCGTAACCCAAAGGGGTGTTGCTTGTGTGAGTATGTTATGCCATCCCAACCTTTTTTGCACTATATTCCAGATCTGGAGTGTATGATTTGTTGGGCCCATCAGGGATCGGGTCTTGTTATAGAGCGCCCGGTGAAGCCCTGTCTCCCCCAGCTGCAACCTGTCAAGGGCATAGGCTGGGTCCAAGTGGGGGACATGAATCCAATGATTTATCCCTGTCAGCTGAGCGGCCCAGTAATAAAATTGTATGTTCGGGAGTGCGATGCCCCCATCGTACCAGGCGCGGTATAGTTTCACCATCGCTATACAAGCCGGTTTATTGTCCCAGAGGAGTTTAGTAACTTCTGCCTCAATGGCACGGAAGTAGGTCTGGGGGACTGGGAAGGGTGGATTTTGGAGGGTGTAGAGAAACCTGGGGAGCGCCATAATTGTGAAAAGCGCCGCTTTTCCCAGGAGTGACAAAGGCAGCGACTGCCAGTGTTTGGTATCTTTTTGCAACCGCTTCAAAGGGGCTTGGAGATTGAGGGTCATGAATACTTCCGGGTCATGGGTAACGTGAATCCCTAAATATTTAAAAGTGTCCTCTACTATCGTTACTTCGCAGCCGACCGGGAGGAGTGGTGGGGGGCCCTCAGGACATAGAGCACCGATTTCGTCCAATTGATCGTGTAGCCTGAATAACGTCCATAGGAGCTACAGATGTCTAGTAGACGGGACAGCGAACGTCTGGGAGAGGCCATGTATAAGACGATATCGTCCGCATATAGAGATATACGATCCTCATATTCCTCAGTCCACCTAAGTCCTCGGATGACCGGGTCCTGTCGTACCCAGGCCGCCAGAGGCTCCAGCACTAGGGCAAAAAGAAGGGGCAACAGCGGGCAGCCCTGTCTTGTGCCTCGATGCAGCGGAAAATCCCTCGACCTATGCCCATTGGCCACTACGTGGGCCAAGGGAGCAGTGTACAGCAGCCGGACCCAGGAGCTAAATTTCGGTCCAAATCCTAATTTTCGGAGAACAGCGAAGAGGAAGGGCCACTCGACTGTGTCGAAGGCCATGCGTGCGTCTAAGGACAGCACAATGGCTTCTTCTTGAATGGTATGTCTGCGGCCCAGCACGTTGTGGAGGTGCCTAAGATTTAAAGCTGTATTTCTCCCCGGCATAAACCCAGATTGATCCGGGTGGATCAGCGTTGCCAGGTGCGGCGTAAGTCTGTTGGCCAGGGTCTTGGCCAATATCTTGGCCTCAGCGTTGATCAGAGATATGGGCCTGTAGGAGGAACACTCCTGCGCGGGTTTGCCGGGTTTATGGATGGCCACTATTGTCGCCATTCTTTGATCACGTGGTAGTTCCCCCCTATCCAAGCTGGCCTCATACATTGCCACCATGTACAGTGTGGGTGTTGTCGCGTTACGCTTATACCACTCTATGGGGATACCGCTTGGTCCTAATGCTTTTCCCGATTGCAGTTTACCGATTGCCACCGCAATTTCTTCCGCTGAAAGCTCTACCTCTAACAATTGGGACTCCGCTTCCGCTTGTCTGGGAAGTTTAATATCCCGGAGAAACTCCTCCGCATCTGTTTGTGTAACTGTGAGTGTGGAAGTGTAGATCTGTTCGTAGTGATGCGCGAGTAAGTCAACTATGCGTTGGGGATTCCGAGTGGTGTCACCCGTGGGAAGTTGGAGTTCTGCGATCCATCTATCTGCCTTTTCTCTTTTGTCAAGTCAGGCCAAAAGCTTGCCGGCTTTGTCTCCGCTTTCATAGATAGTGTGTAGGGTATAGGAGAGCCGCGTTTTCGCTGCCTCCCACAGATGCCCTTTGTACTCTTGCTTCTTGAGTTGCAGTAGGTGAGCATTTGAGTCAGAGGGGTCCTGACTGTGGGCTCTCTCCAAGTTCTCCACCTCCTGCTCGAGTGTCTCTACAATTCTGACTTTTTTGACGGGTGATGAGCGAGACCACTTGCCCACGGAGCACTGTTTTGTACGCCTCCCAGAGGACAAGTGGAGAAGAGACGGAGGGTGCATTTTCGCTAAAATAGTATTTGGTAGTGTCAGTCAGTCCCTTCCCTATCTCAGGGGTCTTAAAATATCCGGGATATATGGGGAATATACGGTTCTGCGCTGTGGAATACCAAGTGTAGAGAGTGCTAACCGGGGAGTGATCAGAAATGCCTCTCGGTAAATGTGTTACCGTTAAGAAGTTTCCAAGTTCGGCTGCGGGCGCCAGTATGTAGTCAATTCTGGAGAGGCTATTATGTGCACCCGAGTGGTATGTATATTGCTGTGTCCGGGGAAAGCGGGAGCGCCAAATGTCCACCATGCCCATGGCGTCTAGGAAGTCAGTTAGGACAGAGTGTGACCGGTGTTGCTGTCGAGGGGGTGTGCGATCTAGAGCGTCATCTAAAGTGGCGTTGAAATCGCCTCCTGTTATTAAAAAGCCCTGTGGGAGTCGGGGAAGGAATTCGCTGAGCGCCTGAAAAGCGGAGGAATGGAGCGTGGGCGGGATGTAGACAGACAGTATGTTAAATATGCGCCCTTCCCATTAGCACGAAAGCGCCGCAAAGCGACCTTGATCGTCTGTGTATGTGTGTTTAACGACAATCGGGTACTGTTTCTTAAGGAGGATTCCCACCCCGCGAACCAGATGTGAACTCTGAGTGTACCGCGAGCCTAAAACCCCACCTATCTAGGGCTTTGCAGACTGTCCCTGTTAAGTGGGTCTCTTGCAATAGGGTCCCTGCTGGTGCCTTACGCTTTAAGTATTGTAGAACTAGTCCTCTTTTGAGCTTATCTTGAAGACCATTAACATTCCAGGATATAATTGGTAGGTGCTGCGTGTGGGATGTCTTAGTCACTGTAGGCTCATGTGACATCGGCATGGGGACTGTGTGTCGCCTGCTCTATGCGATCTAGATTGTTGTGCGGCAACGCAGGAATAGTGTGAATGGACTGAGAGAGTGCCAAATAACATATAAGAACAAACACAATCAAGAAATCCGAACTTCCCCCCAAAAAAACCCTGTCCCCCCCCCTCCCTGCCTCCCTGCAAGACGGTTTTTGAACTTCCCGCCACCCCAACTTTGCAGAGTGCCTAATTCCCATTGCCCGGTACCTGTGTGGGGGGAAAGAGCTCTCATATTGCCCCATCGGGGGCCCGCTCAAGGACAGGGTTACCCTCCCAGCTTTACTTAAGTGAATTTGGTGAGGTGCTAGGAACTCCTTGCCCATACAGAGTCTTTCAAAGGATCATCAGTCACTCGCCCCATGGTAGGTTCCTGTCTCATCGGGGCCATGGAGGGGCTGGTAGCTCCCCTCCTGTACGTGTCGGGGCCTCGGCGTCGTGCGGCTTCGTTTGCTATCGCCCTCCGAATAACAGAACAGGTGTCCATGTATTAGTGTCTCACACAGAGAGTGTCCAGTATGTCCGATTCAGTCCTCCTCGAGCCGAGTCCCTGCTTCTGACGAGTCTGCCACCTGGTTCAGGGATTGTGATTTTAATGTGTCTCGAGCGGTGTTTCGTCCAGGTTTTCCACGGTGTTGGACCTGACGCCACCCCTCAAGCCAGTCCTGTGCGTCCTCCGGTTTGGTGAAGAACCACGCTTTTCCATCCGCCTCTACTCTCAGTTTTGCTGGAAATAGCATAGAGTACTTGAGTTCACGGTTCCTAAGTTCTTGCTTCACCGCTATGAAGCTCCGCCGCTGTTTGGCCACCACCGCGGTGTAGTCTGGGAAGAGAGATATCGTACTTTGTTGGAACCGGATCTGCGGGGCCGCTCTCGCCGTCTGAAGGATGAGATCATGGTCGCGGAAATTAAAAATGCGTGCTAGGATAGGCCGCGGGGGCGCCCCAGGCCGGGGTCTGCCCCCGGGGACCCGATGGGCTCGTTCGACCGAAAAATAATTTGAGAGTCCTCTGGGCTGCAGGTGGTTCTTGATCAGGTCCTCCACAAAGAGGTCCAGGGCAGGGCCCCCCGTTTCCTCTGGCACTCCCACAATGCGCACATTATTGCGGCGGGAGCGGCCTTCGTAGTCGTCCAGCTTCGCTGCCATGGTCCTGTTGTCCATTTCCAGCCGTTGCACTTGCTTCTTCAGGGAGGCTGTGTCGGCACTCACGGTGGCCGTTGTTGATTCAACCTGTCACTCGGGAGCTTAAGTTCCTGAAGTCAGCACGGATAAGCGAGAGTTGAGTGGTCACAGTGTCTATACGGGATTCTAGAGAGGTGTGTACCTTATTGAGGGTGGTCATCATGTCCTGTAGTGTGATCTCTTGCCCTGGCGTAGTCTCTTTGGTAGATGCCGCTGCGGCCTCAGTATGGTTGTGCGCATCTTTGTCCATTTTAGAGAAGGCATATTTCTCCAGTTTATTCTGTTGGGTCACTCGTTGGCCCCGGCCCCCCATCTTGCCCCACTTTACGGCTACCACTCGCGGTCACTGACCACCTGAAGGCAGTATTCACCGCCGCCTGCCTGTGCTACCTCGTGGCGCATGCGGCCTGTCGGGTTTCCTGCGAACTGGTGCGTTCCACTGTGGGCTTTGCATGTGGCTGGAGCGTGGGGTTCAGATTGGGACAGGCACGGAGCGCGAATCGCTGTGTTCTCGGGTTGAGCTGTGGCTCTAGATCATCAAAGTTCTGGAATGGTCTATATACTGGCTGCAGCAGGTGAGGGTGATGTCATCCCGGCCCCGGAGCGGTCAATTGTATGGGTCACTGTAAATGCAGGCCTCGGCGCTGGTACACAGTCCGTTTTGGAAGGCTTTACAGCAGTTCAGAGGGCCCGCTATGATTATGCACAAGGCCGGCCCCTGTTAAGCCCATGGACCCAGGAGTGACATGTGGTCGCGCGGTAGGTAACTGCAGCAGCGGCCCAGCGCATAACGGGCATACCTCAGCACGTCACAGCAGGCAGGCCGGTGGTGCGTCGAGGCCCGCCCGCGCCGGTCACACTAGAGGCTCCCGTGGCTGCACGCCAGCGCCCAACCGCCAGATTCCACCTCGGTGCAGACGCCGAGGTCAGCCACTTCTTTCCGGCCTTCGATGCAGTGGGCCGGTGGGACCCCCCCTCGTGCAGCTCTGCGGGGGTCCCGTCGCACGGCCGAAACTGTAGGCAGAAGTCTGAGGGTCCCAGAAGGCGGATCCTTGTAGCAGCGCGGCAGTTCAGGGCGCACTCCACTACTCAGCGCCGCCGGGCCCGCGCCTCCGGATGCCGACGCCGGACATATCATCCACGCCAGTCCCCGGTCGCGGCGTGCCCCAGGGCCGCAATCAGGATAGTGCTGTCAACGCACCGAGGAGGTCGCTACAGGCGGGGCAAGTAGCTCGGGAAGTGCGGGCAGAGTTCCGGCGCTCCCGCAGGCGATTTTGGCTGGGTGGGGTTACGGAGAAATGTATCTGATTTTCATTTTAAACCCCCAGAGGTCCGGAGCTCTACGAGGCGGCAGCCATTTTCCTCGGCTGCCGGCCACGCCCACGATGGATGTATTTTTATATGTTTTAGTAGAGTTGTTGTTTTTTTAATACAAAATATGATTTGGAAACGTTTTTTTTAAATAGTGTATTTTATGTGAGAATGTGGGGTTTTTTTCAAACGGTTTATAAAATGCCCTTTCAATTGATGTACATTCTAGTGGGTCAAATATTTAAAGAAGGACTTCTTTTTTAGTGTTTCTCGTTAGAAGGTCATAGATACTCCGTAAGTTCTTCGAAAATGAATTTTAATTTAGTTTAGATGACGATTTTTCAAATTTTTGCAAGTTTGTTAAATAAAATACTTTTTTTTGAGAATTGTACATTTTTTTTTTTTTTTTTTTAATTAGTGCCTTTGTTCATAATATCTTGCTTAAGGCATGCGTAGTTGGAATTGTAGTGGTTCTTTCGTTTTCCATGTAAATGTACTAAATTGCGTTGTAAAGTAAGAAGTTGTTTTATACTTCGTGGTTTAGGTTTGTTCGTGGTTTAGCATACATGGTTCAGGCATGCGTGATTTAGCAGGTAGTGGTTACATCATACAACCCTGCAAGAGAATTGTTTAGTATCTTACGGTATTGTCAGGGATATGGCCTTTTTCTGTAGTTAGTCATCAAGTAACCTATTCTAGCGGGGTGGAGTCTGGAAGTATTGTCCCATTTGGAATAGCTTTCTGCAGTGCATGATGTATCTGGAGATATCGGAAGGTTTCTGTCAATGCTAGTTCGTAGTCTTTCTGAAGATCCGCAAAGGGTTTTACGTCCCTGTCGCTCCATAAATCACCCACCTTTAAAATACCTATAATTTCCCATTTATCAAAGCCTGGTTGATCTGTTAGCAAACCTAGTTGCTTTGAGTCTCACAACGGAGTAACTTGTGTTATTTTATTGCGCCACCCTAGCATAGCAGTCGCTATTTGCCATAGTCTTACAGTCACCGAGGTCAGAGGTTTTTGGGGCTTTTCGTGCTTTCCTCCATAGAGGGCTCTTAAATATCCCCAGGCTCGCATGTTATATCTGTCCATTCTGTACGCTGGCTACTCATGTGGAAGATGGACCCTGTGGTTCACCACTACTATGAGTTGTACCGCCCAGTAATAGTACTGGAGCTACGGGAGAGCTATCCCTCCATCATACCAGCTTTGTGTCAACTTTGTTAAAACTATTCGCGAGGTCCTTCCGTCCCAGAGTAGCGTTCGCACAAGCACCTCTACTGTTTGAAAATATGTAGGTGAAACTAGGTATGGCGTATTTTGTAAAATGTACAAAAAGCGGGGCAACGCCATCATTTTATACAGGGAAGCTTTTCCCAACAACGACAGGGGGAGTGTCCTCCAATGTTGCACATCCGCCCGAAGTCGTCGTAGGGGGGGGGGGTTCTAAGTTGCGCTCATGAAAAACCACCAGGTCTCTGGTCACGTAAATTCTTAAGTATTGAAAACCCTCCGTAACAATTCTCGCTGCACACAATGGGGGAGTCATGGTTCCGGTTCACTGAAGATATAGATCAGCGATTTGTCACAGTTTATGGTATAACCGGAATATTTTTGATACAGGGCAAATATGTGAAATATTCTATGCAATGTGGAATAGGGGTTTGCCACATAGAGCAGTATGTCGTCTGCATAGAAGGAGATTCTGTCCTCCCAGCTCTCCAACCATCTTAGTCCCTTAATAAACGGATCTCCCCGTATCTAGACCGCCAGTGGTTCTAGCACTGAAGCAAATATCAATGGGTAAAGGAGGCAGCCTTGTATTGTGCCCCTTTGTAGTGTGAAAACAGCTGAGTGTCCGCCATTCACTGTTACTTGTGCTAAGGGGTTTGAATATAACAGCCTAATCCAAGCCAGAAGTTTCAGGCAAACTCCCATTCTCTCGAGGACTGCAAAGAGGAAGGGCCCTTCTATCATGTCAAAAGCTATTCTGGCGTCCAATGACACCACTACCGCCTCTTCTTGGATATATGTCGCCCTTCCCATCACCCCTCGAACGTGTCTCAAATTGAGTGCGGTATTTCTACCTGCCATAAATCCTGACTGGTCAGGATGAATAACTTTATGCAACACGAGTCAATCGCGTTGCCAACACTTTTGCCAGTATTTTAACCTCTGCATTCAGCAGAAAGATCGCTCTATAAGATGCACAGCTCTCTGGGGGTTTACCCTTTTTATGTATTACCACAATATTAACAAGCCTATGATCTTTAGGTAGGGTCCATGTCTTGAGACTCTCCTTAAACATTTTCAACAAATATAGGGCGGATCTAGAGGCAGTTAGTTTATATAACGCAATTGGGAGGCCGTTTGGGTCCATAGCTTTTCTGGCCTTTAATGCCCTAATTGCTTGGATCACTTGACTATACGTGAGGTCCACTTCCAAGTTATCTCTATCAGTTATTGTTAATGAGGGCACGCTTATGGTGGCTAGCAAGTCACGTGTTTCATCTACTGTGGCCTGTGACAATGGTGTATATATCTTCTCGTAATGCTTTGTGAACGCGTTGGCCACCCCTTGTCAGTCTCTAACGGGTGTGCCTTCTTCATTAGTGATCTCGAATACCCATCTGGAAGCCAGTTCCCTTTTATCTAGCCATGCCAGAAGTTTACCTGCCTTGTCCCCAGCCTCGTATAACCGGTGTAGTGTTGCCTGGTATCTTGCTCTGGCCTCTTCTTCTACAATCCCCCTGTATTCTTTTTGTTTGATCTGTACTCTATGCTGTATCTCATCATTTTCTGACAGTAGCAACTCAGACTCTAATTCTCTGACTTCCTCTTCTAGTATTGTCAATTGCTTATTCTTCTCTTTTTTATGTCCCGCAATCAGTGACACCTCCTGACCTCTTACTACTACCTTAAAGGTCTTCCAAAGGACCTGGGCTGACTCTACCTATCCCTCGTTTTCCTTCAAAGTAGTGGGCAGTGACCTCTTGCAGGCCAACTCGGATCGACAGCACTTTAAGGTACCATGGGTTAAGTGGCATCCCATTTTCCCCAGCCCTATTTTGTCTGCCATAAACCGCGCAGAGTGGGGAGTGATCCGAGATTCCCCTCGGAAGGTGATACACCTCACTGAATGTTGGGAGTTGTTCTGAAAGACCAAACATGTAGTCAATACGTGATAGACTACTGTGTGCACCAGAGTGAAAAGTGTACTGACAAGTTAGTGGATTGCGCACCCTCCATACATTCACCAGGCCCATTGCTGATAAAAATTCTACCAAAACCTTACCAGATGTTCTCCCTGCTGTGCCGGTAGACGGTCTAGCTCTCCGCAGAGAGCCGAGTTACAGTCACCACCCATGAGTATCTCCCCTTGTGGCAAGGAAACTATGAGCGAGTCTAAGTCTTTAAGTGTTGCTGAATGCAGCCTCGGGGGAATATACAACGAGAGTATGTGGAACAATCTACCTTCCCAGTGCCCTGACAGTACTACAAATCGTCCATGAGTATCATGCACTATGCCACGTATAGTGAACAGGAAGGATTTACGCAGGAGGATGCCTACCCCTCTCGAGCCCCTAGTATAACCAGGATGTGCTACTAACTTTTAATCCCATCTATTGAGTGCACAATATGTAGTGCCCTGTAGGTGTGTTTCTTGCAGCAGGGCTATATGGGGTGAATGGCGTTTTAGGTGTTGCAACACTAACACTCTTTTAATTTTGTCGCCCAACCCATTTACATTCCAAGAAAGGATTTAAAAGCTGCAGGAGACTCGTGTGGCACTTATCATGTCTTGCATATATGCTGCCATAGCCTCTCTCTCGGGATGTGTGTCTCAGACACAGTGTAGATTTGTATTTTCGGAGAACAGCGGGGGGCAATGCCATCTGTCCCTAAGCTCTCCAGAGTCTTATTCTCCCATAGTCCAACACACTTGTTATTGGCTAATATCACTGTTGTTGACATACATAACCTATAGAACATCGCAATACAACTTAAATAACAATCCCTCACCTCCCCCCTCCCAGCCTCCCTGCAGCGTGGACTCAGAACTGCCCATCCCCCCAACATTGCAGAGCGCCTGTGTACCCCATCCCTCATGACTAACCACAGGAGGACATGCCCCAACCAGTCTGTTCGTCCCCCTCATCCCAAAGAAAATATGTAACCTTTTTTACCATGTTGTAGCTGTCTAAACAGGTCACTAAGAAGTCCAAGGCCCTTTTGAGATCAGTTTACTAGAGCAACAACTCTGGATTAGGGAGAAAAGAAGGTATCTGGTATCTGGGGCCAGGTCCCTTATGCCTACACAAGTTTCTACAATATTAATCCAGACGTGTGTGCGCTCTCCATTCCCCCCGGATCACCTCAGGTCCGGGCATTATGTTTCTATGGTGTAATCTCTTCAGAAGGAATCTGTTCCGCCTCTCCTGCCTTTTGGCGGTGTTGTAGCGCCTGTCGCCAGTCTCAGGCTTCCTCCGGTGAGCCAAAGAACCACGTCTTTCCCTCCGCTCCACCCCGAGCTTAACCGGGAATAACATTGCAGATTTAAAAAAAATATTCTCGCAATATCTTTTTCATCTCAATGAAAGAACGCCTCAGTTGTTGGACTTTAATCGTGAAGTCTGGAAAAAATGTAATTGTGGCATTCTCATGTTTGCAGTATTGCATCTCTGTCTCTGTAGTTGAAGATTCTTGCCACTAGGGGACTTGGGGGCACCCCCGGATGCGGCGGGCCCCCTGGAACCCAATGGGCACGCTCCACCCAAAAGTATTTGGAGAGACCACGCGGCTGTAGGTGGTTCACAATAACATCCTCCACAAAGAGGTCCGTAGCCGGGTCTTCTGCCTTCTCTGGTACCCCTAGGATTCTAACATTGTTTCTGCGTGCGCACCCTTCGAAATCTTCAAGTTTCGCTTCTAACATTGCCGTAGTAGCTTAGTGCTCCTTTACCTGAGTTTCCAGTGTCTTAGTGGTAGATTGGAGTTCAGTGATAGAATCTTCAGTGACTTTAACCCGGGCACCCAGGTGGTGAAGATCTGCATGCATAAGTGTTACTTCTGAAGCTACTGTGTCGATTTTATACTCTAGGACCGAGCGAACCCCCTGAATTGCCGCCATTACGTCTTTCAGAGTAAGGGCATCCTCGTCTGTACCTAGCTGGTGCTGTTCATTTGCTTTCCTCTGCCCCCATAGCAGCCGGGGCATCCTATTTAGGCTGGGCAAATTTGTCGAGTTTCATCTGATGCGTCACGTGGGGAACTTTGTGATTCGACATTTCGTTAGGCCAGGTCTATCCTGTTTGTTTGCCGTGTCGAGTTAATATGGTGTCTCTCTGCAACTCAAGATTTTTGCGGTCTCTAGTGATCCAATCCTGTGTGGTATCTTATTCTTACAGCTCGTCAGTATTGTTTGTTTAGCTACTAGTAGGTGTGGTATGCCCGAGAGTGTAGTACCGAAGCTACATCACCAGTAAGGTCTCTCCTCTTTCAGGGCAGCCTCTTCCTGGCCCTGTTATCTGAGGCTAGATTGCTAGCAACGTCGCACTTACCAAAAAGTGAGAGCCCTTTATGGTGTTGCACTCTGTTTATTTAGGTTTGGTCTCTGTTGCACCCTCTGAAATCACCCTCAGGGGGAGGGAAGCTGTCTCCTTCCCATTGGCACCTGCACTAGGCATCACAGCCTTCTGGGTCTGCTGGTCTCAGTCTCTGCGTAATCGCAAAGCGTCTGTGGATTCCGTTCTTTGCGGCTGCCTCTGGCCTGTTTGCAGTCCTGGTGTTGTCTCTGGTGTGGCAATCCGAGCCCCGATTGGCCGCCACTTTTTTTTATTGTGGTCCTGTGCTGCACTGCAGCTTTCACCTCCGATCAGACAAGTTTCCAGTGCTGCTGTTGCTTGCGCACTCACCGCGGTTGACTTCCTTCGCGGGCGTGCCCAGCATCGCCTCCTTCCTCCGCCTTTGCCCGGTCCCACGCTTCACGGGTCCCCTACCGGACACACTCGCACTGGCGGGAGCAGCTCCCGTGAGGAAGCGTCGATCCACTCCTCACCAGGCTCAAATCTTCTCTGCGAGAACGTCTACGCCATGTTGAGTATCAGCGTAAGGCCTCACCACACGGTCTTGGAGGTATTCGGCAGCGTCCCCACTTCGCCTCAAGGTATTTCTTTATTCGGCGAACTATCGTTTTGAGGCATCGACAGGGTCTCTCTCACTTCTGTAGGCAACTTGGTATTCGAATCGATGTGAGGATATATGGGGATTTATAAATCAATCAAAACACGGCCATCTCAGCTGGCTGTTAGCCATGCCCCCCAAACCCACTATATTGTTAAATCCATTTGAGCAGCGGAATCCTTATGAAAGATGATCATCAAATCAAACAGGATGCTGCTTATGACTCTGATGCATGCTAAGTTTCATCAAGCAAGATGAAAACATTTTTGAGACAAGACTCCAGCTTATTTTTCCAACAATACTCCGTTAATGAAAAAACACTTGGACAGTCCCTGAAATGGACAACGTGCAAAGTCACAACAAGAGCAAGCACTATATGAAAAAAATAAAACGAACTGACAAGTTCCTTAGAGCAGATGTAAATAATTTTGACGAATGCATGGAATCGGTTCAAACTCTTCGACTTGCCACCACTTCGGGTAGCACAATACATGCTGCAGACCATGGGGGACCCCTGGTGTACCTATGACCTGGGTACCTTAGTACCATATATTAGGGACTTAGAAGGGTACACCAGTACCCAACTGGGAAGGTACCAAAGTACTTACCACAGTCCAATTTAGGGAGAAAGCACAGTGACTGGGGTCCTGATTAGCAGGATCCCAGTCAGACTAGTCATAAAACAGAGTAACACCAGCAAAAAGTGGGGGTAACCATGAAAGCAGATGCTACTTTCCTACAGTGTGTAATTCTTCAATCCGTTTAGTTTGTTATGCCCAGCCACCCTTGTGACGCCATATAAAGAAAGGTCCATCCTATGCTATATAATGGACACTACCCACTTATTTTGTAAACTGTCCGCATCATGACCAACGAGGAGCATACTTCATGTATTTTATAATTCTGTCTGTAGCCTACTTTGTAAGGCTGAACTCTTGATCTAATCAATTTTATAATCAAACCTGAATTGCACAGTAGTTTAAGCCCACTATATTGTTAAATCCATATGAAAAGTGGAATCCTTATGAAAGATGATCATCAAATCAAACAGGATGCGGCTTATGACTCTGATGCATGCTAAATTTCATCAAGCAAGATGAAAAAATTCTTGAGACAAGATTCCAGCTAATTTTTCCAACAACACTCCATTAATGAAAAAAAACTTGGACAGTCCCTGAAATGGACAACGTGCAAAGTCACAACAAGAGCAAGTACTATATGAAACAAAGAATAAAACGAACTTACAAGTTCTTTAGAGCAGATGTAGATAATTTTGACGAATGCATGGAATCAGTACGAACTCTTCGACTTGCCAAGTAATAGCCATGAATAAGCTTTTCAGCTTCTGGGCTGAGTTCAACGTGCAGTTCTTTGGCAAATGCAATAAGCTAGTTGAAAAGAGAATGAAAAATAGTAACTGATGTAGCAAAAATACATATGAAAAAATAATAATTTTATAAATTACGTAAAATAAATTTCCATGAAATGTAGATGGGAGAATATTTTTCTAAATGAAGGATTAGTTATAAAAACAAACTTGGCAACAATTCTGACAGGGTGGATGCGTGTATTTTATTACCCGCTAACAGACTTGTTTGCTACTAATCTAAGTGAAGTATGGGGTTAAAACATTAACATCAAAATAACCACTGGAGTCATTGGCTGTAGAAGTTGTTGATTTATTCCAAAGAATGGACCCACGACATGGGAGACATCTGGATAGGTCTGAGTACTGGGCAGGAATGACCATTCTCAAAACTATGGCGTACGTTCCACATAGAATACATATCATAGGCAAATAACAATGTATTACATCACAATAACCATATTACATCTTCTTCCCCCCAGAAACAAAATAAAGGAAAACAGAGTAACAACTGAATAGCAACAATAAAGCAAATCTAAAAAAATATAATAATAATAACACATCTTCAATATAGCTCAAAATTCTGAAGCTTAACAGGTTCGGCAATTCCAGTACAGCAAACATTTACCCACCATTTAGAGAAAGGGAAACCTAATCTCTCAAATGTTACTGGCAGCAAAACACTTGCAGGCACATTTTGTGGAAAGAAGAGGGTCTAACCACAAAGAGAAGTACATTTCCCTGCATATGACAGCTATATGGGATTTAAAATACAATGGTTTCCACTAATGTCTTATGATCAGAAGAAAGGGAGCTTACCTGCCCCAAAAATTAAAGGGTGTTGTCCAGTAGGGTTTCTATATATCCAAAGTGAATGAATCTACGTTGACACCTATTTCTTTTAAAGGAGTATGGGCAATTTGCTCTATGCCAACTCAAAGCACTAAGGCCAAGATTTACTAAGCATTTGCATTGTCCTTGCATTGCGCAAATTGACGCAAGGACAACGCAAAGGCTTCAGTTAGATTTACAAAGCCACGCAAGGGGCGATTTGCTTCTCCTTAAGTGACTCTGTAAATAAATGTAATGCAATTTACTAAAGGCAGTAAACCGGGGATTTTGCTAAAAACCTGCGCCTACCACAGGTAGGCGTAACGAGGAGAAATACCTGTATTAGTCCTCGTTACTTCTTCTTTCTAAGTGTGATTGAGGGATACACGACCCATCAAATGAACCTGCATACATCTTTATTGTTTGGAGCCGTAAACAGCAGATCCTCTAGTTAATCCTCTCAACTCCTCAGCTGGCAGTGTTCTGTCACTAATGATTCCAGATTGGAATACATTAATGTAGCAAGGAATACAATGAAGTAACATAATACAATAGCTATAAACACACATCCCTCTTCTTTTTACAGTACACAATACAAACACAACACATCCCCCTTCTGTAACAATACAATACATTGTGGATAGGATTATGAATATTACTCTACCAAATACCACATAGTAAAAAAAAGTGTTTTTCTACTAAAACAATGTTAAACTATCCATGCCAGAATATACACAAAATCAGGACAATGACAATTTTTCTCCGTTAATAAAATCTACCAACCAGTTCGGTGGTTTCCTTACTCACTACCACACATCTCCTCTCTAACACCATTCTCTCCTTCACCATTTGTACAATTCAACACATTGGCATCACCATTATTTATCCATTACCACAGGTTCATCATCATAATTTCAGTAATCATTCACAGCATCCAAAGATGCTCCCGCCACTGGTTCCCCATCCAGAAGTACCTCTGACGCCTCCACAGATTTACTGGAAAACTCAACTGACTCATCTGTAGAATCATCATTCATCCATTGGAAATCACCTTTAGAAAGATCATTAGTAGGATGAGAATTCTGAATGTCTTTCCACAATTCGTTCGAACCTGGAGCAACACTCTTCAAATTCCATACCTTTCCACTCTTCACCCTGACTGCATTATTTCTTCTGGTTCATTAAACTGACTGTGACCTTTAGGAAACGTACCCAGTTTCTTGATGGGAACCCAATCACCAACAGCAATGCTAATTGGTTTGACCCTGCCAGCACCTGAATACCCCGAAGGTTGACAAGTAGCGCTCTACAAATCTCCTGATTGATTGACCATGTTTTTCATCATAATACATTTTACATTTTATACATGTAAAATACATTTTACTCCTCAAATGTCATTCAAAAATTCTGTCACAAACAAATTCAAGGGACCATTGCTCAATACCAATTCCACACAACCATCCTGGATTACATTTAGACCTGGAATTCCTTCCTCTCATGATCACAAACGTGGGCAAACCTGTGGCCTCATTACACGTCACCCTATAAACCCAATCTGCTTTCTCAAGTTGAATCTCACAATTCATATTCCTGGCCACTGCTGACTGAATAACGTTTCTTGACAACAGAGTTAAACCTCTCAACCATACCATTCCCACTTGGGTTGTAAAGAGAAGTCTTTTTGTGCACAACCCCAACTTTCCCAAAATATTCCTTGGATGTGCTAAACAAAACTGTATACCATTGTCACTTACAATTGTCACTGGTAACCCTTCCAAAACAAAAACATTGTCCAAAAATCTTAGAACCGAATCCGTATCAGCTCTATCCACAATGCCCACTACTGCCCACCTCGAAAACAGATCAATTAGTACAATAATGCACCTCTGTTTTTGTATTTACCAACTGATGCGACAACATCTATGGCCACCGACTACCATGTTTGCATAGGAACAAAATAGTCACACATAGGCAGTCGTGAGGTGTGTAAAGTTTTATCAGCATGAGAACAATTAGCACTCTCCCTCACAAATCTTTCCACCACATCATCAACACCAGACCACCAGAACAATTTCTTTACCAAAGATATTGTTTTTACTATCCCAAAATGGCCTCCTTGTCACTGGGCTTTAACGCACTATCACACCTGCTAAATCTTCAGCATCACGTTCAATGGCTGATACTTCCTCAAGTGGGGAGTAACCTTTTACCCACAATCTTTCCTGAATGGCTTGGCTATTTGCATGCATGACCAACTGGTCTCTGACCCGATAGTCATGGAAAACACCAAACATGCAATTAATAGCTAACCTTTTCAACTCAGCAACATAATCATTTGCTGATTCCCCTTTCTCTGGCTTACGGTAAAAAACATTATATCTCATTATCCCAATACATACTTTAGGGGCAAAATATGTATTGAGATCCCGTAAAGCTGCCTCAAATACATCCATATCCCCAACTATAGAAACTTTGGACATTCCATTGTAGGTTTTTATCTCATGTGGTCTCAAAGAATGCAAATGAATCCTTTTCTTCTGTTCCGCAGACATCCTACTTGAGTCATTCACCATGGCAATGTAATTAATAAAGTACTCCTTCTACTCCACCCACTTTTTAAAAAACACATTTTACTTATAGGATTTTAAGGGGAGTTCCATGGTGATTACAGCACAAGAGAAAAAGAAATAAAAGAGCATTAACATCACATTGGCATCATGGACGTTGTACAGGGTCTCACAGTAAAATTATAAGAAGGAACATGGGAGTCTTAAGCAGCCAAGTTACAGTTTTACAGAGTCATACAGTCAGGCACATGTCATGGGGAATCGTCTTCATCGCCCACAGATGTGCTGTCCAACGCCGAAAGTCACCCCAAGCTGAGCTCATTGCAGGTTATCCGGCATGGACATAGTCGGATTCACCCTGGTCCCGTCCCTCTTGCCATAGGTCTTGAACGGTATCCAAATTCTTTCAAACGTATACATCCTGTCCATCATTATCGCAGTCAAGCATTCCATAGCAAATATGTGCTTCACCATAGCAAAGGGCTAGAATGGAGAGGGTTCTTCCAGGTATGGGCTATTGTCAGTCTTGGCGCCAGAAGGAAGAATGTAAGCAGTTTGCCCCTAGGGGTAGTGTATGGGTAGACAGTGTCTTTCTTGGTCTCCTCAAACAAGAGCACCAGATGGTCCATAAGCAGAGTCATCAAGCACATTTGGTTAATCAAGTGGAGCACCTTCAACCAGAAGCGTTTTACATGTTTACATTGGCACCACGTGCAGGTAGGTATCTGTGGCTCCACAGCCCCTCCAACGGAGATCGGAAGTTCCAACCATGGCATGGAGGAGGACAGAGGTGAAATACCATCTAGTGAGAATTTTGCAGGAATTGGCCTTATGCTGTAGATAGATAGAGGTCTTGGTCGCTTGCAACCAGAGCCGCTGTCAAGTGTCATCAGTAATTGTGATACCTAAATTTTCTTCCCATCAAACTGGTAGGGGTGTTGGCACGGCTGGGAAAGGCTACATAGAGCTGAGTAGGGGCGAGGGATACCTTTTTTTGGGGAACCCAGGGCAACGAGTTGTTCCAGAAATGTTTTGGCCATACTACCTTTACCTTTTACCGTTGGTGTTTGCCCAATGTAGAAGTTGATTGAGGTGAAACTCGTCTGCAATGGTCAGATGGAAGAGTTGCCTACAAGTATGCCTATCCAACATGACCCCATCCTGCTAAAAGTCCCCCAAAAGTGGGGGCGCACCCTCCCTCCAGTCTGCAAAATGAATCTCCATCGTGCCCGGCAAGAACTCTGGGTTACGTGCAATAGGAGAGAGTGAGGAGGGATATGTAGTAGCTTTCTGGAGATGGTTAATTCTATCCCAGTGCATCAGGGGAATAGCGGTAGAGTATAGTGGGGTTTGTGGGAGTGGGAAATGGGTTTGGGGCCTCATCCACATGATATAGTGCACAGGGATGGCAGAACATCCCTGTTCAAAAAGCAGCTAGGGCCTGACGTAGGGGAGGTGATGTCAATTGAGTCATGGCTGCAATTGGGAAGCAGGAATGTAGTATTCTATATTAGGAAACCCCAGCCAGACGTTCTCTTATGTAGTGTTGCTCTAGGTATTCTGGGCGTGGAGTTGTGCCACACAAATTGTAGCAATTGTTTTTGGGTATACTGAATAATGTCACGAGGGATCCATAGGGGCAAGGTGTGCATCACAGAGTAATCAGGGAAGGTAATTCATCTTCATGGCATTTATGTGGCCCAAGGTCAAAAGCAATCCTTTTGGGAACAAATATTAAACCACACACACTACTTTTTTACATATACCACCAGCACTTCTCATTCAAACAGGGTGGACCATACTCCAAGGTGTAGATAACATGAACCAAGAAAATCAAATCAGTGCAAAAAATATATATATCGTACAAATTCTCGAGATTTATTAAAATAATGTATCTACATATACTGTAAATTTACAAAGTGTTTAAAATCATAGATTTCAAAAGCAGATTTAATATCCAAATATATCATTCAATTTAAAAACAAATCACACAGAAAATATAAATACAGATTAAAAACCACAATCAAAAGTGGGACACAAATGGCTGCAAGAAACAATATTTTCTAATCAGGAAAACATCACGAAAGTCAAACAACCAATCAAATAAAATTTAGATGCACACAACTAGAACAGCAAATTCCTGTCAAAAAATGAATCATGAAGTGTAGCAAAAGTCATTGATCCGTGATGTGTTCAGAGACAGGGCATCGACGCGTTTCGGTGGGTCCAATCTTATATATCCCCCACCTTCTTCAGGAAAGCAAAAATTCTTCCCACATCAATTCAATAATTCTAGAAAAATATACAAAATAAAACACATATGTATACATTTCAAAAGCCATTTCGAACTGATTTGATTCAAAAAGATCACAACAACACTCTCAGCAGGTACACACCCTCAAAAAACTCTCAAACATCCACACCTTTTTAAAAAAAAAAAACCCAGGCCAATACCTTTGCACATATTTTTCATTCGTGATAGAATTAAACCTCAAGGAACCCTCATTAATCTAGGTATCCTAATTTCCTGGTAAGGAAAAAACTTTTAGGGGGAATGCGGGCTATATATAGCTTCGCAAACGCATTCTTAAAAATGGAAAAAACATTCCACCCTGATGGCATGAATGACCCAAAAATTCTATCATCAATCACCACTTTAAGCTGGTTCACTGACTTATTAATTGGGAGATCAAAGAAAAATTTCTTTAATACCTCCAAGTGAACGTATTCCCAGAACAGGCACGTTAGAGAGGCGTAGAATATAGTCCTCACCATCCACAACTATATGGAAAAAAGGAAATATGATAAAACACAATTCCATTCGCCAGCAGATTCTTATTATCAAAATGAGTTATTACTAGATTATGCCTTTACCTTTATTAAAAGATAAAGAGTTTCCTCTCACTGTTATCGATAACAGAACAGCACCTTTCCAAGAAAAGATGTGCTTGCTGGTGTGTGTTGAGCCAGAGACTAGGGATATATATTGCCAATCTACATGGACACAAACAACGCAAGAATTAATATTTACATATTACTCCTCTATTAAAGTCATATCATTGACCATAAACCTCCTGAAAAATACCTTTTATTTAAAGAATTGTCTTCAGAGAGCTGTCATCATATTTTCAAATTCAAAGGAGGAAAGACACAATCTCACACCATGTGGTATAGCTAAAACAAATATAAACAAAAATAAGGGTGAAGTATAATTCATCGTCACTACTATTCTCATCCAGAGAGTATATGCCCACTATATTGTACTTGCACACAAGGCAATGAAATACGTAGCCTATACTACTAATATGCAACCCAGAACCACTATTCGACACAAAAAACTCAAACGAGTCTCTCTACCCCATTTTTATTAATTTAAAAACCCCAATTTAAGCCCTACACCAAATACGTAATACTACTTAAAAAAAGAAGAAGAGAGAACTCCTTAAAAGAAGGGCCCCAGTTACACCTAACCAGCACTTCCAGCTTACCTCTAAATCAAGAGACACGTTCCTTGTATCAGGGAATCCGACCGGGGAACTCAGCCTCCGTGTACGTATCTATTCAATGGCGTCAACACCTCTCTATTTAAACTCAGAAAGCCCGCGACTTGAAGGTTAATTACCCTATCATTTGCAGCTGTGATAGAAGATCACGTGGTATAAGGGATAGAATGGAGGCGCCATCTTAAAGTGAGTATCCACAAACGAAAACATCTATCGTTATACTTAATAGTGACAACCCAAGTTGCCAGATTAATCTAAAACGCTTTTACCTGACATACTTTTACCTAAAATGCACGAGAAAAACCCAAACAACCGAGCTGTGCCGGATTATAACAATTCTAGGAGTGAGAGTGGCACATACTAAACAAAAGTACAGTGACGCCATCTTAAGGTGGGAGACCACATCACTCGTGTTCAATAACGACAGAAAGCCGATTTAACACTCGACCACATTTTTACATGACCGATAGGCTTTATGTCAATAGACCAAATATCACATTATCGATGCAAGGTCAGAGTAAACATATTACTATAGTTGAATAAAATAAATCCAACTATAGAATATTCTAATAACGCGGTAGTAACCAATGGCAGAATATGTTGCTAGCAGCCTGTAATAATAACAACCAAAAACAAACCCATCTACAGAGTTACCAACTTAGTAAGGGCCCACCAGACGTTCCCATTCTTCTTTCAAATTAAGGCCCTTGCGTCTGGTGTTAAGGAGAGAGATATACCATTGTTCCCGGGATTTTCTTTTGTTCTCAAGGTTTCCACCTCGTCTACCCACGGTTACTTTTTCCAATATAAACCATCTCATATCATTCTCCTTATGTCCCATTTCGATGAAGTGGGATACTAATGGGGCATTCTCCTTTCTTGTTTTTATCGCTGATCTATGCTCCTGAATCCTCACCCGTAATTCTCTGCTTGTTTCACCCACGTAGCCTAAGCCACAAGGGCAGAGCAGCAGATATATAACACATTTGCTTTTGCAATTATTAAGGGTTCTTGATCCTAGCTGGAGTCCATTAAATTCAAGATCTTTTGATTGTATGCACATGGCACATATATTGCATGAGCCGCATTTTACATTGCCAATGGCTCTAGTATTGTCAAGAGTACTTTGGGTCTCTCTACAGTCCTCACGGTACGTATGTACCAACTCATTTCTAAGATTCTTATTACGTTTATATGCAAACAAAGGTTTCTCTAGTATGTATTCTTCTTCATGGTTGAGGATATGCCAGTTCTTGTTCACAGCGTTCTTAATTTTGTTGCTCACATTTGAGTACTTGCTTACAAAAACCAATTTATTATTGCTTCTGTTGTTCTTATCTTTATCAACTTTCTCAAACAAAGCCTCTCTATTGTAGAACCTTGCTCTTTTAAAAGAATGAGAGATACATTTTTTCGGATATCCCCTATCTTTGAATTTTTTCTTCAAAATTTCAGAGTGTTTATAAAAATCACCCAAATTTGAACAATTTCTCCGTAAGCGGAGAAATTGACTAAAGGGGATATTGTACTTCTGGGACTTGGGATGATAACTAGAGTAGTGTTCTTGTCCATCGGCTTCGTGAACAACTCCACTTCAAGAATATCATTAACACATTTAATCGTGATATCAAGAAAATCCACACTGGTTTTTACTAATCTGAGATGTAAACTTTAAATTAGGGTCTCCCAAATTAAGCCAAATCAGAAATTCATCAAGGAGATCACAATCACCATCCCAGATGAAGAATATATCGTCAATGTAGCGGTACCAACCCGCTACATTCTCAAAAAGGAGCAAGATCATTGAAGATGTGTCTCTTTTCAAATTCTCCCACATAGAGGCAAGCCAGACTTGGGGCGCAAGTAGCCCCCATACTGGTACCCTTCTTTTGTTTGAAGAGTTGATCACCAAAGAGAAAGATGTTATTTTTTAAGATAATTTTCACACATTCAACAATGAAGTTTTTGTTGACCCCCTTCCAGGTCAACCTCCCTTAATAATACACGCACCATTTCTATGGTATCATTTTGGGGGATATTTGTGTAGAGAGACTCAATGTCAAGAGTAACCAGGCACTGAGTCTCTCCACAGAACGATTTTCCCTCCAACACCGAAATGATGTGTGCAGAATCCTTCACATAGGATTTGAGATTCATCACCAGCGGACGCAAAAAACAGTCCACATACTTACTGAGGGGTTCTAACAGTGAATCAATACTACTAACTATAGGCCTCATAGGCGGATTATCAGGATTTGTATGCACCTTAGGTAGGCCATATAATGCGGGGATCTTGGGTTCCAAATTATTCAAAAACTTAAACTCTTCTTCACATATAAAATCACTGTCTTTTGCTTCATTCAATAATCGTAAACAATCTCTAGATAACCTGGTAAGGGAACTACTCTGGGCGGATTCATAGTGCTCAGCCACACTCAACATCCTAGTCATCCTCTCATTATAATCAGAGGTATTAAAAACTACTACACCTCCGCCCTTATCAGCTGGTTTGATCGTCAACCTAACATTATTTTTCAGGGCGTTGATGGCTTCTCTTTCCTCTTTCCTTATATTATAAGGAAAAAATTGGTTGCTTTCATTCAAGATCCTTTGTATATCACTTTCTACTGCTTTTTCAAACACCTCTAAATTTTTGCCCACCATTCCTAGAGAGGGAGTGAAGAAGGACTTTGGTTTCAAGCCAGAATGATTGACCACATCCCTAGGTGGTCGATTTTCAAAAAACCTATTTAAACGGATTTTACTGAAAGAAGGCCCGTAAATCCTTCTCAAGTTCAAATTTATTCACCTTAGTAGAGGGAACAAAACTAAAACCTTTCCCTAGAACCCTAATTTCTATTTCATTGAGAACCACATCAGATAAATTAATTACAGGGGCTACATCTAGCGCCAATAACTTTGTTTGCGTGTACGGATGTACTCTTGAGGTGGATGGAGGGGACCTCGATCCTGCTGTCCCCTCCCTGGGTTCCTGTTGTATCCCTGACCTCTCCGGGGCGTGTCTCTAAAAAGCCCCATATTTTTGGGATTGTTTCTATTATTAGTATCATCTCTATTCTCACACTCTTCCTCGCTGCTGGAACCAGAGGTGTCCAGAAAGTAATCTGTTTTTTGCCACCTCTGTTATACATAGGTCTATTTACTGGTCTCTCCCATCCTGGTTCTTGTCTTTGTTGGTAATAGTTCTCTTTCAAAAATGGATACGTTGTTTCCTGATTAAATCTTTCGATATCTCTTTTGAGTTTATTCGCTTTTTTATTAATGAGATAATCCCTGTATCCTTCCACATCTCTATTGATGTCATCCAATTTCTTTTGGCTTCTTCCAGCACTAGACTCCCTTTCAGTTCTATTTCCAATTTTTCTATAGCTTCTTTCTCAATGATAACAAGTTCCTGAGCTGTTTCAATAATAAGAAGGATCCAATCCCTACTACATCTATTTGATATCAAGGTCCATGTTTCTAAGAATTTTCGGTTCTCTACAAAAAGCCCTGGTTCATTACGCACCTGGAGCCCTATTGGTATCGTACCTGATTTCACATATTCTATAAGAAAATCCGCATGGGCCTCTGTGCGGATAAGTTTTTTCTTAAGGTTAACTAGTTTGCCCCAACTTTCTCCTTTTCCATTAATCACTACTACCTTATTACTATTCTTAGCATTAATGATCCGATTATACTGATCTTCACTAAAACTAAATGTTTTAAATTGTTCCATAGGCTCAACCGAGCTCTAACCAACTCCAAACGGAGACTCTCCAGTCCCAACAGACTGTGCCAAGTGTTTAGAAAAAAGAGCGAGGGACCCTCGAGAATTTGTACGATATATATATTTTTTGCACTGATTTGATTTTCTTGGTTCATGTTATCTACACCTTGGAGTATGGTCCACCCTGTTTGAATGAGAAGTGCTGGTGGTATATGTAAAAAAGTAGTGTGTGTGGTTTAATATTTGTTCCCAAAAGGATTGCTTTTTGACCTTGGTCTATTGGTACCCTACCCCTTTTGGTGTTATAGGGTCCCTCTCTCTTTTTTCTAAACACTTGGCACAGTCCGTTGGGACTGGAGAGTCTCCGTTTGGAGTTGGTTAGAGCTCGGTTGAGCCTATGGAACAATTTAAAACATTTAGTTTTAGTGAAGATCAGTATAATCGGATCATTAATGCTAAGAATAGTAATAAGGTAGTAGTGATTAATGGAAAAGGAGAAAGTTGGGGCAAACTAGTTAACCTTAAGAAAAACTTATCCGCACAGAGGCCCATGCGGATTTTCTTATAGAATATGTGAAATCAGGTACGATACCAATAGGGCTCCAGGTGCGTAATGAACCAGGGCTTTTGTAGAGAACCGAAAATTCTTAGAAACATGGACCTTGATATCAAATAGATGTAGTAGGGATTGGATCCTTCTTATTATTGAAACAGCTCAGAAACTTGTTATCATTGAGAAAGAAGCTATAGAAAAATTGGAAATAGAACTGAAAGGGAGTCTAGTGCTGGAAGAAGCCAAAAAGAAATTGGATGACATCAATAGAGATGTGGAAGGATACAGGGATTATCTCATTAATAAAAAAACGAATAAACTCAAAAGAGATATCGAAAGATTTAATCAGGAAACAACGTATCCATTTTTGAAAGAGAACTATTACCAACAAAGACAAGAACCAGGATGGGAGAGACCAGTAAATAGACCTATGTATAACAGAGGTGGCAAAAAACAGATTACTTTCTCGGACACCTCTGGTTCCAGCAGCGAGGAAGAGTGTGAGAATAGAGATGATACTAATAATAGAAACAATCCCAAAAAATATGGGGCTTTTTTAGAGACACGCCCCCGGAGAGGTCAGGGATACAACAGGAACCCAGGGAGGGGACAGCAGGATCGAGGTCCCCTCCATCCACCTCAAGAGTACATCCGTACACGCAAACAAAGTTATTGGCGCTAGATGTAGCCCCTTTAATTAATTTATCTGATGTGGTTCTCAATGAAATAGAAATTAGGGTTCTAGGGAAAGGTTTTAGTTTTGTTCCCTCTACTAAGGTGAATAAATTTGAACTTGAGAAGGATTTACGGGCCTTCTTTCGTAAAATCCGTTTAAATAGGTTTTTGAAAATCGACCACCTAGGGATGTGGTCAATCATTCTGGCTTGAAACCAAAGTCCTTCTTCACTCCTCTCTAGGAATGGTGGGCAAAAATTTAGAGGTGTTTGAAAAAGCAGTAGAAAGTGATATACAAAGGATCTTGAATGAAAGCAACCAATTTTTTCCTTATAATATAAGGAAAGAGGAAAGAGAAGCCATCAACGCCCTGAAAAATAATGTTAGGTTGACGATCAAACCAGCTGATAAGGGCGGAGGTGTAGTAGTTTTTAATACCTCTGATTATAATGAGAGGATGACTAGGATGTTGAGTGTGGCTGAGCACTATGAATCCGCCCAGAGTAGTTCCCTGACCAGGTTATCTAGAGATTGTTTACGATTATTGAATGAAGCAAAAGACAGTGATTTTATATGTGAAGAAGAATTTAAGTTTTTGAATAATTTGGAACCCAAGATCCCCGCATTATATGGCCTACCTAAGGTGCATACAAATCCTGATAATCCGCCTATGAGGCCTATAGTTAGTAGTATTGATTCACTGTTAGAACCCCTCAGTAAGTATGTGGACTGTTTTTTGCGTCCGCTGGTGATGAATCTCAAATCCTATGTGAAGGATTCTGCACACATCATTTCGGTGTTGGAGGGAAAATCGTTCTGTGGAGAGACTCAGTGCCTGGTTACTCTTGACATTGAGTCTCTCTACACAAATATCCCCCAAAATGATACCATAGAAATGGTGCGTGTATTATTAAGGGAGGTTGACCTGGAAGGGGTCAACAAAAACTTCATTGTTGAATGTGTGAAAATGATCTTAAAAAATAACATCTTTCTCTTTGGTGATCAACTCTTCAAACAAAAGAAGGGTACCAGTATGGGGGCTACTTGCGCCCCAAGTCTGGCTTGCCTCTATGTGGGAGAATTTGAAAAGAGACACATCTTCAATGATCTTGCTCCCTTTTTTGAGAATGTAGCGGGTTGGTACCGCTACATTGACGATATATTCTTCATCTGGGATGGTGATTGTGATCTCCTTGATGAATTTCTGATTTGGCTTAATTTGGGAGACCCTAATTTAAAGTTTACATCTCAGATTAGTAAAACCAGTGTGGATTTTCTTGATATCACGATTAAATGTGTTAATGATATTCTTGAAGTGGAGTTGTTCACGAAGCCGATGGACAAGAACACTCTTTTACACTACTCTAGTTATCATCCCAAGTCCCAGAAGTACAATATCCCCTTTAGTCAATTTCTCCGTTTACGGAGAAATTGTTCAAATTTGGGTGATTTTTATAAACACTCTGAAATTTTGAAGAAAAAATTCAAAGATAGGGGATATCCGAAAAAATGTATCTCTCATTCTTTTAAAAGAGCAAGGTTCTACAATAGAGAGGCTTTGTTTGAGAAAGTTGATAAAGATAAGAACAACAGAAGCAATAATAAATTGGTTTTTGTAAGCAAGTACTCAAATGTGAGCAACAAAATTAAGAACGCTGTGAACAAGAACTGGCATATCCTCAACCATGAAGAAGAATACATACTAGAGAAACCTTTGTTTGCATATAAACGTAATAAGAATCTTAGAAATGAGTTGGTACATACGTACCGTGAGGACTGTAGAGAGACCCAAAGTACTCTTGACAATACTAGAGCCATTGGCAATGTAAAATGCGGCTCATGCAATATATGTGCCATGTGCATACAATCAAAAGATCTTGAATTTAATGGACTCCAGCTAGGATCAAGAACCCTTAATAATTGCAAAAGCAAATGTGTTATATATCTGCTGCTCTGCCCTTGTGGCTTAGGCTACGTGGGTGAAACAAGCAGAGAATTACGGGTGAGGATTCAGGAGCATAGATCAGCGATAAAAACAAGAAAGGAGAATGCCCCATTAGTATCCCACTTCATCGAAATGGGACATAAGGAGAATGATATGAGATGGTTTATATTGGAAAAAGTAACCGTGGGTAGACGAGTTGGAAACCTTGAGAACAAAAGAAAATCCCGGGAACAATGGTATATCTCTCTCCATAACACCAGACGCAAGGGCCTTAATTTGAAAGAAGAATGGGAACGTCTGGTGGGCCCTTACTAAGTTGGTAACTCTGTAGATGGGTTTGTTTTTGGTTGTTATTATTACAGGCTGCTAGCAACATATTCTGCCATTGGTTACTACCGCGTTATTAGAATATTCTATAGTTGGATTTATTTTATTCAACTATAGTAATATGTTTACTCTGACCTTGCATCGATAATGTGATATTTGGTCTATTGACATAAAGCCTATCGGTCATGTAAAAATGTGGTCGAGTGTTAAATCGGCTTTCTGTCGTTATTGAACACGAGTGATGTGGTCTCCCATCTTAAGATGGCGTCACTGTACTTTTGTTTAGTATGTGCCACTCTCACTCCTAGAATTGTTATAATCCGGCACAGCTCGGTTGTTTGGGTTGTTCTCGTGCATTTTAGGTAAAAGTATGTCAGGTAAAAGCGTGTTAGATTAATCTGGCAACTTGGGTTGTCACTATTAAGTATAACGATAGATGTTTTCGTTTGTGGATACTCACTTTAAGATGGCGCCTCCATTCTATCCCTTATACCACGTGACCTTCTATCACAGCTGCAAATGATAGGGTAATTAACCTTCAAGTCGCGGGCTTTTTGAGTTTAAATAGAGAGGTGTTGACGCCATTGAATAGATACGTACACGGAGGCTGAGTTCCCCGGTCGGATTCCCTGATACAAGGAACGTGTCTCTTGATTTAGAGGTAAGCTGGAAGTGCTGGTTAGGTGTAACCGGGCCCTTCTTTAAGGAGTTCTCTCTTCTTCTTTTTAAGTAGTATTACGTATTTGGTGTAGGGCTTAAATTGGGGTTTTTAAATTAATAAAAATGGGGTAGAGAGACTCGTTTGAGTTTTTGTGTCGAATAGTGGTTCTGGGTTGCATATTAGTAGTATAGGCTACGTATTTCATTGCCTTGTGTGCAAGTACAATATAGTGGGCATATACTCTCTGGATGAGGATAGTAGTGACGATGAATTATACTTCACCCTTATTTTTGTTTATATTTGTTTTAGCTATACCACATGGTGTGAGATTGTGTCTTTCCTCCTTTGAATTTGAAAATATGATGACAGCTCTCTGAAGACAATTCTTTAAATAAAAGGTATTTTTCAGGAGGTTTATGGTCAATGATATGACTTTAATAGAGGAGTAATATGTAAATATTAATTCTTGCGTTGTTTGTGTCCAGGTAGATTGGCAATATATATCCCTTGTCTCTGGCTCAACACACACCAGCAAGCACATCTTTTCTTGGAAGGTGCTGTTCTGTTATCGATAACAGTGAGAGGAAACTCTTTATCTTTTAATAAAGGTAAAGACATAATCTAGTAATAACTCATTTTGATAATAAGAATCTGCTGGCGAATGGAATTGTGTTTTATCATATTTCCTTTTTCCATATAGTTGTGGATGGTGAGGACTATATTCTACGCCTCTCTAACGTGCCTGTTCTGGGAATACGTTCACTTGGAGGTATTAAAGAAATTTTCTTTGATCTCCCAATTAATAAGTCAGTGAACCAGCTTAAAGTGGTGATTGATGATAGACTTTTGGGTCATTCATGCCATCAGGGTGGAATGTTTTTTCCATTTTTAAGAATGCGTTTGCGAAGCTATATATAGCCCGCATTCCCCCTAAAAGTTTTTTCCTTACCAGGAAATTAGGATACCTAGATTAATGAGGGTTCCTTGAGGTTTCATTCTATCATGAATGAAAAATATGTGCAATATGTGCCAGGTCAAGGTATTGGCCTGGGTTTTTTTTTTTAAAAAAGGTGTGGATGTTTGAGAGTTTTTTGAGGGTGTGTACCTGCTGAGAGTGTTGTTGTGATCTTTTTGAATCAAATCAGTTCGAAATGGCTTTTGAAATGTATACATATGTGTTTTATTTTGTATATTTTTCTAGAATTATTGAATTGATGTGGGAAGAATTTTGCTTTCCTGAAGAAGGTGGGGGATATATAAGATTGGACCCACCGAAACGCGTCGATGCCCTGTCTCTGAACACATCACGGATCAATGACTTTTGCTACACTTCATGATTCATTTTTTGACAGGAATTTGCTGTTCTAGTTGTGTGCATCTAAATTTTATTTGATTGGTTGTTTGACTTCCGTGATGTTTTCCTGATTAGAAAATATTGTTTCTTGCAGCCATTTGTGTACCACTTTTGATTGTGGTTTTTAATCTGTATTTATATTTTCTGTGTGATTTGTTTTTAAATTGAATGATATATTTGGATATTAAATCTGCTTTTGAAATCTATGATTTTAAACACTTTGTAAATTTACAGTATATGTAGATACATTATTTTAATAAATCTCGAGAATTTGTACGATATATATATTTTTTGCATTGATTTGATTTTCTTGGTTCATGTTATCTACACCTTGGAGTATGGTCCACCCTGTTTGAATGAGAAGTGCTGGTGGTATATGTAAAAAAGTAGTGTGTGTGGTTTAATATTTGTTCCCAAAAGGATTGCTTTTTGACCTTGGTCTATTGGTACCCTACCCCTTTTGGTGTTATAGGGTCCCTCTCTCTTTTTTCTAAAAAAAAAATGTATGTGGCCCAGCCATGAAATCTCCAGCTTACCCAAGGGGTAGAGAGCTTTAAGAAGGGCCTTCAACACAGGGGGTATGTTGTGTTCATAGAGCGCACAGATAAAATTAGACCCCAAGGTAAAGCAGGAAGGTAACTTCCTTGGCCAGGCCAAAGGTGGAGAGAAAGGATCGGGTCCTGTGGGTGGGATCCGCTACCCCAATGCCCGTAGACTTTGCATAGTCAATATGGCAACCGGAGGGTTCGTCGACTTGTTTCAATTCGTCCATCAGAAGTGGGAGGGAATTATCAGGACATATCAGTAAGCACAATCCATCGTCAGTGAAGAGTGCTAGATTATAGTGTTCTCCATCTACCTTGATTGCTTAAATCCCAGCAGCTCCATCGGGAGTGCGAAGATTGGTGGGGATAGGCAACATCCCTGTCTGGTGCCCCTGAGAAGAGGAATTGGAGAGGAGAGGGCTCCATTGACTCTAATGCATGATGTCGGGGTTTTGTAGTTGGTCAACACTGTGTCGTCATTTGGAGCCCAGGCCTGGTCTTTGAGAAACTGTCAATCCACCCGATCAACTGCCTTCTCTGCATCTAGCGAGAGAAGGATAGTTGTGGTGTTGGTCCTTTCTGCCACATCGACCACGTTCATCACTAGCTGCACATTATCCCGAGCCTGTCTATTTCTAATGAACCTTGACTGGCAGCTGGATACCAACAACTTACAGAGTGAGTGTAGGCGGAGACCAAAATGGAGGTGAATATTTAAACATCAAAATTCAATAATGCAATGGGCCTGTAGGAGGAGCGGGCTGTGGGATCCTTGCCAGGTTTCAGCAATAGAGTAACTGTGAATTCCATCATGGTTGCCGTTGCTGATTTGGTAAGTAGGAAGGAGTTAAAGACCCTAGACAAAGGATCCATTAGCAACTCATAGTAGGCTTAGTAAAATGAGATTGAAAACCCATCGGACCCAGGGGCCTTATTGGCTTTTAATTGAAGAATAGCTGTTCTCATCTCCTCGGGGATAATAAGCTCCTCCAACTCTTGGAGTAGCATTGGATCGATGTGGGGGAAGACAAAATCTTGCAGGTAACGATCCTGGGTGACAGTTGGTGGAGGGTGGACCTGGTAAAGTGTTGAATATTAGCTTCTAAAGGGGTCAAGAATGTAGAGTGTGTCCGTGTGGGCCACCCTCTTATCATCTTTAATGGAAGAGATGTGTTTTTTGATTTGCTTCTGTCTCAGTTGATACGCCAACAGTCTGTTTGCCTTGTCCCCCTTCTCATAGTATTTCTGATTAATATAAAGGAGTTGCCGTACTGCATTGGTCATATACAGCTATTCCAGTTCACTCCGAATGAGTTGCAGTTCCCTATAAACGCGATTTGAGCCCGTAGCTTCGTGTTGAGCTTAGAGCCTGGAAATTATTTAAATAAAATAAAACAAGAACAAAACTAGTGATGAAGAAAAAAGAAGAAAATCAGAGGTTCTACATCTAAAATGTTTCCAAGTACATTGACAACGTTCAATGCAGTATAATCAAAACTTCAAATTATGTTGACACATGACAACGTACAAAATGCCCACTTTCAACATATATCCAGAGATTGTCTGTTTCGTGATCATAACATAAACTCTTGTAGGTATTACAAGTTGTTGGAAGGAAAGATGAGTAGGGCTTTGACGTTTCGGTCTCGCTCAGTCTATCCACAAGACCATATTAAGGACTCTATTGTTTCTTAGAAAACTAAGGACCCACCCCTTGTAGACATTAAAAGGAGACAATAGGAATAATACAGTGACCATATCGGTTTGTATTTGTTAAAAAATACACCTGCATTCATTTTAAGAAGCAGAGCCAGAAAAATGCTGCTCATGAAGAGGAAGAAATAGGATCCTTCACCGTGTAATTAGCAGATCTAAATCCATGCATTACACAATCCATGGGTGATTCACCCTAGCATCCCAAGAAAGTTCAAAAAAATTAAAAAATGTAAAAAATTCCATGCATAAAAATGTGAATCGAAATAGGTGCACCCAAACCTCAAAGAGTGTGTTTTAATTTAAAATATGAATTGGGCGGTGGCATCTCTTACAGATTAACTAAGTTTTAATTTATTAGTGCCTGTGCATCGCAGAGAGTAATTGATGCACTTACTATAAAGATCGTGGATGTAGCTGAAGGTCTAAATGCCTAAACTGTATTCTGGGAAATGGTCATGAGACTTCAGACCAGATTCTCATAGTGATCACTGTTAATGAATAATGAAAACAAGATTTATTACAGCTCAATCACTTTACATCTCGAATTATAGTAAGGGCAGTGAACTAATCCGTACTCACATGGTTTCAAGAGAAACCCAAGTTGTTCTCAGCATTGATTATTCAAGCAATCAAGACGCTGCGAAGACTTCAGCCTGAGAGTGCGAAGCCTAAAAAATTATTAACATATAAATTGTGAAACGGGGTGGAATGATTCACA